>CM042140.1:26014242-26029242 GCA_023376005.1 Doryteuthis pealeii
ATTAGTTCAATGAAATGTTTGTGTTTTATCTACTTTTGTTCCTGATATAATATATAAATATATATATATATATATATATATATATATTATATATATATATATTACAGTGTGACGAGATAATATATATATATATATATATATATATTATATATATATATAATAGTTTACGGGTGACGAGATAAGTAAGTAAAGCCGGCAGAATACCCAATTGTCGGTATCCCCTGAACAGTAAAGGAGTCTATCCCCTTAACACTAGCGCTAGGCCAAGGAGATTGTTTTTGCTTACGTGTAGTTCCACACCTACAGACACAATGAGGACCCTTTACCACACAGATCAAATTACCTAAGGTGTGTTACTCATGCGCTGAGTTGGCGGGGACCGGCATCGAACTCGGAACGTCACGATCCCTAGGCGGATACTCTACCGACTGAGTAAAACCGACCCGTTTAAGAGATTAAGAGTCGGTTTAATCCCCATTGAATTTTTGATTGAAAAGTAAATACTATGATTAAAAAACAAAACAATTTGACCCATAGCTTTAGGGAAAAGTGAGTCCATGCCTTTTAAAATGCGTTGCTGCAAATGTATACGCAACGAAACCCAACTGGAATTCCGAGTCAATTGCTGTCGCTATTTATTTAACTGGTCATAACCGTAATCAAGCACATCGCTTAGGGCTTAAAAACTATTTTAAAAACCAGTAAAATAATATTTGAATAACCTTCTCATTCGTTGAATATGTATTATATTTATATGCACAAGCCAAAGACCATTTACTATAGTCAACACTCAATTTATGTCCGGGAGGAAATACTAGTCAGCTTTACGCAGCCATTGATACACCCATCAGATTCATGTTGAAAACAGTTGTTAAATTTTGTTTAATTCTCTTTCTTCCTCTTTTCTCTTTTTCTTTCTTTTTTTTTTTTTTTTTTACAGAATATCGAAAAAAAAAATTGGAATTGGCTTCATTTCTAAAGCACTTGATTGTATGCAAAACCCTATATGTATTCTTCTCTCAGGTGAGTTCTATTTTGTCTCCGCGGTCACCGTATCCTTCAATAGCCTGGCGCGGAAATGGAATCATTTTTGTATTTGTTTTTCATTTTGTGAAATACGTTATTTCTATTTGCTCTTCTCTTTTTCTTTGAGTTTAAGAAAGGAAAAAAAAAACCTGACTTTTTTCTTTTTTTTCTCTTTGCAAATTCTGCCTACAGGACAACATGCAGTTTGAATCAAACATTACAATCACCAAATGCAACTATTCACAAAATCTGATCATGGATCATTCCCCGGGTGTTAAAATAACAAAGTATTGAGTTTTGACTACAGACCATTAACAATGAGTATGTTAATTTGTTTTGTTATTTTTTTTAGGCGATGAAAAAATAATAAAGCAATTCATTTTTTTTCTCTTCTTTTCAATCCTTTTTCTCCTTTTACCTTTGCTATTCAATAGGCGTTTTCACAAAGTTTACGAAGATTTAAAACATTGAACATATTTGTAGAAAGGTAATGAGGATGGAAGTTCACTATGAAATATTTAGACAAAAGTCGATGATGTTTTAGTGCCATACTGAGCCTTGTCGAAATATAAAATTTGTTAGCTGTCTTAATAGTTGTTGTGATAATAATTGCAACCACATCATTTATATCAGCGAATATATATAATGATACTATATATATAATATTATATATATATGAAGAAGAGAGCTGAGCGAGATGAGAGAAGAGAGAGAGAGAGAGAAGGAAGAGAAGAGAGGAGAGAGAGAGATGAGAGTCTCTTTGAATTATTTCAATCAGTTTCCATTGAGAGGTAGTCTCACTTCCCAAGGATAGAATATAAACTAGTAAATTGTATGTTGATTTTTTTCTTTCCTTTTTGCAATTACAAGACATTCTGAACCTGAAGACTGCAAAAAAGGTGCGTGAAATTGCAAACTCTACCATGCAATTGTTAATTCATGTGTCCAAAGATGATCTATACACACAGACACACGCACCCACCCACACAAACATACTTATATGCATTACACTCCCGCTCAATGCAAACACCACAGTTACCTTGTTCTTTATGTTACTCAAGCAAATATCTAGTTTTGTTAAATTTAGTTTAATTATTAATTAATGCATTTATTTCTGATGGTGATTATTAATCTATAATCAAAAACAGAACACCACATTTCAGATTCGGAATTCAGCTAATAAGTATTGATAACTCGCCCGTCGATTCGAAACGTATGAGGCTTGTTCATTACAATGAACATCCACACATGATTTGTCTGTATATGTAGAAGGCTTGTGTCTTGACCATCCTACACTTTGGCCACCAGTTGATAGAAAGAATTAGTGCATCAAGGTTGCCCACAAACCCACTTACATTAAACGACGACGTCGAGGAATTTTTGAGATTCTAGAGTTATCCCCTCCCTCGTAGATTGATTAACCTACCCAACGGCTTAAGGACCCCAGTCTGCCCCTATTATTTAACCATAGCTGGACGGATTATAATAGATTCATACCTTTCCCAAGCGGTATTTAGCCGCTATGTGACAATAGACCAACAGCTGCGTCTAAGAATTGAACCTCGAAATCGACGACTCCCATCTCCCACGACTCTACACTAGCCCACGCGCCTCCTATACGTATATGTAAGACTATAAACACTTGTCATCGATTAAAAGTATACTTTACTTACCCACACAATCTTGCACATCAACGTATGTTGTCTTCCTGTTGTAGCGACCGGTGTTGTTTGGTAGATCGTTTTAGTTGAGAGTTGAAGAAGATCGAGCTGTGATCCCACAATTTAAACTGCTATAAGACTACGGAAATGAAGTGTCCATTGAAAACAAAGAAGATAGAAGACGGAAAATGATAAAAGAAACAATACTTTAGTATAATTATTTACAAATGGTATATTGCAATTGTTCTTTAGTCATGTTCCGACCTGTATGTGTCTGTGCTCATTAGTTTGTGTTGACAAGTGCACATCTGTTATTGTTATATTTGCTTGTGGTTGGTTTGTGTCAACATGTACAGTTTTTCTGTGATTGAACTTGTGATTCGAAATGTGTTGTTGTTAACGAGTAGTAGAGTAGAAGAGAGAGAGAGAAGAGAGAGAGGAGAGAGTAAGGAAAATTGGAAAATTGGAAAACGAAAAATACGAGACCGCAACCTGAGTATATCATTTCTGTGTCTTCGGGCAGCGAACTCATAACTCCCATCTGTGTCCGATGTGGGAGGAACTTTACGCTCCTACTGTGTCGAGTTCATGAGGGGCATTCCGCCCCAACTCTGTTCGAGTCAGCGACAGAAGGCGTAAAAAGGCCCCCATGTCAGTTGGTTTTTTCAGCTCTATTTGGGCCTTTTTTATAATTTTCTTTTTGTCATTGTCTTACCCGTGATCCCATTAAGCTAAAATATTCAATCCAAATAGTCAGGGGACTTTACAATGTGCCAATATCGGAAATTGATTTTGTACATTCCGATTGGCGTTACATATTTTCCCAGTTGGAATTTAAAACCCATTGTTTTTCTATCGTTTGTTAAAATATATTTTCCTGAAACTAATATTATTTGATTCTCTTTTGTTAACACATCTTCTAAAACTTAGCTTATATAATTGCTACAACAAGTTATTTAGAAAAAAAACTGATTATACTTTAAATTTTGGTCTAAATTTCCACATGCCGTTAAAACAAATATTGGGGCCAATCCCCCTATACTGTACACGTGAAGTGGTTCTTTGTGTTTGTATTACAAATGATAAAATATTGTTTTATCCTTAGCATAAAAACTTCGCCAGCAACACGACAAAACTATAAACACACATGAATGCTACGTTGCGTAGTATATTAAATTGTTGATATGTCAGAAGGAGATAGAAAAATGGGAAGCAAATAACTTATAAATGAAATAAAAAATTCAAACCATTGGGAGATTATGTTAAAATTACGCATTATATATTCTGTGTATCTTATTTAGAAAATGGGCGATTTGGATGTCTGTCTGTCTGTCTTCTGTAACTGAAACCACGGCGTAACTGCTTACGTCACAATAAACCCTTACGAACATCGTGTAAAGTTTATCTATAAAAGTATTCAATCTAATATTCAAAAATCTTAATAACACAGAAACCGTCGTTGGGGAGGCTTAGATCGGGTATTCAGTCAGTACAGCGAGTAATATCCCCTTCTTTCAATCTGCTAGGACCAAGGAGATTGTTTTTAGCGTCCGGTTGGAGCGCCCACACCTAATTGTAAGCCACTCAGTTCCCCGTTGCTACTCATGACGCTGGAGTTGGCTGTAAGGAACCGGTATCGGAACCTGGAACCCCTTGAGGTTCCCCAAAGCCGAAAACTCTACCAGACTGAAGCTAAAAAACCGGGCCCTTTTTATTCATTAAACCGATATTCTCATTTAAAAATCTGAGGGAATTTGGCCTTAAATATAGCCCAGTATTAGGGTACTTTTGCCTCTCACCCCCAAAACTATATGAGGGCGTGACACAAGGGGGGACACTTTTATGTGGCCCACCCACAAAAACCGAAAGCTCCATGGGTGGTAAGACAACAAAAAATATAGCCCATTTCTATTAGTTGCGTTTAAAAATTCCTGCAAAGTTGCCACATATCTATATACAAAAAAGAAAATTAAAGGTTCATCATAACATATATAGCATGGGTTAAAACTTTGCATACTAATTTGACAAACCGGGGTATAATAAAATAATTACCTTGTTTTCTTATTTAATCTTGCTTATATTATTTTGCTATTAATTTTCTCCAATGAATTAAAAATACAATCCTATGAATGAATTTTTATTATAAGAAACCAAATTAAACCTAATTAAATCTTTTTTTAATGTGACGGTTCTTATCTAAATTTCTTAGTCTTTCTAATTTAATATAAATTTCATTACATATAAAACTTTAAATAGAGGGCTGCATATTTGCATTGCTAGTATTTATAAAAATTGTGTGAACATTCTGTAATGTTAATAATGTGATGCACCGTGGTGCAATCTGTTGAGTCTTTTTGCCGCTGAAAAATGGACACGACCACGCCGTCTTCCAAACAATTCCTGGACGAAGGAACTCGATTGCCATTTCACATAGCGCTACATACCACTGGGAAGAAATCGATTGAATCCAACTATCCCCCACTCCTCCAGCTAGAGTAAATAGTAGAGACAAGTCCTGGATCGTTAAACCTAGGATTAGCAAACTTGATGATAGGAGAAAAGAAAAATCTGAATTCAAGCCTGAGTAAATTTCCGCTTTAAAAATTGATACCTTGTGCTCATGCTGCTCGTGGGGCGTTTTAGAAATACATACATTTTTAATCGATCATGTTGCATAACCACTTTCTTACTTCTTTAACTTCTAGTCGTCTTTCTTCTGGCCGGGCTTTGGTTCTTCTATTCGGCATCTTTGACTTGGGGTCTTGGTCATAGCGTCTGTGTGCTTGACTTGGGGAAATTCCCACGGTCTGGGTCTCTGTCTAGGATATCCCCTTTATCAGAAAAGCCCTATGTGTCATTGTTAGTTTTTTAGATACGATTAAACACAAGACTTCGATATTACTATTTGATTTCTTAATTTTATGTGTAAACTTTCCCACCAAGACATCTTGACAGCATCCGACTTACATCCGTACCTGGCTCGGCTGCCTACCTGCTAAAAACTGACTTCAGACTTCGTTTACTATTCCGAAACTGGAAGACAGGGTATTTCTCAGGCCTTCCGGTTCTCCACGATTTTATTCCCGAAAAGGCAAGGTGAGAGTGAGGTCAAAGGCGCCGTCACTCACTCTCAAGGCCATCAAGCTTGCAGCTAATCCCATTAGGTTTCTCTATATTACCCTTTATATAAGTATTAGGGATCTAACATAATATGATAACACGTTCAATATCTTTATTTGAGAGTTTGGAAAAAATATTATGAAATGTTGTTAGTCATTCAACATATTAAATTCTGTTTGGTTATTATGTTATTTATTCATCAGAAATTTCGCTTAGTAATAATAAAATACAACTTTTGATCAAGTCACAAAACTGAAACATGCAAGGTATATATTGGACATTTTCAGCAAGAAAAAAGAGACGGGTCAGAAATCTTAAAAAAATTATAAAACTTGTTACTAAAATTGGGAAAATGAAATATATAAAAAACAAACGAGCATATGTTTCATGTTTAATTGGTTTCTTAACGGAAACCTATATTACACTGGAAGATTATTGCAAATACGAAAAGTATTAAAAATTAGACAAAATGTTCCTTATTCTTTCAAAACAAGATCTTTCTGGACCAAACACCCTTGAGTGATTTATGAGATGGATCATTAATGTTTATGAACCAAAAACAACTAAAAACTCGACTTGAGTAGTTTGTTCCACGTAATTTTCCGTGTTAAAAATTGCTGTTTTCAACGTAGTGTTTCATCAATGATCTTAAACAGGAGTGAAGAAACGATGTTCACCTTAAATGGCAGCCATGTCAAAAATTACATTAAACCAGTCACAAAAATACGCCAGTCGTATAACGAAAAAAAAAAGAAAAACAAGTTTCCATCTGAAATTGGTATTTTATTTGAAATAATTGTAAAAGATTAATTAAATATAACCATTAGTACATATTTTAAATTATTGCATTTATTATATATTGCAAAGTATAAAAAATTCATTTTACGGAAAGCGCAATTCGTAATTGAAAAAACACGCAAACCGTCGAGTTCAAAATCGCCAAGACTGCTTTTCACATGGCGCTAATCCAACATTTACCCTCCAGCTCTTTGGGGTTAAAAATTTAGGCAAAAGAGTGGGTCTTTTTACGTATGGTGTGGCAACGCAAAGTCAGGGCAAAGGTAAACTTTGCTTTTAAAACGTGACCTTTGTTTGTTCACATCGGTTGTAATGAAGGGATTAGTAAAATATATAAATAGTATACAGGTAAAATACCGTTAACGAAAAGTATTTCAACAAAGCCGAATACTCGAGAAAAGGTTGTAAGCGCACAAGCTTTTGCAAACTGTGAATGAAAAATTAACAATACGAAACAACTTACGAGACAAAGACTGTGGATTTTCCACAAACGATTGGAGCCGAAAAGATCTCGGGATATTTCAGGATTAATCACGGTGCTAGTCTCCACCGTCTGCGTGCCAGTGCTTTTCGGTCTAAGGGACTTTCGCGATCACCGATTACTTTTATATCAGAAGATTTATTCAGCTGCGACTTTTGACTAAAAATATCAGCCAAAAGGTAGACACTGCAGTCCGTGAATTGATTAAAATTAACAAAGCAGTCGAGGAGGTTTCTATAAGAGGAGCTTTATTAGGACTATTTTGAAAATGGCGGAAAAGAAACGGTGGGATTAATTGTTTCGCTCTTAACAAAGGAATGTAAATCAACCAAATCACCCATTCCCCAAAATAGGTTATTTTCGTTGATTTTGGTTAAAACTACTTTGCAGAAAATGTCTTATATAGTTTTTCATTCGAAATTACTGGCATCGATAAATTTTTTCTAGACATTTATCAAAAAGGTAAAAGCTTTCGTGTGTAGGTATCATTTTAAGCAGAATATTTTTTTCTAGTCCGTTTCATATCTTTGGTTTGGTTTGGTTTGTTTGTTTTGTTTTACGGCATATCAAACACTTCAAAGTGGGTCATTTTAATGCCGGAATAAAAGTTTGAAATAAATTCAAATTCGAGATTGGATAATACAATTTCTTTTTATAAATACACTTTTCTATTTAAACTCATTAATTGGACCCTAACAGGTACTACCACTTCCGGGGTCAGAGTGGACCCAAGGGAGGCAAATGGTGATGAAGAGGTGCCTCCCACCATTCCCCAAAACCCTCCAAAAACGGAACTCCACCCACAGATAGAAGTTTTAACGTCATTGGCCTGGGAACATTGTACTCACCCGCAAGCCCACCGCTCTTCTAGGCAATCCACATATGATAAAAAAAGGGTTGCGGCATTGCCATAAACGGCAATCAGGCTTGGGAAAATCTATAGTAGGTGCTACGGGCTTTGACCATCTGGCCGGCCGGATTTGACGTCGGAGGGGTTCGATATCCGACCGACCGGCTAAGCCCAACGATAAGGGCCAAAGTGGAGTATCTGGGAAAGTTCATAACTGCATCATCCAACCTGAGCTTTATCCTTAAGCATCACGGGTCGCCCACCCACGGGCCAACAGGTGGCCCCAATTGGGGAAGTCTTACCCCTCTGCAGAGGTGCAGTCAGTTGCCATCTCTAAACGCCCCCACCGGACAGGGCGAACCGATTTCAATTTTACCATTTAAATAAGATTAGAAATTGCAAAAAGTCATCTCAGAGGCAATACAAAACTTAAATGGCGGAAAATGATCGTTAGTAGAGTAGTGTTATTCTCTATCTTTCCAGTTCAAAAGACTTCTGCTAATTTTGGAAAATTTCGGTTGACTTTTACGGGAAAACAATCAAACCAACCTTACGAGGGTAATAACACTAATACTTAAGCAAATACACGATTTCATTCGTTTGTTAATTATTGAATTGTTATTGTTTGTTTTTTGTTTTTCTTTTTGGGGGGGGTAAGCAAAAACGCTGAAATATAATTTAAAGACAAAACAGAAAATATCGAGACATATTCAATATATGTTATTAGTATACGATTGTTCTTTCTTCGTATTTTACATTTTATCATATCATTTATACCAAGCTCTGTTGTCATCTAAGACATCGTCATTATATCTGTAAATGTCAAACAATAAAAATATCCACCCTGGTTTATATTGGTAAATTTGAAAATCACATGAAGCTCAATCAGTGATTAATTGGCTTCCAAAGAACTGTGTAAAAGTAGAGAAAAAGATCAACCTTTGAGGGACCCAGCACGTAGGGCAAGAAATGGTCATGCAAACACCAAGAAGCTGGGATTATTGGTACAAGGTGACTCACGTGGCTGAAACAAGAGCAACAAAAGCATGGACTTTAAACGTTTGAGATTTGGGTCAGGTGACATCTTTCGAAATCATTCATCCGACCCGCAAGAATATAAAATCCACGTCTCCCTGAATTTGAGACTGGGTCTAGGCAAGAGGTTGAAAAAATTAATTTTTGATATTTATATTTTCTTATTCACTAATCAAATTAAAATATTTTCCTATTGACCACAAAAATATTTGCTTTCTAAAATCGAATTACTACCTCTGTCTCATAATAGCTGTTACATTTGCATATTATTATTCATTAAGCTTAAAGTAACAATTACTAATGGACATTAAAGGAGTAACTTAGCAAAAAAAATTTAAAAACGCCCCTGGGTGCAACGTAAAAATAAATATTATTCTCCTTTCTTCTTTTTTTTTNGGAGATACGCTTAGAAAAACATCTCCTGTCTAGAGCTAGTGAATAAGAGGGTAGACTCCCTCGGCTGTATGGCTGATATGCGACTTTAGCCACCGACGGACTTAACTATTATATGTTTAAACGCTATCAAATGATAATGCTTAAAACATATCGATCAAGTACCTATACGTTACAACACATAATTTATCAAATATTTCTTAATCGGAATGATGACATTCTTAAGCATTACAATTTCGACGCTATAATGGGAAGTCTAACAGGTATACTGACTTTCTGTTACATAATTATTGGATCCCTAAGCTTTTATAAGTATTGTAGAAATCAGTAAATGGCGATTAGTGATGGGCCTTGAGGGTGAGTGATGGCCTTAGAGGGTGAGTGACGGGCTTGACCTCAATCTCACCTGCTAGCGGGGTGGATCGTGAGAACCGGAAGGCGTAGAAAACCTGTTCCGGTTTAAGTAATAGTAAGCAAGTTGTTAAGTCGAGTTAAGTGAAAGCCGAGCTAGCTCAGATGTAAGGATCTGCGCAGAACGTCTGTTGGGAATTTATAATAAAGTAACTCAACATAAATCGAAAGTCTTGTGTTTATTAACCTTAAAAACTACAATGACGCAGGGCTTCTGAATAACGAGGAATCCTGAGATCGAAGACCAAAGAGCCGGAATCCCAAGAAAGTTCAACACCAGACGCTAGAAACCGACCAAGGATGATAGAGCGATCAGGAATAGCAAAGCCGGCGCAGAGGAGGAAGACGACTAGAAGTAAGAAGTGAGAAAGGGTATACAACGTTTATTCGATTTGGTACGGTGAAAAACGTCAGTATGTTAACACTTTCATTGTCAGGATGGATAAGGAATATGACAATGACGGATATCTACATACAGCAGAGCTTCAGAGGCAAAGAAAATTATATAAACGCATTTGTAAATATGCATATACAGGGCATCTGTTTTTTTGTCCTGGAGGGTTATATCCACTGTTAGAAGATAAAGAAATTTGCTTTTCTTAAAAAATCCCCTTATTCATGAAGAATAACCCGTAGGGTTAGTGTGTCCTAGTTGAAGTGTGTATATACAGGGTAACGCAGAAAAAGCCGACCCAAATTATTGATTTTCTTATTAAACTAACCCTAACCCAACCCTAACCTAAACCTAACCCTACTTTAACACTACCCGCAGTTATATAATATATTAACAAATTGTGTGTTCTTTTTTCTTTGGGTCACCTGTAATATTCATGTTACTCAGTAGGGGTGTTAGGGTTAGGGTTTAGGGTTAGGGGTTAAGTTTAGGTTAGTTTAAATGGAAAATAATATAGATCTGGGTTCTGTTTTTCTGGTCACCTGTAATATCATGTACTCGCACCTAGGAAATAACCAACCCTCAGTATATTGACAATTACTCTGCCATATCAGAGCTACAGTTTAAAAGAACTATAGGGTTGTATCAGTTCCCACTTTGATCAAGTCTTTGTTTACATAAATATTTTAACCTCTTTGAAAAGCAGCTAGCAAAATGCTGCCTATAATTGACGTTCATCTTTGACAAGGAATATCTGTTTTATAATAGCTTTCATATAAAAATGTAATATATTCACTAGAAAATAATTCATTTTTCAATATTCGGTTTTTGCAAGGGACGAAAGCACAATCATAAAATTGCCTACAGAATCAATAGAAACACGTATAAGCTAGTATTTATTCAAGAGAAATACCTGTTTCGCATAACATTACCCGCCATTGTATTAGGCTGAGAGGTTTACAACGATCGTAATTTAAATTTCCCAACACCGATAATGAATTTACGTCTTTGCATGAAGGCATTAATCTTTTGGGTGTTGTTGATATTGCCATATTCAATCATCCTTTTTATCTATTTTGTCTCTCCTTACGCGATCCCCCCCTTGGCCAACGCAATTTTCACTGAAACTTCCAAAATTGAATTATTAAGGTCGCGTGCAGTGCCGAGTTTGATCACTTGAATCCATATGAATAGGCCTGTCGCAGTGTTTTGTAAGTTTTATTATTTTCAGTGATAGCTGTTCATTACCCAGAGATATGAAATAATGTGTACTGTGTGTCCGAGGGAACAAGTTTTCCTGATGGGTCGGGTCATGATGAGGACTTACTTAAATGAAGAGGATCACATGTTACAGAAGAGGAGTGGGAAAATCCGGGCAAAACAAAATTTGTTTAGAATTTGAAATAGTCTTCTGGTATTTTTGTTATAAATGTACTGATTGGCACGTTTGCTGATATGTTCAGTGCGAAACAAATTATAATGTTTTACCCAATAATTTCTTATTTTGAAATAAATATAATGTAATGAAATTGTTTTTGTTCTTTGAATTCGGTGATTCAGATTTAAGCATGGAAATATTTATTAGTACAACAAATATAATATACTTGTACAGCAAATACGAAGTAGAGCGGTTTAATCATTGAGTAAAAGTAGAAGAAAGAATGTATTTTTGACAGAGGTGTTATGTGGAATATATTGCCCTTTGTAAGAACTGTGCATATGATTTAGAAGTGGAACAGACAGGAAATAGTTGCCGGGGCATTATCTTCTTCATAAAAGAACTGGTTATATATATATGATCTATATTACTAACTTTATATGATACGTATATATATATATATAAATATATATATATATATATATATATATATTTGAGAAATGGTTTTAAAAAATGCTGTGCATCTGTGAGATGTTAACTTAAATACAATTTCAACAATTTTTGTTTTTTTTTTCTTCCGAAACAGATATCTTTTTTTCGGTCACTGTCTCTCAGGAGAAGCTATGTGACACTTAATGATTGTATCGAGGAATAATTGTAAAATCAGCAGTTAGAAGTAAAATATATATATATATATATATCTATATATATATATATAATATATATATATATATGGAAATACGGTGAGGAAATTAATACCGACAATATGAAAAGAATATTCTTAAAAAATATAACAAACGACAGGAATGTTATGATCAAGGAAACAATTTTAGTTGTTCAATACTTAAGCATTTCGGTACATTGTACCATCCTCAGACCCTATTAAATAATTTTTTAATGTGAGGAACAAAATGAAAGATGTTAAAACAAACGCCATATAAAATTAACGGTTAATAGCATCAAGATTCACACAACGCACTATACACTTAACATCTTTCCATTTGTTCCTCGCACATAAACATTATTTAACAGTGTCCTGAAGATGGTACAATATACCGGAAATGCTTAAGTATTTGGACACTAAGACTTGGTTTCGTGATGCATAACATTCCTGTGTTTTGTAATATTTTTTAAAATATTTTCTTCTCACACACACATATTATATATAATATATTATATATATATATTATATATATTATATACATATATTACCATCCCTTTTCCGCACGATAGGATGTGTCTACCAACTAATTTTCCTGGGCAGATTGTAGTTTTTCCATTCAGGGTTTTCCATATCCTAGACTGGTTGCCTACAGCAAGGGTTAAAGAGCCTAAGTCAGTCCCTCTATTTTACCCATAACTGGAGGAGGAGAAATATGTTGGAATCATCTTCCGCAAAAGATATTACTACTATGGAAATGTAAAAACAGCCTCGTCCAGAATTTGAACTCACTTAACCCGTTTCCATTTCCTATGACGGTAACCATTACAGCTAGCTCCCTTCACAAAGACTATTATAAATAATACTGTGTTGAGTCATGACAGAAATTCAACATGTTTAGTAAGTGCTTAAAATTTCGATGACTATTCCTCTGTAGAGATATCCCTTTAAAAAAACTTGTGTCCTAAGGTAGAAACCTTAAACTTGATCTGAATGGTAAGACTGCTAGGTCCCGAAACCTCTGGGGGAAGTGTGCAATAGCGTCCTGTCATTACTATTGCCATGGTGTACACACTCTGACTCAAAATTGGTAGTATCTGTTAGAGTCTTATTGATATATGTCAAATAGACTCTTTTGTTCGTGGTGTGGGGCAAATTATTTCGTATTAGGAAAGGATACTGATTATTATAACGCTGGTCGAAGAGGAAGCACTGAAAGAAACTGCATACAAAGACTATGCCTTGGACATAGACAATAAAGGAATACACTACACTTCCAGAGCCCAGAAATTGAAAACCTCACCGCACACTAGTTGCAGTCTTACGAATATTTCACTGAAGGACACTGAAAGACCCTAGCATAGATCATATGATAATAAGGGTTGCCATGAAGAATATGGTCGAAGGAAATCAGTATAGGTATTAGGAGGGCTTGACGGGTAAACAGCTCCAACAGTGGCCATATTGGTGTGGAGGTTTTATACCATCTGCAGAAGGGTGATGAGCATCACATTCCATCGATGCTGATACATATGTCGTATAAGTAATTACATTGCATTTAGTATGTAAAAAAAACCACAAATAAAAATAGTCAAGTATTTTGTATATAATTACAGAAAGAAATACACTGTTTAGCCCATAACAATCTCGGCTCCATTTGGTTTATAACGCTAAAATGAAAGTAAATTACATGACTTTGCTACGTTTTTAAAGGTTCTCCAAATGACGTTCGAATATTTTCTATTAAGTGAAATTGTGTTAAAATAGAAATGGATGGTAACATGAAGTTTGAGATACCTGGTGAATAAACTAATAAGGAAAATGGAACTAAACTCTGGGACAAACACAAGAGACAGATGCACACAAAAATTTATATAGGTATATATATATATATATTATATATGTATCTAGTATATGATATTATATATATATCCTACCAAATTTCATCCGGGCTCCTCCCTTAGCTTCACACCAAAATTCCCTGCTCCTCCTTGCTCAACAGCCCAAAATTCGCGGCACTCCTTCCTTAATCTCACATCACTACCACACTCACGACCCTTGGGAACCTCACCCCGTTTAGCCTCGCACATAAATCAAATATATCATCACACCAATTGCCATCATACCAAACCACTGGGCTACCGAGGCCCAGCACTTCAAACAAATCCTGCTAGGGCCACCGTCCATCTTCAACACTGGGATGCTCCAAACTCCCGCTCCGCCTGAGGTGTAACATCATACCAAAGACACTCCACCCCCTTGATCCCCGGACACGGCACCCCACATGTATTTAAACGTATCCTGTTGGCCTCAATAAAAGGTCTCGATCGGCCTGAGAAGTTCTGTGCATACAGACGAAACGACCACCCCTGTGACTTGTTTTGAGTTGAGTCATTTCTTGACCACTTTCCTTCTATCTACAATATATTATATATATAATATATTATATATATATATAACTAGAGAGAGAGAGAGAGAGAGAGGAGAGAAGAGGAGGGTTAATTAAGTTATAATTCGTTTAGAGTCTTAATTTAATATTCTTTATTGTGTTTTCAATGTGATGTGTTAAACAGAGTAGTACCACACTAATTTTATACTTAAGAATGCTCCTGTATTAATATAATCTAAATTAATTAGATTATCCGTATGACATTGATAATTAATAACAGGTCATCTATAATTACAGATGAATGGTTAAACTTGATATCATGTATTATAATTTTTTTCATATGGAATTTGAAACGATGTTATTTTCATTGTCGTATACAGCCGATGTTTGCAGAGTATTAACT
>CM042140.1:26034242-26044242 GCA_023376005.1 Doryteuthis pealeii
TTCAGTTAATGCATAAACTGCTATTGACAGGTAATCGAAATATGGAAATCTGATCACTTCGCTGAAACAAAGCGTAGCCGTGTCAGTACTTTTGTATGACTGCACCTTATGGACTTTGACGAGATGCATTAATGAAAACCTAGATGGGAACAACAGAAAGATGATGTGTGCTATATTGAACACATTCTAGAAGCTACACCCTAAAAACAACTGTTATGCAGCCTCTTATCTCCCATCACACAAACTATTCAAATAAGAAGAAAATTATTTACGGGATGCTGCTGGGTTAAGTAAAAAGAAACTCGAAGTTCTCCTAGGTGGTCATACGCATAGGTACATCCGTCTTAATCGATTAGTAAAAACTGTTCTTATAGAAAAAAAACAACCCCTTTTATCACATGGGTGTTAGAAGGCAGCTGTGATCAATTACCAGTGTTTATTAATCAACATGAAGTCAATGGAATTCATTTTCATCGACAAAACACAAAAACACACACACACACACACACACACACACACACATATATATATATATATATTAATGATTTGAAGGCCAATACAATGCACATAAAAAAATTTAAAAAGATCTTTTTTTGTCTTATCGATTTCAAAGTAAACTTTATTTTCAGAGACGATAAAGTTTACTTTGAAATCGATAAGACAAAACGAGATCTTTTTGTTTTTATTTCTTATGTGCATTGTATTGGCCTTCAAATCTTTAATATATAATAACATAATTAACAATACTTCAAGCAAATTACCAATTACTTATATATATATATATATATATATATATATATATATATAAACATATAACGGGTTTACATATCTATTTATTTGGTGACAAAGGAACATTCACGACCATATTGGTTTCATGCGAGGCAATTGTCAGGTGAAGATGCTACAAATGCAATGTAACATCTTCACCTGACGATTGCCTCGCATGAAACCAATATGGTCGTGAATGTTCCTTTGTCACCAAATAAATAGATATGTAAAACCTTTATATATTTATTTTATTATATCATATAACAGCTCTATTTTATATTGAGCACTCTACAATAATTCTGCCTTTGGTACACCGTTCCAGCAAAAGCTGAAACAGTGACCATCTCACACACACACACACACACACACTCTCTCTCTCTCTCTCTCTCTCTCTCTCTCTATATATATATATAATATATATATATATATATAAGGGTTTGGTATTAAATAGCCCACAAGAGCTGATACACCGTTAAATAAACGACGAACCAACCAACTGAGTTTAAGAACTAGCCCCCTTCAATACTGAAATCCTTTGCAATTTACTATTATCAAGTGAACACCTCCATATGTACATATTTATATTGAAACTGATAGAAACATATCAATTTATACTAAAATATTGAATTCATACCAGATAGATTTTTGTTGTCACACTTTAAAATATAAAGGTTTTACATTGAAATAAGATACAAAATATATTTTTGTGTTCTTTAAATCCGTTATAGGCAATGAAATCATTTCTTTCCTTTTTCCTTATTCGCTAGATTCTATTTCATATTTGCTTTCACAAATCACCTTGGAAACAAGAAATTTATTAGATCTGTTCGATGCAAAACGTAAGTTGATATATTTCACACCAATACATAATTCATATTTTAAATAACACTTCAAACATCTGAGAAAGATATATATATATATATATATATATATATATATATATATATATTTTAACAATGGAAAGGAATGACCTACTCGAGTTTCATCGATTGATTCTTCAGGGTTACATTAGTTAAATTATTCGAGTTTTCGATTAATCTTAGATGGTATAATACATGCCCGTTGGAATGGGATTTATCCTTAATAGGCATGTATTATACCATCTAAGATTAATCGAAAACTTTATTAACCATCTAAGATTAATCGAAAACTCGATTAATTTAACTAATGTAACCCTGAAGAATCAATCGATGAAACTCGAGTAGGTTACTCCTTTCCATTGTTAAAATAAATTTTTGCTCTACATTGTATTGAGCACTTTGTATTTGTTTTTTCTCAATCTTAACCTCTGGATACTGTGCGCTTCCAACGATCGTACTCATACCCACCGGTAAGTTACTACTTATACATTAACATATATATATATATATATATATATATATATATATATATATATATAATGATAATACAGTTTACTATGTTATAGTTAAAGAGTGCTCAATATCAGTGATATAGAATACGTATCAAAGTTAACCTAATTAATATATGCATATATTTATATGTGTGTGAGTGGGTGTGTGGTATGTGTTTGTGCTTATGTGTGTTTTTTCAGGCGACCCTCATATATATATATATATATATATATATATATATATATATATATATATATATATTGTGTGTGTGCGTGTGTGGGGGGGTTTGTGTTTGTTTGTGTACGTGTGAGAGTGTTTATTTGTGTGCGTCTGTGTGTGAATGCACTTTTCATTAACCAAATACTTACATACACAAAAACATTAAACATTTTCTCATGAACAGTCATGAATATATTCCAAAGAAAACCCCAAACATGGGAGATTTAAAGAAAATGTTCAGATATCATTTTGTGGGTAAAAATCGATCCCTAACCGCAAAATGACCGATTTTTAGCTTTTTCCTTACCAAACACACACACACACACACACACACAAATATATATATATATATATATATATATTATATATATATATATATATATATATATATATATATATGCGTGTGTGTGTGCGTGTTTTCTCCCTGTCTTTATTTCTCTCTCCTGTCTATATTGCCGTTCACATCATTTTAACTCGTGAATGTTTCATATAAATTACTATGTCATTAGGATACTAAACAAATTACTTTTAAGGCATCTTCCAAGATAACGAAGACTTTATCTATCTATCTAACTATATCTACCTCTCGGTATTTCATTTTTGCATTATAGTCTCTCCCTATCTCTTAATCTATCTACTTCTTTTTTACACGACATAATTCCTCTGTATCTCAATCAATCGATCTATCTATCTGCAAGTAGCTTTTTTTTACTGATTTACATGCCAGCAGCATCAGGGAACCATCCTTGATCGGACTTTTTATCGAATACTTAATATAGATTTTTTTAACAAGTCTAAATGGTTCCAATTGATGTTTATTTTTAACTGTGGGAAACTTGGGTTCATGCAATCTGAAAGAGTATTTAGGGGAAGTGTTCGTAAACAGTTTAGCCGTGGTTTGAACACCATTCACTTATTTCGTTGACCGAACTGCTAACTCATAGGCAACCTGTATCTCCATCTTAATTTACATCTCTCTCTCCCTCTCCCTCTCTCTCCCCTCTCTCTCTCCTCCTCTCTCTCCCAGACATACCCAGACTTTCCTTCTCTTTTAGTTTCTTTTTTGCGTTCTTTTGTTTAATTTTATGTCACTTATTCCTTTATTCGCTTCCTCTATTGATAACTATGTGTTTTGATTGTACTCCCAGTAAATTCCTGTCAACCTATGTTCCTTCAGGTTATCAGTGGTGCCGAAACCCGGGAATGAACCAGGGACCTTCAGATTATCAGACAGTCGTAGTCGTTGTACTTGCTTTGCTCTCCCAGCAGTTCTAGTCTTCTCACTAGCACTATCCAAATATATCTTCTCTTCCACTCGGTTCGACACCCCAAATGCTACTGCAGACTTTCTCCCCGATCTCGGAGGGCAGGTCTCTAATTATCCCAATTGCTGTGTTTCATCTGGGCTCCTTACTCTGAATTTCACGTTCGACATTAATCAGCAGGCGTCAATCCTCACGACAAGATTTTACATACGGGTTACTCTGCACTGCTCGTGCGGAATTTCACCAGCATTTCAGCAACGAAGAGGTGACGAGATCAATTTCCGTGGTCACTCGCCACACCCCTCCCCCTCGCAGAGGCCGCACATATCCAGACTCGTTTTGTTCGCGGGGGCTGGAAATCTGCTCGTCCAGACTATTAAAGTGTTATGGGTTGATTGGTGATCTGTTAATTAATTACCAATTAATTAAAACTACCCTAATTATTAATTATCGTAGTTTGTTAAAAGTTACTATAAGAAAAGAAAATGTAATAATAATAATAATAATAATGATAATAATAATGTTTATATTAAAAATATAAATTTATCTAAACAAAGAATCCTCGCGTAGGCATAAATTCCTTAAATTATGGAATTTGATACATATCATCGGAATTTTAAATTTTTACAAAATAAAATGATAATTTAACAAATAAGATTCCAGTTTTTGAAAAGTTGGTCAACAATTTCAAAAACTTACATAAATAAAACAATGCCACTCGGTAACAAACCAAGTTAATAAGTTATCCAATTAGCTGTAGATCGCCAGTCAACTAACAAAGAAATCACCTCGCTCTTCTGACATTATACAAGAATATTAATCATTGTATATAAAAAAACAATAAATGTATATATCTTGTGTATAATTATCAGAGGGCGTTCCTGTTTGTTTTGTTCGACCCCGTTGACAGCTTTTGGGTATCATATTTCAGCCGAGTTGGAAAAGGAACAAAAGCAGCTTTCCGTCAGGGCCATATGATACTATAATATGTGGAACAGTCAGCATTAGAAGAAATACCTCATTATAGTATTGTATCATCCAACACAACGACTGTAATGCTTATCCGGAACATCGTTCCCATACATACATTGAGACTGTGCCCCAGCACAAAGTATTATACTATGTGTTTTGATTGTACTCCCAGTAAATTCCTGTCGACCCATGTTTTGCTTTTCACATCACAGTTTTTATGTCAATGTTATCTCTAATTAATTCACGCTTCTTTTTATTCCTATTACTTCCTGTTACAATTCACTTCTCCTTGATATCATACTCCTTATCTAATATACTTTCATCTGATCGTCCTTCTATAAATGTTTAAAAGACTTCCAGTGCGCTTAGAACTGTTTAATTTGTTCCTCTTCACTATACTCGCCTCTAGAATTATTAATGACTTTCTCTGCTTCGCTTCGTCTATTTCTGAAAATCTATTTCCTTTTTTTTTTCCCCAGTTTTGTTTGTTCTTTTAACTTATCCTATTTTAAACATCATTTTTTTTATATATCTCATTTATCCTCTGTCTCTTTTCACCACTCTCTTATTTGAATGTATTTATACAAATAATATAGGTATTCATGTATTTCATTCATTCTTCTTTCCGTCTATGTGAAATGCTTTTACTATGTCTTTGTTAATTCATAATATAATCGTTTTTATATCTATTATCCCTTAAATATACAATATATAAAAAAGCCCAGTTGTTTTCGCCTTTATCTTCATCTGTTTTCTTTATTCCGCCCACTTTCTTGATATCGTTTTCCTAATTTTGTCATACTTTATTTGATTTCAGTCTGTGCTATTCGAGTGCGTTGATGTTTTTTTAAGCGCTTCCATTTTTAATGCTTACAAATTACAATGGAGCCGGTCGATTCTACTGCTGATTCTATGCCTATGAACCAGAAAGGGAAAAGTAACAATCTTGGTTTGCAAACAGTTACACAGTAACTTTTTTCTCACTAGTTTTACGTTGTCTATAGCCTATAGCCAACTGTATCTTATACAGAAAGGTAAGTGCCCACCCTTTCCACCCTAAAAAGTGTGTGTCATTGGCATGAGACTAAACATCATCTGGTGTGATTCCCGTTCTAGAGCTCCGGGGAGTGCGGAACATTCTTTCGTAGCCATTATTCTCAGGTACACTTTGATCTCGAGTGGTAGTAAGTATTAGATTCCTATCTAAGGGTAATATAAATATATCTTAAAAATAAAAGTATTCGGTGGGATTCCTTAACATAATGTAATTGTGTGAAAATTATTTAGATTAGATGAGAATACTTAATATCATATAATGGTGTATAAAAAAAACTCTTAGGAAACAACTACACAACAAATGAAAATATGCACTGACGATGTACTTAATTCCTTATCACCTAAGCATAAAGTAAAATAGGTTGACATGCCGTTAAAATCAGTTAATTATAACGTTTATAGTAACGGCTCAATGCAGAATTACAATCAGCCATAGCCGTATAGTCGACTACGAAGTACGATTATATGTTGTATTGTCCTCGCCCGGAAGACGGAGCTTCCGACAAAAAGACAAAAATAGATATAAAAATATATATTTAAAATAGGGGAAAACGGAAGCGAAGCTTCCCGGTCAAAGAAGCAGGGAGAAGATAAAGAAATATATAACAATGGTCTGTTATCAGATCAAAAGATAAAGATGCATAGGAGTATCTATCGCTATAAAGGCCAGACGGTTCGAGCCGACAGTCAGTCAGAGAGACGCCAGCCAGCAGCCAAAAGGACACTTCACGTCTCCCGTCAGCAAACACCCCTCGGGCACTCATTGTGAACACTGCTCTCTTCGCCAGTCACCGGCATTTTCATTGTGAAGCTCTGCGCCTTCACCACCCACACACTGAAGAAAATAAAGAAGGGTCCACTCTTTGTACATACGTATCTGTTGTTTATTGAAGTCCAGTAGTAGGTAGTAGCTGACTACTACATACTTCGCTACGTGACCATATATACTCGCAACGTATACAGATACACGATTTAGAATAGAAACGAAGACCGCTATATAACATATGCACGTCTTACTCTAGTCTTTTGGTTGTTGTTATTAACCTACACTATATTGCCCATGTAACAAAATTAAGGACTGTCACAGTGAAAGTTTGCACTGTTACGAAGCAAAATCGGTCCTTAACACAGTAATAGAAACCGAACTCATGTTATTTTCCTGTCTAAGTTGACTTTTGATGTTTAACAGGGCATTGTCATTCTACATTACACCTTATTTATTGACAAACACTAGGTTTTCTGGCGAATTTGAATTCAAATTTAGCAAACAATAAATACTGGATTGAAATGATGGATATCCTTTTTGAGGAAAATCAAAAGTGTAGTGTTGCGGGCCGTTCGATGAAAGTGGACATAGATGAAGGAACAAGGAAAATATTGAGGAAAAGTTAGACTCGTCGTTACAGAATATTACTTATTGTATTTCTAATGTTACGAATTCCCTCTGGGTCAATCCCAAAATTAGGAAGACGTAAAGTGGTATTGCAAGTAGCTTAAATAAGATCTATTATTTGGCAAATCCTTATTTGTCGCATTCCTGGTAACTAACTAACAGGCCCTTTTCTAACATCTACCATTCTCGAGTTTGATCGTCTCTAACACCTACCATAAGAATTCTAGTGATTGACCTTTTTCTGTTTGTTACACGGCTGGCTACCTGGGTCACTGGTGGTGAAAGGCAGCCACAAAATTACAAAGGGATCATTTTTAACGTTTTTCAGTAACGATATTTTCATAGAAATATAGGAAATATCAGCAAAACTAAATATGCCAGTAAAGAAATATTATAATATTTAATTAAGTTCATTAACATAGAATATTACGGTAATACGGTAGTATTTTGAAGTAGTATATAATTCATATCTCTAAAGATAGAATTGCTTCTATCTGGTTCTAACCTGTACGAACGTCAGCGAAACGTTATTCATGTTTAAGTCTTAATGAATATTCTCTCAGTATTTTTCGCAATTGATTGAACTTTGGTATTAGATACATTTGATTAAAGTATGTTATAAAAATATGATATTAAGTTAATGACATCGAGTTAAAAGAATTGTAGCTTGATATTAAATGGCAAAAATTCCCTTAAGGAAGTACAATAGTAGGCAGGGATAGAGTCACTGAGGACCGTTGAAATATACCGTTACAAAGAGTTCCTTTGTGCATCTCACATAACACTGTGGGACACTCCCATTTATGGGTTAAAAGTGTCTATAAAAAAATTGAGTACTCATCGAGAATGAATTTAAATGACCTACCGAGGTTGATATGCCGTAAAATAAAACAATCAAATAAATTGTGGGAGACACATAAGGTTTCATAAGCAGCAGTGAATACCATTATTTTTAACATAGTAATAAATAGTTGTCTTTTAGGTTTTTCCCGACGAAAGGAGATATTATTACTTATGTTATTTTCTAAAAATACATAAAATTGAATTGTAAAAGAGTTTCGGAATTTCTTTAATATCTGTATGTAATATCATATCCTGGTGGAGTAAAACGTTGATCTTGTTTGTTCAAATTTAGTCCCTGTATCAGTAAGTCTAGAAGTAATTTATCTCAGCAGAGAAAATAAAGGTAATTACTCCAAGAAACAATGATAACTAAATAAAGAAATTCTTTAGAAAAGAAAGTGGGTGTGATGAAATGAAATGACACAGAAAAAAAAGCAAAATGAAACATCAGCAACAAATAGCACTTAAAGAAATAGTGTTATATTATTTACATGACTCGATCTCTTGAATTCATCTTTGTTATATTGATCGGTAGAGTGCTCGGCTAGAAACCACACGGTTCCTAGTTCGATCCCGGTCCTCGCCAACTCAGCGTATGAGTAGCACAGGGGTCTGTGTGGTAAGGTAAGGAGCGGATGGTAGGTGTGGCGCTCCACCTCAGATCCTAAAAAACAATTTCCTTGGTCTAGCGCTATTGAAAAGGGAATAGACTGCTTCGTTGACTGGCTGATACCGACTTTAGGCTGCCCCGCCGACTTTACTTACTATATTGATCACAACGTTTCAATCCGTGTTTCCTCCGTTGAATCCGGGCTCAGTTATTGAATTGACAAATTCCAGGTAGACTCCGAATTTGAAGTTATTAATCAATGCTTTTATCTATTTATCCATTGTTCTGTGGACATTAGAGAGACCGAAACGTTGTGACTATAACATCTAAGACGACGGAAATAGTCCTAGATATATAAATAAAGTAGATAAAAACCATTTTGCATCTTAGAATTTTACAAAGAATACTCTTCAAAAGTTCTTAAAGGTTACCAGATATGATATGCATCCAAAAAGTTCATATGATTGATTTCAACAGTATGTCAACTCGAGAATGATTATTTCATGGCTAGTAATTTGAGAATCGCTTAAATTTTCATATTCGTGTAGTCTTTTAAGAATTTGTATTCATTATTCGCTATTTCTCATACAAGATTAGAAAGGGCCAATTTTTATTGCAGACCATAAAGGAAAAGACGAGAGCCGATGATGCAAAGCTTTACAACAAGCTCAAGCATCCTCTCCAACCAAACATGCTTTGCTTCTTCTATGATGAGAATAATTTCGACCATAATCAGATGTTGAACCCATAGAAAAAATGTTGACTCTCGATTTTTCAAGAAGTTCTGAAAACAATCTGGCAGCCGTTCCCACAGTGCGATCATGCATACGTGCCTGCAACTTGACACTATCTTGATCAACTTTGTACCAAAACCGGTAGTTGTCCATACTCCATTTTAAAGAAAACTCGCAATAATAATAATAATAATAATAATAATAATAATAATAATAATAATAATAATAATCTATCAGTTGTATGGCTTCATTTTCCTATATGATAATAATTATATGTGTTTATATCTAATAATAATCATAATTTGTACATAGTAATATGGTTTCAAAAACTATTAATCCTTAGTAAACAATTAGAGCTTCGAGTAACGTTTCGTAATACAATTAATTAACAGTTATATGCGATCAATTATATACACATCTAAAATGAATAACTTTCAAACATATCCTTTTTACCCATAGATGGAAATCTAACAGGTACTACCACTCCGGGTCAGAGTGGATCTAGGTAATGGCATTGAAAGAGTATTTAAAACATCTCAGCTCTCCAGGACTGAACTCTCATCATCATATGTAGGGTAGTCTCATAATCATGTAACCCCTTTTTTGGTGGAGGTCTTTTAAGAAATTGACTTTGTGTCACGTACTGCTCGTGCGGAGGGGTTGATATATATATATATATATATATATATATATATATATATATATATATAAACTGGATCATTATGATATAGATTATTATAACAATCCTTGATAGTTTTCACACCAACATTAGCTGGTAGACTTTCACA
>CM042140.1:26049242-26051742 GCA_023376005.1 Doryteuthis pealeii
CGACAATGTTTATCTAATGTGGTTGTCATTGGCGTTTTCAGAATGACAGTCAAGACCATGTCAAGAATTTACCTGCCAAAGAATTGATTAATACGTTAAAAACTTATGAGTAATTGATCAGTGATGAAAGATCACATAAATATTTGACAAATATAGTCAAAACTTTGTTTACTTCCGTTGCTTTTAATTAATAAATTTAATCAATTCAGTGCAGATAGCCCTGATGATCCGAACGAGGTGAGACTCGTTTGTTTGTTGGATTTATCTACATGTAAGTATACGTGCATCTTTTGTTAAGGTATTAGTTATGAGACATCAGACCATTTATATATATATATATATATATATATATATATATATATATATATATATATTTACTGCATAACATCAGATAAATCCGAAATTAGTATGTATCTATCTCTATGCATATATATGTATCCATATCACCAAGCAATTACCTATATGCGTTATTAATATCCATACCTTACTTCCTCTATTAGCACAAAGTACCCAATACTTACCTTCTATTTCTGTAACGAAATATAATCTTATGCCCAAAACCTGCAGCTTAGCGCAACACAATAAATAATCGTGCTTATTCTGGCCGGTGCATATTCGGTTACATATGAACAATCTTTAATCTTGGTAGAATTTTCTTTGATTCCTGATACCAAAGAGAATCAGAAAATCCGATTCCTGCGAATCTTAAAAGACATTGCCAACCTGTGATAACCCAACAATAATTCTTACCGTTAAGAGAATTCTATGACTTATTTTAAACATCGGGAAACGATAAAGAAATCGAAACTGTTCATGAATTCGGTTGATAAATCTGTTTTCTGTTTTCTGTGCACAGAGCCTTTTTTGCGAAATATCTCACGTGCACAGACGGGGTTTTATTTTTTTGTAATTCTATCATTTTCGAAAAAAGGTGTTTTTCAATGACTGCCGATACATTAGAATGTGACCCTCTATGGATCTTCCCAATAAATGTTTTTTTTTTATTAGGAAACAATGAATAACGTTTTTCTGTTGTTATTTTTTGTAGAAAAGACAGAAATGTTTGCCACGGTCTTCTCTGCTCTTTGATTCATAGCTACCAACCACTACACTTAAGAGAATGTCACACAATGACAACTTTTAAGCGGAGTTTAACAGTTCGAAAATATAGTTCTCCCTCCTCTTGATGCGTTGTCATATCAGGGTTAAGGAGCCTAGTTTGCACTACTATTTACCCATAGCTTGATGGAGAATAGTTACGTTTTCATACCGTAAAGCGATATTTTCTTAGTCTATAAAGGAAAGAATTGTTCTCATTTCTGTGGCGTCCACGCAGGCTCAATATTAGTGGGATTACACTGAGTCCCAAAATATACGACTCTTCACTGTCTCAGTATCATCTGCTATATTTTGAATCTCCGAAGTCTCACGTAACTGCTTCTAGCACCTGAAAGGGTGTTTATTTTCTCATTCGATAAACGAAAGATTCGATATTTTCACAAGTGTATCAGTGGTATGTGACATTCAAATTGCCTCGTCTATATTTTGAACTCGGATCGCCGTGTTCATTTATTACGACGATAAACATTATATAACAATTGCTAACTACTATAAACAATTACCAACGTTATTTTATCTATAATAACAAAAAAAATTTAAAGTACATGTAATTGACAACTTGTTTATTTTTTTTGACTGTACTTTTTGTATATAGAAATCGGTTTGATTATGTCAATATTTGAGTAAAGAATTGAAGACATTTTTTTTAAAAAGAGGATGAAAACAAATTGCAATACAGCAATTTATTAGTTTAGTACAAATATCAAAGTTATATGAGGAGGTACTGAATGTCGACATTTGACCTCTAGGTGACGAGATAATAACACAAGTTATTTTCACTATAAACCAGTCTTACGCTATTTCAGATGTTACATTTTCATATCGTAAAGGGATATTTTCTTAGTCTATAAAGGAAAGAATTGTTCTCATTTCTGTATCGTCCACGCAGGCTCAATATTAGTGGGATTACGCTGAGTTCCAACATATACGACTCCTCACTGTCTCAGTATCATCTGCTATTTTTGAATCTCCGAAGTCTCACGAAACTGCTTCTAGCACTTGAAAGAGTGTTTATTTACTCATTCTATAAAGGAAAGGTTCGATATTAGTGTGATTACCACCTGTTCCCTTTTGGAATCTCCAAATACTCACGTAATCGTTTAGCCCCTGAAGGAGTGTTTATTTTCACTTCATAATAAGCTCTGCATAAATTGACCTTTTGGCATATCCGTGAAGTTTATTGGTGATTTCATCATTTTTAAATGTATCTTATATTGAAATATCAAGTTGCCTATGGTACAACTCAAGTTGCCTATGGTACAACAACAGGGATCTGTGCGGTAAAGTAAGGAGCTGACGGTAGGTGTGGCGCTCCACCTCAGATGCTAAAACAATCTCCTTGGTCTAGCGCTATTGAAAAGGGGATAGACTCTCTCGCTGA
>CM042140.1:26056742-26071742 GCA_023376005.1 Doryteuthis pealeii
AATACAATTGCATGTTATTCGTATGTATATATGGTCAACAGTATTAATAATGTAAAACAATTTTTATTAATAACTGAAGGTTTAAAAGAATGAAATCATGGAGAATTTGACGTAAATAATTAAGGGAATTGTGACTTGAGTAGTAATATAGTTTCGGTTACAGACAGAAAAAACACAAACTCCATTATAATAAGATATATATATATATATATATATATATATATATATATATATATATACATATTCATAAAGATTATTTCAATTTAAGCAATAGCTTGTACTGTAAGAAACCGAATATCAACAAGTCTTGGTTCGGCATTCAATGATCCGCAAAATAAACAACTAAACCAACCAAAGCTTCTTCCAGTAATGAAAGGCATGCAACTAAAACGACTATCAAAATATAATTGTGATTCTAGAAATAACATAGGAAGTCACCAGAGGTTAAATGGTTTATCCTAAAAACTGTATATCCTTGTATTGGGGGGTTACGAAAAATGTAAATTCTACTTAGAAGAAAACTACGATAAAAACCTCGCTTTTTAGTCGTAAGGGAGACTACCTTTCTAACCAGTACAACACGATGAGACGCCTGAGAAAAAATACTAAATTTCAAATAATTTGCCTAATGAAAGATCGAAGTTGGTCACAAAATGCCGCCGTAAAAGTTAATAATAATTTTGAAATTTTACACTACTTTTGTATTAAATTTTTACTCTGTCAATTAATCTATTCTGAAAATGCAATATTCAACAACCAGATTTTACTGACGCAAACTTAGGATGTAACAATTGCAAAAAGTTTTTACTTAATCCTTTTTTGTGGAGGAGGTTACCAGCATAAATGTATATTTTTTGTGTGTACATGAAATAATTAAAACTAAACGAGGAGGAGGTGAAGTGATGATGATGTTAGTAGACTGTTGAAAAAGGAAAAATCTTGTCTATATACTTGATTTAATTAGTTAAACTAATTTGATTAATTAAATCTAATTTTTTTTATTACCTCTGCACTTATATCTAATCATTAGAGTAAAAAATACTGCTCAAACGTGTGAAGCTTTTCAATTTTGTTGTTGATTTCATTATTTTTTTATGGATTTTGGCTTTTGTTTCTTGTTTTTGTGTATTTTTTCTCCCTTTTTAATTAAGAGAACATATTTTACTATTGCTTATTTAGTTTCTAGATTACAAAAAAAGAAACCATCTTCATACTAGATGGTAAGATTCTCATATTAGTAGACCAGTTCACATAAATAGGTAGTAATATCCCATGTACAGAAAGTGATGTTAATATACACATAGAAGAGGCATGGAAATCGATCAAATGGAAATCTGATCTCTCTGATAAGATAAAGCAAACATTCTTTCAAAATGTTGCCGTGTCAGTGCTATTCAATAGCTGCACCATTTGGATTCTAAGGAAATGCTAAGAAAAAGCTAGATGTGGCCTACATGCTGTAGTGAACAAATCTTGAAAGCACAAGAAAGCAGCTATACGGCCACTTTCTTCCTATCACATAAACCATCCTAGTCAGACGAACAAGACATGCTAGGCGCTGCTGAAGAAGCAACGGCGAACTAATTAGTGATGTTTTCCTATGGAAACCAACAGGTGGACATACCAGTGTAAGCCAACTAGCAAAAACCTACGCCAATTAGCTCTGTACGGATTCTAGATGCTGCGTGGAGAACCTGTCAAAGGCGATGACCTTAAGGAAGGTTGATGAGAGAGATATTCTTGGGTATCTGGTTAACTTTTAGACTTTTTAATAGCTTCTTTGGATTCCTTGGGCTAAAATGATTTTATAAACCATTGTTTACGAGTAGGGAAGTTCTAGAACTCATTTTACAGACAAATATAGATTAAAAATGTCGCCATTTTTCGCGACTGACCACCCAAATTTAGAAAGCTAAAAATCAACATAATTCCGCCAATGTTTGGAATTGGAAGCTCAAATGTTGGGAATTATCTAACTTTAAGATAGTCAACATCTGGACAAAATTTCAGAAAAATTGATGGGATAAATTTTAACAAATTTTAAAATGATGTAGCTTTGGTTCTGAGCAAAAACCAAACTATCTTATTGGTACAAATAATGTTAAATAGATATGAAATAATAATAGAAAAATTATTTGTCATAGATGCAGTGCCACATTGGAATATTGATCTTGCTATAAAAAATCAGAAATCACCAACAACTTAAAATTGGTTAACTGTAAGCCTTTTTCGATAGAATTCCTGGATTTCCCCAGGCAAAAATGCCTTTATAAACAAATTTTTAGTAGTAGGGAAACTCTAGAACTCATTTAGAACTCACAGACAAAAATATATTACAAAAAGACGCAATTTCAATGACACCCCTCAATTAGGAGAGCTAAAAATCGACATAACTCCACAAATTCTTGGGGTTGTAATATTCAAAATATTGGGGATTGTCTAACATAGTCCGCACATATACAAAATTTCAGAAAAATTGAGGGGTGGTGACATGGAATGGATGATTTGACATGGAATTACCCCATAATATTTAAGATATTTTTGAAATAAATATATAGTAGTTACCGACATGACTACTATATCGATGATGGCTAATCGTCGTAAGGAGAGTTGAAACATAAAACTACAACTCACCGAGATTAAACCTCAGTTGCTTTAGTCTCGCCATTCAGTTTTGATACCGAGGAAGTTGTTACATAATTATAGATCCTAATATTTATGTGCAATAGTGTAGAAATCAAAATGGCTGTTATAAGTTTGCAGCCCACGGCCTGAAGGTTGAATGACAAGGCTTGACCTCAATCCTAACCTTCCGGTGATACCGTGAGAATCGGTGGAGAAGACCCTCTTCCGGTTTAGATTAGAAATAGATTTTAGTCAGTTTGCGCCAGAAACCACGACGGGGGTCAGCCGTGTATTGCACGCTCCGACTCGATTCTGCAGGTAGTCTGGTGGGGGATTTCGAGAATAAAATATGATCTAAGTTAAATCGAAGTCTTGGTGTATTAATCTAAAAACTACCAATGACATAGGGCTTCTGATAAAGAGAAATTCCCAATGGAAGACCAGACACGAAGTCCCAAGAGAAGTCCAGACGCTAGAAAGGACCTAGAAGAATTTAAGATGTCAAAGACGCAGAAGAAGAAATGAAGTAAGTAAAGAAGGATACAACAGAAGCAGGTGGATATGGTTAACGCGCACAACATATGGAAGGATTCTTTTTTTCTAGTCGACACTTCGCGTATTTATAAATGATTCACTCGTTTTCCGTAAATAAGAACGTTTGTCTCCTCGTACTGCAGCTACAAAAAGTGTGTGAATCGAGAAATGCAGTCGACAATTATTGGGGTTCACAGAAACTTCTGCCTTGGAACTTCGAACTGGAAACCTTGCGGTTTCTAGCCGGACACTCTACCGACTGAGCTAACCCGGCCCTAAGATTAATGTAATGAGAGATCAAATTTAGAGACACTTTTGAAATAATGAAATCAATTCCCAATAAAATATTCATAGTTATTTATTATTTTAGTTTATTCGACTAACTCTATTTTTATGACCTATACAACACCGTACAATTATTGGGGTTCACAGAAACTTCTGCCTTGCTTGAGCAACATCGGTCGACCAACTCCCACCACTACTTAGATGACCAATCGAGTCTTATGATGCTCGCTAGTGCCGGTTAACAGTTGTTTTCAGTACGGGGTGCAAGATCAAGTGTCTTGTTACACCTAGCCTACCGAACCAGGTGTTGAACTTTGTTAACTTTTCATTTTTCTGACAGATGACTTTTCTTAACAACTTATCTAATAACATTACGGTATGATTCACTTACAATGCTACACGAACCAGAATGTTAAGTTCATATTAAGAAAGCAATTTACTTAAGAAACATATATTATTGTCTGGTTCATATTTTTTACAATCACAACGAAACAATACAGTACACTGCAACCAAATTCTCATTTAATATCCTAGGAAAAATACTAAGACAGAAATCAAAGAGAGTGAAAATATTGGTGTTTTACTTGGTTATAATAGTTCAATATATAAATGGCTAAAGGAAAAACTTTTAATAACGGTTATTGGAAAATTGTTTTTATCTGAATTTGCCTTTCAAACTTTTTCATTATCCGCACAGTTTTTTTTTTCCATTAGAAATGACAATAGCATCCATTACCATGTTTTGGTGCTTTTAAACACTTATACCCAGACAAATTTTGCACAGGAAATACATTTAGTCGAAACTTTAGCTACCTGCTAGTAGACATATTTTCATTAAAACAATATTTCTACACTGGCTATAAGCCGAAGAAAAGTTTAAATAATTGCGATTTGGACTCTATGAGATTTCGATATATTCTATTGGTAATTTTAAAGTTCACTTCCAAAACGAATATCCAAATTATCCGAAGGTTTTAAACCGATATCAGTTTTAGAGTATTTCGTTACTGTTACTGATGATTTTCATTATATTGATAAGTGTTTGCATATGAAACAAACCATATTCAATAGCCAATAGACAAACATTTATTTTGATCATGAAAAATGTATTTCAAAAGACATAGAATTTTTTAATTTTTTTTATTTTATATTTCAACATTTATTTATACATAATTCATAAAATGAAGCGTTCGTTTCAGAACGGTTAGTGTCGTATGGAATGGGTTCAGGTACCCGACATCTAATCCTGGATGAAGCTGTTTGCCTTTCACAGAGTGTTAATCACTTTGGGAAATATATGAATCCAATTATTCTACCTCGAGCTATGAGTAAATAGTAGTATATACACGACTTATTACCCTATGTATGGCAACCGTTCTAGTAGAAAGAAAAACGAATTTTAAAGAATGTTAGACTATAGGATGGGCTATGCCAAGACATGCTACACACCACGATCATTTATATATGTATAGAAATATTATATCAATTAGGATGTCAGGTGTGAGGTGGGGTTTAACAGCTGATCTGTCAATCGAAGACGTGAAACACGGAGTCAAGAGTTATTACTCTAACTTATAAATGTTAGATTATGATTATAATATAATCATTATAATCAATTTAACTTAAATTCATAATTTGTATATTTATGCAGAGTACATTGCATCCCTGATTACCTCGTCCCTACCTCCAGTTCATTCTGCGCCTTGTCGAGATGTATCTCTAAACCAAATATCAACTCTGTAATTTCTCTTTGAGAACGTTATGGGTGGAAATATAAACAATCAAACATACATAAATACACCGTATTTCATAATATATATATATATATATATATATATATATATATATATATATATATATATATATATATATATATACTATAGCCTTGGATAGTCACCGCTTCAGCTTTCACTGGAATGTGCGCCAAATTGCAGTAGTATTAGGAGAGTGCTCGATATAAAGAATAGAGCTATTATACAATATGATAAAATAAATATATAAAGGTATTACATATCTATTTATTTGATGGCAATAGAACAGTCACAACCTTAGGTTTCATACATGCAAAATCACATGCATTCATCAGGTGACGTTGACCCGAATACAAGGAAAATCGAAAAAAGGATTTGCATGTATGAACCTAAGGTTTGTACTGTTCTATTGCCATCAAATGAATAGATATGTAATACTTATATATTTTATTTTATTATATATATATATATATATATATATATATATATATATATAATATATAATTATATTCATAAACTCTCTATACATATGAGATCTCATAACAGCAAACAATCGCAGGGTAATTTTACACACCAACCTACAGTTAATTACTATATATCTTTTGACAAATTATGTGGGTCTGCATCGGGTCTCAGAAGCCATTAGAAAGTATACGGGATTAATGTCAACGCCAAAGACAGGTATTTTGATTGTCATATATGGAAGTGCGTGGAGTAATGGTTAAAGTCATATGAAATGGACTCGTCGCCCCGAGTTCAAATCCTGTATGTGGTAATTGCATTTCACTTAGCGCTAATACCCTTGGGGAAGGTACGAATCCTAATCTCTCTCCAGCAATGGATAAATAGTAGGGCAGACCGGGCTCTTTAGCCTTGGTTAGGCAACTGGTCTAGAGAAGGAAAACTCTGAATTCAACCTGTTGAACTCCGCTTAAGAAATTGACCTTGTGTCACATCCTGCTCGTGCAGAGGGGTTGGTAAATATATATATGCGACAGAGTGGTTGTGATGGAGACGCATGCGTTCTCACTGGGCACTTTTTGCGAGATGAGGTGAAAAATTTCCTCCGTAAAAGAAGTAGTAGTTCTTCTGTAAACTAAAATTGATCTCACAATATTGCATGCTCTCACAGTAAATCGAGTTTCATGCGGGTGCCCAATCATGAAAATCAGCGGAAAAGGCGGTTAACGAAAGTTATATAATTATATATATACATGTATATATAATATATATATATATATATATATAATGTTTATTTACCATATTATAAATGTCAGTTTTCATAGTGTAGTGCCCTTTTATTAATCAACATTTTTTCTATTTCTCATAGCTTCCATCTCACCCGCAAAAAATCCTATTAATTTTACTGTCTTTGTAGCATCCATGATTTACTCCTATTTTCATGTAAAATATAGTTTTACTTTTTCGCTTTTGCCTCGAAACGCTCGACTTTTTATAATTTTTAATGTTCTTTTCATATTTTTCAATTAGTTTTCATTTCTTTTGAGTCTTCTACATTTCATGTATTGTTTCTTTCTTTTGACTTTTTTTTCTCTCGGTCAAATATCTGCCCCGTTGTTCTTTCTTTATTTCCACTGTATTCTTAACTCACGTTTCAAATTCTTCTGTTTTCTATCCTTTTTATTTTCCTATCATTGATTATTTCTCTCTTTTAGTTTCTTCCTCCAGTGTTGTTTCATTTTGGCTTTATTTATATTACTCACGTTGTGTTTACATATATTTTTTCTTGTTTCACTCTAATACATTTTTCGTTCAATATCTATTCCTTCAAACTAAAAATATTTTACTTCCTTTTCCTGTTTTGACTCTTCATTTCTTATATGCAAACGTTTTTCTTCCTCCTTCCTTTGTCATTTACAGAAGTTCGGTAATCAATCGAAGTCCTATACTTTTCTGTATTGTATTGTATATGTGTGCTTTTATAATTATTTATACACCTATAATCATGTAGGCTTCTGACTGCTGTGGGCTTATATACCTAACTAAAGTCAACAGTATATTTGCACTCAATGCAAATATATGGGACCTGTATAAGTACTGTATGTATGTATGTATGCATGTATTTATATAACGTAGCGTTCAACCGTTATTAAACAGCCATAACAGAAAAATTACAGAAACACGCACAACCTATATATATATATATATATATATATATATATATAATATATATATGTGTGTGTATATATATATATATATATATATATAATATATATATATATATATCATATCGTCGTGTAATAAAAGTCACTAGAAGAGGAATATTAACCTACTCTAAACAAAGCGTAAAATCTAAGAAGTCCGTTTAGTGTAGGGGTTATGGGATCGGCCTGTCAGCTTGGCAGTCCGGTTTCAAATCACGCACAGGGCGGTCTTCCGATCTATAGCTCTGCTGATGAGGCCTAATAGGCCGAAATGTACATACAGAGATTGATTTTTCTCGATTTGTTTAGCCATACATTTAAATAGGTATTCCCGCCTAATTCATTATTAATTAATTAATTTTCAAAATTAGGTACGACTCCAATTAAGCACTTGTTCTCCCAAAAATTGTCGGCAAAAAGCCATTCCAAACAAACCGTGTTTACAAATTATATATATATATATATATATATATATATATATGTATATGTATATGTGTATATATATATGTATATCAATATATGTATATGAAGAAGATATGTATATGAAGAAGATACCAGAATATCTGAAACCCGTTTTGCGTATGTGAAATAAAAAGAATAAAACATTTTTTCTGAGAACGATACATTTTGCGGACCTTCTTCTTTTTTTATAAAATATTTATATATTGATGCATATGCACATGTAAGTAAGTGTATATGTATATACATGAATACACAGATACTTACATATTATATGGGAATATGTATTTGTATAGATAGATATTGTATACAAAAGATAAATATAAGGCTCTTATGCACATATCCCTGAAAATAGATACAATCACACATATACTTAATATATATATATATATATATATATATATTTAACATATATATTTAACGTAAATATGCTTTCTGCGTTATTCATTGACATATATATGACCTCATTATAATTATAAAGATACTTATTGATTTATTATACACACTAGCAAATATATGCACCCTCCGGGTGCAAGTATTTAAGTTTTAATGTAATAAAATATTGTATTAAATTAGAAAGGCTAATGAAACTAAATAAGAATACAGATAAAAAGATTTTAAACAGAGGGAGTATAATAAAAGGTTTGAAACAGAGGGAGTATAATAAAAAATGGAACAACTGAAACTTACTCTTCCATCAATCTTGTCTTTCATTGTTATTTTTTCTAATTTAAGTATTTAGTTATAAGAGGAAGTAAAGAATAAAATGACAGTTATTTTATCTTGTTAATGGAGTTCATTTAAGATTCATTGAAGGGATTTTTGCTTATATTCATTAAAATAAAACCAAACAGTTAGAAATCAATAATACTAAGTACATATTTATTAAATTCGATTTTTTAATATTGATATGCAAATTAGCCTTCCCGTTCACACTGTAAACCGCTATTTTGTTGTATATATAAATATAATTGCATGTTGTCAGTATGTAGACATAGTTAACAGTATTAATAATGTAAGACAATTTTATTAATAATTAAAAATAAAATCATGGAGAATGTGATGTCAATAACTAAGAGAATTGTGACTTGAGTAGGAATATAGTTTCGGTTACAGACAGAAAAACACACAATCTCCATTATAATAACTAGCAAATATATGCACCCTCCGGGTGCAAGTATTTTAGTTTTGATATAATAAAATATCATATTAAATTAGAAAGGCTAATGAAACTGACTAAGAATGCAAATAAAAAGATCTGCAACAGAGGGGGTATAATCGAAAAATAGAACAACTTTGAAACTAAACTATTCCATCATTTTCCATTACTCCCCTCTTTCATTGGTAAATTTTCCTAATTTAACTATTTAGTTAAAATAGAAGTAAAGGATAATATTACAGTTATTTCTTCTTGTAAATAAATTTCTTTTAAGATTTATCCACGAGATTTTTGTTTATATTTCTTAAGATAAAACAAACAATTAGAAATCAATAATACCAAGCACATATTTTATTAAAATAAATTTTAAATATCAATATGCAAATTAGCCTTCCCGTTCAAACTGTAAACCGCTATTTTGTTGTATATATAAATACAATTGCATGTTATTAGTACGTAGATATGGTCAACAGTATTAATAATGTAAAACAATTTTTATTAATAACTGAAGGTTTAAAAGAATGAAATCATGGAGAATTTGACGTAAATAATTAAGGGAATTGTGACTTGAGTAGTAATATAGTTTCGGTTACAGACAGATAAACACACAATCTCCATTATAATAAGATATATAGGTTTAGATACATATTTGTGAATATTTATTAATTATGTATTTATATGTTTACATTATGGAAATTTCCTCGAAAATGTTTCGTACACGTGAGGAGAGATATGCTTTTCTGCATACACACAGTGTGTGAGAAAGAGAGAAAGGCGGAGTTAGAGAGAAAGATACACACACATACAGACACACATAACATCTTTTCTCCCAATGTCATGCGTATTGGACCAGACGTAAACATTGAGAAAATGAAATCTCTTCGCTGGTTCAAATATCGCATTCTAACATGTTTTCGACTTTTCGACTTTCTTCTATCTCCAACCAACAAGCGCACCTGACATACATCAAAACAAGGACGATATAGATTAACCGTCAGGAGGACATATTGATTCCGATTAGATTCAGTGTGTTCTTTTGCAGATAAGACGAAAAACAATCACACGCACCTACCTACATACACTCATTGCCGGTCGTAGAGATAAACATTCACACTAACAATTCAAACATAATGTGGCAAAAAGGGAAAACACACTTCTCGGTGGAAGAGTTTAAATGTACCCGTGATTTTTCTTGCACGGAATTGACAGTGAAGTAAGAGCAAAATGAATGTAAATCCCTAAATGTGAATGAGAATAGGTGATAATTCTGTAAGTTTTGTAGCATCATCGCTGACATCATATGGTTTGTTGATTATAATATCATTATTTTTTTTAGATCTACACACTTGGGCCTTCAGCTGACCCTGGGTCGGAATCTACGCCTTTTCGACGGGGCTTTAAATAAGTTTATTATCTCAATTCCCTAGAAATAACAACACTGGGGTAAAAAAAAATGTATAAGAACTGAATCACTACGCAACAACTTTAAATCTATACAACATAAATTAATACTGTCCTTTGATTTTCTAAAAGCTTATAATTGAATTGACGTATTATGCTGTTTTGTTTAGGGTTTCATTTTTATTAAAAGTATTAATCCCAGGATTTGAACTCGTCTCACTAGTTTAGAGGGGCAAGACTCCCAGAAATGGGTGTCCTATGTATGACGCTAAACTGTACTTGGTGGTAAGGCTCCAGTTCTGAAATTTTAGTGAGGGTAAAGTACACTTTTATTGTATTCACTCGATGGTCCTTTGCTAGATGGGAGCTTCACCAGAATGCTGCGAGCGGTCCTGAATAAGTCGTGGAAGCAGCACCCCACAAAAAAGCAACTGTTTGGCCACCTGCACCCTATCTCATAAACCATACGAGTAAGACGGGCTAGGCATGCAAGACGCTGCTGGAGAAGCAAGGACGAGCTCGTAAGTGACGTACTATTATGGGAGCCAGCACATGGACACGCTAATGTGGGCCGTCCAGCCAGGACCTACATTGACCAACTATGTATGGATGCTGGCTGCTGCGCGGAGGAGCTCCCAGAGTCGTTGAATGATAGGGAAGGTTGGCGAGAGATCGTCATGGATATCCGTGAAAACTGCGCAACATGATGATGATGATGTGGTAGTATCTGTTAGGGTCCCATCTATGATCCAAATAGATCTTTATCAAATTATTTCCATTAGATAGGAATACCTTATATTATAGAATCATGTGCAAAAAGTGATAATTCAAAAATATAAATATAAACGTGCAATTTCGAGCCTTAAAATAATCCCAGGTGGGTTTAAATGCCGTTAAAATCAATCAACTAGCTAACTAATGTGGTTTTCGGCTGAGCTTGGTGAGTGGTGAACTTGCTCTTTGACTAGAGTAGTCTCGCTCGTGGAGGGTCATGTCTATCCCAAATAGGCAAACCCTGTTACAAGGCTAATGATTCATCTATCTATCTATCTATCTATCTAATGATTCCTATATCTATCTATCTATATATCTATCTATCTATTTAATGATTCCTATATCTATTAATATATATATATCCATCTATCTATATAATGATTCCTATATCTATCTATCTATTTATCTATCTAATGATTCCTATATCTATCTTTCTATCTATCTATCCATCCATCTATCTATCTAATGATTCCTATATCTATCTATCTATCTATCTATCTATCTATCTAATGATTCCTATATCTATCTATCTATCTATCTATCTATCCTATCTATCTAATGATTCCTATATCTATCTATCTATTTAATGATTCCTATATCTATCTATCTATCTATCTATCTATCTAATGATTCCTATATCTATCTATCTATCCATCTATCTATCTAATGATCCCTATATCTATCTATCTATCTATCTATCTATCTAATGATCCCTATATCTATCTATCTATCTATCTATCTATCTAATGATTCCTATATCTATCTATCTATCCAATCCTCTATCTTCTAATGATCCCTATATATATATATATATATATATATCTATCTATCCATCTATTTTAATGATTCCTATATCTATCTATCTATCTATCTATCTATCTATCTATCTATCTATCTATCTAATGATTCCTATATCTATCTATCTATTTAATGATTCCTATATCTATCTATCTATCTATCTATCTTTTTTCTTTTATTGTCTTTTTCTTTTGTGATGCCTCTTCCTCTACACTGAATCTACGCAATCTCTTCAAAAGGGAAATGCATTCGATGATGGTTTACTGCCATTGTTTCCCATTGGCGAATCTGGCTGTCAACTGCTAGTGATTAATTTCACAAAAGGAGCTTGTGTTTTGAATTTTAGAGATTTGATATATTCCAATTTTGAATTAATATGATTTTCGGTTTCACTTTGAAAGTCTCCCCCTCCCCAATTAATTGACTTATTGGTCAAACATTACTGGACTAAACTTGCAAATTGGTTGGAAAATTAAAACAGAAAGTTTGTTGGTGGTCCCCCATGACAGTTTAACTACAGTCTATGAATGAACTTTTTACGAATTGGGTTACGATTTAGGGGGTTGGTGATTAAGGTTGTTTTTAATTACGTATTGCTTAAAAAACAACAACAAAAAACAAATTACTATACATTTAAATAACCATTGAAATTAATTATTGAATCCAGCGTTAGACACATTAGTCTCAGTTGTTTGTGTTATTATTGTAATGTATAATTTCAATTAAACTTGTTTTTTTTTTAAATTGTTTTTTTTTAATACGTAATTATATATCTCTTTCATGGCGGTTCCCTGACACGGTGGCCATTGTAAAGCTCACTAAGTATTGAGATATTTGGGAGGCGGGTTTTTGTCTTCTTTTCTGGCAAGGACCTGTTCATTGGATCTCTATCTTGGGCAAAGTTGTTTTAATACTAATGGCCTTAATATTTATCGTAATTATACTTTATTCATTATTAATTAACACGCGTTTGGCCACGTTATAATTATGAATAAACTTATATTGAGTTAGTATGAATATATACGTTTCCTAATGTTGTCGCCACAATACACGTTGAGGATAAAGACATCATTTATGGAATCATTCAAAGAGTATAATGTAATTGTATCATGATATCCAGGTCTCAGCACATTACAAAAAGGTGGTCAGAAGTACCGTTTTATAGATTTTCACTTTGGTGCCCTATCCGATGTTATTACACTTTCAGATGAGATCGTAAGTTTGGTATTTGCTCAACCAGTTCGGCAACGATAGCTCATCACTATGACAAGCCTGATCAAGCTGGTTCTCATCCGCGAAATGTTGAAGAATACTCAAAATTCTAGTCTTGCCGTCTCTTTCAAATCGACGAAAGAGGTATACGACCCAGTTTTCTTTATGACACTTTTCTTGAATCTGGCAAAGAAAAATATCTTGTCTCTGTATATACCTCATCCATACGTGCACATACATGTATATGCATATACATTTTATTCTTTCCTTCTCTCTCTCTCTCTATATATATATATATATACATATTTACATCTACCTATCTATCTATCTATCTATCTATCTATATATATATATATATATATATATATAATATATATATATATATAATATAATATTAATATAATATAATAAAATAAATATATAAAGGTATTACATATCTATTTATTTGATGGCAATGGAACAGTAACAATCTTAGGTTTCATACATGCAAAATCGCATGCATTCATCAGGTGACGTTGATCCGAATACAAGGAAAATCGAAAAAATCGAAAATATCAAAAGGTTTTTACGGGCATGTGTGTGTGTGTATGTGTGTGTGTGTGTGTGTGTATGTATGTGTGTGTGTGTATATGTGTTTGTGGGATCAAATAATATTGAGACAGTATGTGTGTGTGAAAGTGTATGTGTGGATTCATAAAAATTAAATTTACTGCCTAATATTTTCTAAATAACACCTAATACTTTTCGAATATAACAAAGATTGATATTCTAGTGCCGTGAGTTTGATCCTCATGGGTGTAACACTTTTGAAGATATTATGGCAAATGATGATTTAGTAATGAATACAGATAGCAATTTCGATTTCATGCAAAGTTAAGGTTATACTTGAAAGAAATTATAAAAACATTTGAGGTTTCGTATTCATTATATTACATTTTAATTCTTTATCATTTAAAGCAAATTATTTTCTCGTTGATTTCTCCGTATAGTTTTATTTTTCACAATCATTTGATAAGTCAGCTTGTAAGTCCCCTAAGTAGTTTAACATATCTAAGACAAATAATGGATCAATTAAACAGATATCTTTTTCCTCGTGGTTGTACTTAATTTACTGAGAAATGTTAATTAAATCGATGAATATTTCGACACTAACAACGTTTCTATTTTGGATAATTAACCAAGTTTTTTGCATTATTCAACAGGATCCCGCCCTGTCGGCTGGGGCGTTAGAATGCACCGACTGCACCTCTGCAGATGGGTAAGACTCCCCAATGGGGCCACCTGTTGGCCGTGGGTGGCGACCCGTGATGCTTAAGGATAGAGCCCAGGTGGAGGATCAATTCATGACTTCCAATACTCCACTTTGGCCCTATCTTGGGCTAGACGGGCGGTCGGAGAGGCCCCCTCCGATCAATCGGCTGATCACGTCAAGCCCTAGCACCTATATGATTTTCCCAACCCTATTACCCTTATGTCAAGCCCCAGCCCCTTTTTATCATATGGGTGCTAGAAGGCGGTGGCTGCGGGCCTACATGTCCTGTGAATGACGTTAAACTCTATCTGATGGTGAGGTTCCAGTTTTGGAGGTTTGGGGAATGTGGAGCACCCCAATCATCACCATTGCTCCCTGGTCCACTCTGACCCGGAGTGGTAGTACCTGTTATGGTCCCATCTATGGATTAAATAGAAAAATGTATTTATAAAAAAATTGTATTATCCATTAAGAATTGATTTATTTCAAAACTTTATCGGCATTAAATGACCCACTGAGGTTGATATGCCGTAAAACAAAACAAACCAAATCAACAGGATCACATTAAAATCCAGTTACATATAC
>CM042140.1:26074242-26114242 GCA_023376005.1 Doryteuthis pealeii
GGTGGATCACAAGTTTTGGCGGTCGGGAAGATAAAAGGACTTAGGGACAGGGCGGTGCCGACATTTATGTCTATGGGGCTAATTTGTTGTGTGTCATGTCTATTGGACTAATTTGTGTTTTATGTTTAAGAGGCTATTTTGTTGCGTGTTATGGATTTGGGGCTAATTTTTGATGAGTGTTCAGGATTTTTTTGTTTTGCTGCATTTCAGAGATTCTGTGACATTCTATAAGTCCTTTAATCATTCGGTCGGCACCGCCTAAAACTTGCGATCCCCTCCCTTTTCCTCGTCCCCTTTCCCTTTCCCCTACCTCTGCCTCAAATCTTCCAACGCATCCTCCCTATATCCTCCCTTCCTTCCACCTTCCATATCCACCGCCCTTCCTCCCAATTCTCTATATATATATATATATATATATATATATATTATATATATATAGTGAAAATTGGGAGGGAAGGGCGGTGGATATGGAAGGTGGAAGGAAGGGAGGATATAAGGAGGATGCATATTCCGCTCATAACTTTTTCACTTTATATATAAAAACTAATTACAGTAAATATCTAATCATTTATGAATTACAGAACTTAAAATAAAAATAAAATTTAAATAATAAAAACAATTAACGTAAAAAATTCCTTTACTAAAATGCCTTGAATTCCAACCGTCACATTTCTTAACACCCTTCCCCTTCCGTTTGAATTGTTCCGTCTTGTTGCCAACATCTCAAAAATTCGCTACATTTGTTGACAAAAGATTATACATGAGACATGACCGACATATATATGGCGCGAAATGCCCACGTTGGTGAATTATTGTAACGTCTTTCGTTTTTTGCAGTATTAAGGTTTTTTGTTTTGTAAACTCATTTTGACTTTCCTCTCCGACCCAAACAACTACAGGAGTGAATGAGCTCTGATGATGATTTTTGTAAAATCGAAATATTGATCAATATCAGCTATGATTATATTATAAATTGTTTTTCTTCTTTAACAGCATTGTGTGATGTTTTCATCCCACTTTTCTTACTCATATATATATATATTATATATATATATATATATATATATATATATTAGAGAGAGAGAGAGAGAGCAGTTCTGTTTCAGATAAAAAATGTATGATGAAGCTTCGCAGAGGCGAAATATTATTTCAATGAAATTTTTTTGTGTTTCATCTACTTTAGTTCCTGAATATATATATATATATATATATATATATATATATATATATATATATATATATGAATTAATATTTAGAAAACAAACACAGATGTTCAAAAATACCGAATTTGAACATCATGTGTTGTTTTTTTCTAAATATTAATTTCATACTGTCGGATTCATTCCCATTCACTTTTTTTTTCATATATATATATATATATATATATATATATATATATATATATATAGTATATATTATATATATATATAATACAGGGTGTCCCAGTAGTCGCGCCACCATGTATGAAAATACATATAAAAGTATAAAAGACATATGAATATTCAATTTTATTCATCATAATCATAATAAATGCTCAAATTGGTTCACCCTCTCCATTGATACATAGATCAATTCTCAAGATGCACTTTTTACGGATGAACCTTCTGTGTCTTAAGAATACGATGTACTGATGATTTGCTCATCGTAAGCTCCTGGCTTATTTTCCTTACTGATTTCACGCGGCTTCTAGCAACATTCGCCAAAACCATAGTTGATGTTGCTTCATCAGTTGCACTCTTTCGCGAACCACATCTCTCGCGGTCACCAACTGAGCCAGTTTCTTGGAAACGTTTTACCAAACGGCAGACAGTGGTATGGTTCAATGGTTTTTCTCGCTCGGGATGAGTGAGGTTGAATTCTTCAGCAACAGAGAGGTATGTAGCCCCATCTCTTCCAATCATAAAAAACAATTTAACTCTTTCTTGTATTGTTAATTTCTCACACATATCCAATAAAATCTGAAAAAAGAAACCAAAAAAACACAAACAAATTATATGGTGCGCGACTTCTGGGACACCCTGTATATATACGTGTGCAATTAAATCATTATTAAAACTTATGACTTGCATGAATGGTAATCTCAGGGTCGCTTGTTGTTAATATAACCCAACTTTGTAACGAATAAATATTTTGAAATATTTTTTATAAATATTTGAAATATGTTGAAGAAAAAACATTGTGGGTTAAATTTCCTCGGCAAAATTTACATAGTTAAATAGAAATCCAGTATAGTTTTCTAAAAATCATGCAAACATTCTTAGACTATGTAGAATGGTTTTCTGATGTTAATGGAAAATGGCAAATCCTATCTATAAATTGGTAAGAACAGTATCCCACCCCTCTTATATCAATTTACAAATCATTCCATAACTGTGTTTTAAAATTAATATAGTTATTATATAATATAATTATAAATTTTTATAAAGCAAAAGCTTATATCAATCAGCTCTATAATCTCAGTTTTGGGTTAAAAAAAATGATTTCTACCAATTTATTAATAAACATAGAATTAATCAAATCTTATATATTATATATATATATATATATATATATATATATATATATATTAGTATTACAGTGTGATGAGATAAGTAAGTAAAGCCGGTGGAATACCTGCTGTCGGTATTACCTGAACAGTAAAGGAGTATATCACCTTAACACAAGCGCTAGGCCAAGGAGATTGCTTTTGCCTACGTGTAGTGCCACACCCACAGACACATTGAGGACGCTTTACCACACATATCAAATTACCTAAGGTGTCCTACTCATGCGCTGAGTTGACAGGGACCGGCATCGAACTCGGAACGTCACGATCCCTAGGCGGATACTCTATCGACTGAGTAAAACCGATCCCTTTAAGAGATTAAGAGTCGGTTTAATCCCCATTGAATTTTTGATTGAAAAGTAAATACTATGATTAAAAAACAAAACAATTTGACCCATAGCTTTAGGGAGAAGTGAGTCCATGCCTTTTAAAATGCGTTGCTGCAAATGTATACGCAAAGAACCCAACTGGAATTCCGAGTCAATTTGCTGTCGCTATTAATTTTAACTGGTCATAACCGTAATCAAGCACATCGCTTTGGGCTAAAACTATTTAAAAAAAAACAGTAAATAATTTTTTGAATAAACCTTCTCATCGTTGAATATGTATATTTATATGCGCAAACAGAGACCATTTACTATAGTCAACACTCAATTTATGTCCGGGAGAAATACTATAGTCAGCTTACTCATGCCATTGATACACCCATCAGATTCATGTTTGAAAACAGTTGTTAAATTTTTGTTTAATTCTCTTTTCTTTCCTTCTTTTCTTTTTTTTTTTTTTTATTTCTTTTTTTTTTTTACAGAATATCGAAAAAAAAAATTGAATTGGCTTATTTTTCTAAAGCACATTGATTGTATGCAAACCCTTATATGTATTCTTCTCAGGGTGAGGTTTCTATTTTGTCTCCGGCGTCAACGTATCCTTCATAGCCTGGCGCGAAATGAATCATTTTGTATTTGTTTTCATTTTGGTGAAAATAGTTATTTCTATTTGTCTCTCTTTCTTCTATTCTTTTGAGTTTAAGAAAGAAAAAAAAAACCTGACCTTTTTATTTTTTTTTTCTCTTTTGCAAATTCTGCCTGAAGTGACAACATGCAGTTTGAATCAAACATTACAATTCACCAAATGCAACTATTCACAAAATTCATGATCATTTCCCCGGGTTAAATAAAAGTATTGTTTGACTACAGCCATTAACAATGAGTATGTGAATTGTGTTTTTGTTATTTTTTTTTAGGCGATGAAAGAAATAATAAAGCAAATGTCATTTTTTTTTCTCTTTCTTTTCAATCCTTTTTTTTCTCCTTTTTAGCCTTTGCTATTCAATAGGCGTTCACAAAGTACGAAAGATTTAAAACATTGAACATATTTGTAGAAGGTAATGATGGATGAAGTTCACTATGAAATATTTAGACAAAAGTCGATGATTGTTTTAGGCCAACTGTGTGAATATAAATTTGTTTATGTGTCTGTAATCATGTGTGTGATTAAATAATGCAACCACATCATTTTATTATCAGCGAATATATATATATATATATATATTATGAGAGAGAGAGAGAGAGAGAGAGAGAGAGAGAGAGAGAGAGAGAGAGAGAGAGAGAATATTTAATCGTTCACGAGGAGGAAGTCTCACTATCAAGGATAGATATAAATAGTAACTGTATGTTGATTTTTTTTCCTTTTTACAATCTACAGACTTTTGAACTAAAGATCGAAAAAGGCGTGAAATTGAAAGTCACCATGCAGTGTTAATTTCTGTGTCCAAAATGATTACACACACACCACACACACACACACACACATACACACACACACGTACTTATATACATACACACACGCTCACATGCAAACACACTTACCTTTTCTTTTATTTTACTCAACAAATATCTATTTTTGTAAATTAGTTTAATTATTAATTAATGCATTTATTTCTGTGGTGATTATTAATTATATATTTAAAAACAGAACACACATTTCAGATCGGAATTCAGCTAATAAGTATGATGGACTCTCCCGTCGATCGACGTATGAGTGTTCATACAATGAACATCCACTCAGTGATCTGTTTACAGTGGTGAAGGCTTGTGTTGGACAATCCACACTTTTTAGCACAGTCGATAGGAAAGAATTGGTGTATCAAGGGTTGCACAAACCCAATCAATGACCGATCTCAGGAATTTTGAATTCAGAGTTATCCCTCTCATAGACTGGTTACCTACCCAAGGCTGAAGGGCCCAGTCTGCCCTACTATTTAACCCATAGCTGGAGAGAGAATATATGGATTCATACATTTCCCAAGGGTATTAGCGCTATGTGAAATGCCAACAGCTTCGTCTAGGAATTGAACTCGAATCGACAAGTCCATCTCCCACGACTCTAACCACTAGCCCACGCGCCTCCATAAGTATTTGTAAGACTATAAACACTTTCAGATAAGTATATTCACTTACCCACACAACTGCACAACGTATATGTGTTCCTGTTTTAGAGACCGTGGTTGTTTGGTGAGTGTTTAGTTGAGGAGTTGAAGAAGATCCGAGTTTTTATCCCCACAATTTAAATGTATAAGACTACGGAAATGAAGTTTCCATAGAAAACAAAGGAAGAAGACAAAATTGATAAAGGAAACAAACTTTATATACATTAATTTACAATTGGTATATTCAATTGTTCTTTCAGTGGTGTTGCAGACTGTATGTGTCTGTACATAGTTGTGTATGACAAGTGTGACATGTATTGTTTATATGTGTGCGATTGGTTGTGTCAACATTGTAGCAGTTTTGTCTGTGATTGAAATTTGTTGTTGTTGAGAGAGAGAGAGAGAGAGAGAGAGAGAGAGAGAGAGAGAGAGAGAGAGAGAGAGAGAGAGAGAAAAATTGGAAACGAAAATACGAGACCAACCTGATATATCATTTTGTGTCTTCGAGCAGCGACTTCTCCCCATTGTGTCGATGTTGGGGGAGAACTTTCGCTCCTACTGTCGAGTTAGAGGGCATTCGCCCCAACTCTGTCGAGTCGAGAAGAGCGTAAGCTCCCACTGTCCGTTGTTTTTCAGCTCTATGAGCCTTTTTATAATTTTCTTTTTTTGTCATTGTCTACGTGATCATTAAGTTAAAATATTCATCAAATATCAGGTGATTTGCAGTGATGCAATATCGAATGATTTTGGCACATTCTGATGGCGTACATATTTTCCCATGGAATTTAAACCATTGTTTCTATTGTTGTTAAAATATTTCTAAACTAATATTTATTTGATTCTCTTTTGTTTACATCTTTCTAAACTTAGCTTATATAATTGTAAAACAAGTTATTTAAGAAAACTTGATTATTTTAATTTGGTCAATTCCACATGCCGTAAAAATATAGGGGCCAATCCCTATACTGTACACATGAGTGGGTTTTTTGTGTTTGTATGTACACATTATATATTGTTTTATCTTAGCATAAAACTTCGCAGCACACGACAAACTATAACACACATGAATGCTAGTGCGTGTATATAAATGTGAGATGTAGAAGGAGATAGAAAAATGGACAAATAATATAATGAAATAAAAATATCAACCATTGGAGTTATGTAATTACACATATATATTTGTGTATCTTATTATAATGGAGATTTGGTGTCTGTCTGTCTGTAACTGAAACCACGTCACTGCTTACGTCACAATACCATTAGGAATCGTATAAGTTTATCAATAAGTATTCAATTTATAGTCAAAATCGTTAATACACAGAATAAGTCGTCGGGGAGGCTTAGAGTCGGTATCAGTCATACAGCGAGTATATCCCCTTCTTTTCAATTCTGCTAGACCAAGAGATTGTTTTTAGCGACTGAGGCGAAGCACCACACCTACTGTCAGCACAGATCCCCGTGCTACTCATACGCTGAGTTGAGGAGGGCCGGATCGAACCTGGAACCTTGAGGTTCTCAGCCGAACTCTACCGACTGAGCTAAACCGGCCCTTTTTATTTATTAACGATATCTCATTAAAAAATCTGAGTTAAATTTGCCTTAAGATAACCCATGTTATTAGTGCGTTTAAAATCCTGCAAAGTGCCACATATATATCAAAGAAATAAAGGTTCTCATAATATACGGCATGGTTAATTTGCATACTAATTTTGAAAAACTGGGTTTAATAAATAATTACTTGGTCTTATTAATCTCTTATATTATTGCTTTATTCTCCAATGAATTAAAATCAATCCTATGAATGATTTTATATAGAAACCAATTAAACCTAATTAAATGTTTTTTATGTGCGTTCTTATCTAATTTCGTTAGTCTTTCTAATTTAATATATTTCATTACATTAAAACTTTAATACTTATGCCAAGAGGCTGCATATTCTTGCTAGTATCTAGAATGTGTGTACATTTGTAATGTTAATAATGTTGATGCACCCGTGGTGCAATGGTCTTTGCCGCTGAAAATGGACACGACCACGCGTCTTCAAATTCTGGACGAGACTGATTGCATTTCACATAGCGCTAATACACTTGGGAAATCGATGAATCCAACTATCACTCCTCCAGCTATGAGTAAATAGTAGGACATCCTGGGATCTTTAACCTTAGGATTGGCAACTGATATAGGAGAAGGAAAAAATCTGAATTCAAGCCTGATAAATTCCGCTTAAAAATTGACCTTGTGTCTCATCCTGCCGTGGGGAGCGTTTAGTAAATACATACATTTTTAATCGTCATGTTGCATACCCTTTCTTACTTCTTACTTCTAGTCGTCTTTTCTTCTGGCCGGCTTTGGTTCTTCTATCATCTTGGGTCTGGTCTAGCGTCTGGTGTTGACTTGGGGATTCCGGTCTGGTCTTCTGTTAGGGATTTCTCGTTATCAGAAGCCCTGTGTTATTGTTAGTTTTTAGATAATAAACACAAGACTTCGATTTACTTTTGATCTTATTTTATTGTTAAATCCCCACCAGACATCTGACAGATCGACTTACATCCTATCGGGCTCGGCTCCTACCTGCTAACTGACTCAGACTTTCTTACTATCCTTAAACTGGAAGACAGGATATTCTATGCCTTCCGGTTCTCACGATTTATCCCCGAAAGGCAAGGTGAGAGTCAGGTCAAGCGCCGTCACTCACTCTCAAGGCCATCAGCTGCACTAATCGCCATTATGTTTCTATACTACCTTATATAAGTTTTAGGGATCTAATAATTATGTAACAGTCATATCTTTATGAAATTTGAAAATATATGAAATGTGTTTATCATTCACATATAAGTCTGTTTGGTTTATGTTATTTTATCAAATTCCTTAGTAATAATAAAATACACTTTTGATAATCAAACTGAAACTGCAAGGTTATATTGACATTCAGTCAAGGAAGGAGAGGCAGAATCCAAAAAAATTATAACTTGTTACTAATTGGAAAATGAAATATATAAAAAAAACGAGCATATGTTTTATGTAATTTGTTTCTTAACGAAACCTATATACACTGGAAGATTATGCAAATAGAAAAGTTTAAATTAGACAAAATGTTTCCTTATCTTCAAACAGATCTTTCTGACCAACACCCTTGAGTGATATAGATGGTATCATCTAATGTTTATACAAACAACTAAACTCGACTTGAGTTTTTGTCACGTATTTCCGTGTAAAATTTGCTGTTTCACGTAGTGTTTCATAATGATCTAAACAGAGTGAGAAAAATGTTCACCTTAAATGGCGCCATGTCAAAAATTAATTACCAGTCACAAAATACGCAAGCGTATAACGAAAGATGGAAAAACAAGTTTCACTGAAATGGTTTTTATTTGAAATTATTTAATAGATTAATTAAATATAACCATATACATATGTAATTATGCATTTATTATATATGCTAAGTATAAATTCATTTTACGGAAGCGCAATTGGTAATTGACACGCAAACGTGAGTTCAAATCCAAGATTCTTTTCACATGGCGCTAATCCAACAATTTACCCTCCAGCTCTGGGTTAATAATAGGGCAGAGTGTGTCTTTTACTATGGTGTGGCAACCAGTCAGGGCAAAGGTAAACTTTGCTTAAAACTTGACCTTTGTGTCACATCCGTTTTGTATGAAGGGACTAGTAAATATATAAATATATACAGGCAAAATAAATATTTTTCTTTATTTTAATACATTAGATGAATCTTTAAAAATATTTCATGTCGAGTAAAGGTAGTTAATGTATTTTCTAGATATCTAAAAATTATGAAATTTTCTTCAAGTGAGCAAACGTTGACTCCCCCACCCAAGATTTAAGTGAAAAAGGTTTTCTTCCAAGCTGTATCATTGCTACTGCAATACTCAGAAGTAATATTTTTTAAGTGCAGGAGGCCAGGACACATTTATGTGATATGTACCGACGAAAATAATAGATTTAATTAACTTTAATGCCTTATTAAAAGGAAAAAGAGACAACATATTAGCAGTCCCAGGAATTAGGGGAAAATGATAGTTTGCAAAATGAATTAATTTAAAAAAAAAAAAGGTAAGTAAAGTCGTCGGGAGAGGCCTAGAGCCGGTATCGTCATACAGTGAAGGAGTCTATCCTCTTTCCACTTACGATATACCAAGGAGAGCGACACCTACCGTCTACTTTACTACTAGATCCACTCATACGCTGAGTTGGCAAGGGCTGGTTAGAAATACGACCAGAGAGTAAAAAATGTTTTATTCGGAGTAGTTGTAATGTGCAAATGTAACAACATTTCAAATTTGCTGGTAATGTGCTGAAAACATATCCACTACCCGAAAAGTATTCAACAAGCCGAATAGTCAAGAAGGTTGTAAGCGCACAAGCTGCAACTGAATGAAATTAACAAATACGAGAACTAGAGGACAAATGTGGATTCCACCGATTGACCGGAAAGTCTTCGGATATTTCGATTATCACGTCTGCTAGTCTCCACGTCTCGTGCAGTGCTTTTGGTTAAGACTTCGCATCACCGATACTTTTATATCAGAGATTTATTTCGCTGCGACTTTTTGACTAAAGATATCAGCAAAGGTAGACACTGCAGTCCGTGAATATGATTAAATATAACAAAGCAGTCGAGGAGGTTTCATATAGAGGACTTTATAGACTATTTTGAAAAGCGGAAAGAACGGTGGGATAATTGTTCGCTCTTACAAAGGATGTAAAATCACCAAATCACCATTTCCCCAAAATAGGTTATTTTTCGTTGATTTTGGTTAACTATTGCAGAAAGATGTCTTATATTAGTTTTTCATTCGAAATTACTGGATCGATAATTTTTTTTCTAGACATTTATCAAAGGTAGAAAGCTTTCGTTTGTGGTATCATTTAAGCAGAATTTTTTCTAGTCCGTTTTCTATTTTGGTTTGGTTTGGTTTGGTTTGTTTTGTTTTACGGCATATCAACCTCAGTGGGTCATTTAATGCCGATAAAGTTTTGAAATAAATCAATTCTGAATGGATAATACAATTTTTTTATAAATACATTTTTCTATTTAACTCATAGATGGGACCCTAACAGGTACTACCACTCCGGGTCAGAGTGGACCAGGGAGCAATGGTGATGAAGAGGTGCTCCACATTCCCCAAACCTCCAAAACTGGAACCTCACCATCAGATAGAGTTTAACGTCATTGCCAGGACATGTAGACCCGCAGCCACCGCCTTCTAGCATCCATATGATAAAAAGGGTTGCGGATTGCCATAAAGGCAATAGGGTTGGGAAAATCATATAGGTGCTAGGGCTTGACATGGCCGGCCGATTGATCGGAGGGGGTCTATCCGACCGACCGTCTAGCCCAAGATAAGGCCAAAGTGGAGTATTGGAAGTCATGAACTGCTCATCCACCTGAGCTTTATCCTTAAGCATCACGGGTCGCCACCCACGGCCAACAGGTGGCCCCATTGGGGGAGTCTTACCCCTCTGCAGAGGTGCAGTCAGTGCATTCTAACGCCCCACCGACAGGGCGACCGATTTCTATTACCATTTAAGATTAGAAATGCAAAGTCATCTCAGAGCAATACAAAACTAAATGGCGGAAATGATGTTAGGTAGAGTGTGTTATTTCTATCTTTCCAGTTCAAAAGACTTTGCTAATTTGGAAAATGTTGACTTTTACCGGGAAACAATCACCAACCTTAGAGGGGGTAATAAACTAATACTTAAGCAAGATACAGATTTCATTCGTTTGTTATTATTAATGTTATTGTTTGTTTTTTTTTTTTTTTTTGGGGGGGGGGTAAGCAACGCTGAAATATATTTAAGACAAAACAGAAAATATGAGAATATTCATTATGTTATTAGTATACGATTGTTCTTCGTATTACATTCTTATCATATCATTTATACCAGCTTTGTTGTCATCTAAGACATGTCATTTATCTGTAAATGTAAAATAAAAATATCACCCTGGTTTATATGTAAATTTGAAATATCACATAGCTCAATAGTGATAATTGCTTCCCGACTGTGTGAAGTGAGAGAAAAGATCAACCTTGAGGACCCACGCGGTAGGTGCAAGAAATGGTCACACACAAGAGCTGGGGATTTTGGTGACAAGGTGACTCAGTGGCTGACAGAGCAACAAAGCATGACTTAAATTTAGATTTGGGCTCGGTTACACTTTCGAAAATCATTCATCGACCCAAGAATATAAATTCACGTCTCCCTGATTTGAGACTGGTCTAGGCAGAGGTTGAAAAATTAATTTTTGATATTTAATATTCTTATCACTATCAATAAAATATTTCTATTTGTACAAATATTTGCTTTTCCATAAATGATACTACCTCTGTCTCATAATAGCTGTTACATTTGCATATATATTTCATAGCTTAAATGTAACAATTACTATGGGACATTAGGAGTACTAGCAAAAATTAAAAAACGCCCCCTGGGCGACGTAAAATAAATATTGCCTGAGGGGATGGGAGTTGAAAATTTAATATCAGAGAGTTTGCATCATAAGTAAAGTAAAATTATCAAATTTATTAAAGGAGTAAAAAATAAAATAAACTTATTAAAGGAGTAAAAAATAAAAGAATTGAAATGGAAACTTAGTTCTGATAACTTTAAATATATATTAAAATAAAACAAACTATAGATAGATAGATAATACCTGGTATGTATTTATTAAAACTTGTTTAAAAAACTAATGAAAACTGTCGAACATTGCATGCTCAGATTTTGATTGCATTTATTCTATGTTATGACGCTTTCTGTACCCACGTGAATTTTTCATTTTCCTATAGACGCGTCGTTATCTCTTCATCTCGCCACTGAATTCGATTACAGAGTAAAAACAAGTGCAAACGAAGCGATATCATATATACAAACAAACCCACTAGGTAGAGAAGCAAAATGAGCGAGGTCTCTTTATATAAGACCCCACTTTACCACAAAATACTAAACGTTTTCTACGATTTTATATGTAAATGTCTGGTAATAGTTATCGTCGTAGGCAATGGTCACGACGACGAGACGAGTTCAAATCCTGGATGAGGCATTTTATATAGCGCTTATATACCGTTGGAAAATATTCCCTCGTAAATTGGTAAATAGAAGAAATGATACTTTAACTTTGGTTAGGCAACCAGTCTGCGAGATGGAAAACTCTGAATTAAAACCTGTTAAACTCAGCTGAAGAAATTGACTATGTCTCATATCCTGCACGTGCGGATGGGTTGGTAAATGTGGATGAGGAACATGTTTTTCACGGATGTTCCTCATACAACTGGTACTAGTAAATAGCATAATATTGTAATATATTAAATGAACAGAGAGTAACCCTATATACATTTTTACGTAGTAGGAAGCGCGTGGTGTAATGGTTAAAGTCATGGGAAATGGACTCGTCGATCCGAGTTCAAATCCTGGACGTGGCAATTATTTCACTTAGCGCTAATACTCTTGGGAAAGGTATGAATTCTACACTTCCTCCAGCTATGGGTAAATAGTAGGGCAGACTGGGCTCTTTAACCTTGGTTAGGCAACCGGTCTAGGAGAAAGAAAACTCTGAATTCAAACCTGTTAAACCCCGCTTAAGAAATTGACCTTGTGTCGCATCCTGCTCGTGCGGAGGGGTTGGTATATATATATATATATATATATATATACATTTTTACGACATTTTTCATTAACAAGGAATTTTTTTTATCTTTAATTCATGCCATGTTCTCATTGATTTAGCTTATCCTGTTACAACTTATTATCTTTTGTAATTTCATCAGTCATCGTAACGATAGCATCGGTTCCAAGAGAAACTAGAAGAATGACAGTGGGTGTTCCTGCAAATCGTATATTATATTATAAGATAACTATAATTAAATAGCATTCTTAACAATAGCATTAATGTGAAGAGATAATACAAGACAAAAGTACATATCCGAAGAATAAGAATTGGGTTATATCGGAGAATATGTCACAATGTTAGATTGAATAAAATGGCTGTACAGAAACCAATGAGACTAATTTTTTAATAGAAAAAATAGGTTAAAGTTCACGAAGTTTATGTAAAATGTGAGACAAGTTACGACGTATATGCAAAGTATAATGATTCGCTTATTTTTTTCTAGACCACTAAAAATGAGTAAAATATATTATTTACAACACAAAAGGAAACATTAATATAAATACTGATGCACTGTGGATAGGAATTTACAACAAAATGCGAAAGGGTTATTTTTATGGGGAAACGGGGACTATAATATTTTAAATGTATGGATTGCTGTATTCGACAATTGTTTTCTTGTGCACATTTAATAACCGATTTTTGAAAGATTTTTTTGTGATAGTTTCAGAATAACTCCGGAATATATATATATATATATATATATATATATATATATATATATATATATTATATATTGTGTAACTGAAGCAAAGACAATAAGTACTTTTACTATTAAAATGTTACAGTGAAATTGACTTTAAAATAAAATATGCCAGTCGAATTTGCGCCGGTTCAAAGAAATTAAATGTATGAAAATTTTAATTTCTTGTAAAATTTAATAGTAACATTTACTATTGAACTTTATTATTAAAATTTATTATTAAAATTTCACAGTGAAAGTAACTTTTTGCCAATTATGGGTTTGGTTAAATTATAAAATCGAAAACTAAATGAAATGAATGAAAATTTGAATATTTTTTCTAAGAGAAAAACTGAATAATGTAGAGTTAATTTATTGTAAAATAGGTTGAATTTATTCAATATGAAATATTGAAATCCATCTGCATTATACCTAATTTATTTGCAGATATTTCAAAAGAAAGAATGAGCAAAAAATATCCCTTTAATACCTTTTTAAGTGTGGCTTCATAAAAAGGGCAAGCTATTAGATTTAATAAAATATAAACATATTAATGCATATCAATAGTGAATAAGCAGTTTAATTAAGTGATAAGAAAGTTAAAATATAAATTATATATCATACCAGGTCAGATTGGGATATTTAGCCTTTGTACGGCAACATGTATTAGAAAGGAAACTCTGAATTCACATCTTCTAAACTCTACTTTAAAATTAGCCTTGTGTCAATCCTGCTCGTAGCAGAACGGTTGGGTGAATAAACACATAGATACTATGTACATTTTACATGATGTATTTTTATATATTAAATATTATTTTATATGTTAAATATAACAAGGATGAGCGTAACATTCTATAAGAACATAAAGTTTTAAAAGGAGAATATGCGTAATGAATATGCCTCAAATTAGATAAGAATGACTTAAATTAATGTTTATTTATCCCTGGTTAGGCAACAAGCAGAGGAGAAGTAGAGATTTGAATTAAACCAACTGTACTCCACTTTAAATTGACCTAGCGTAACATAATGCGCGTGATGGAGTTGTTGGGTAAATGATGTCATATTGCGTTTATTCAAATTTATATCATTTACCCAACCACTCAATCACGCGCAGGATGTTAAGCTAGGTCAATTTAAAGCGGAGTACAGCTGGTTTAATTCAAAACTCTACTTCTACCAGCGTCACAACAAAGGATTATCCATGCAAGTTTAACGTTTTTTCTGTCATTCTTGGAAAGAGATTTAGTGCACTGCAGTCAACAAGTAATTCATTTACTTTGCCTCAAAATGTCCATATATATATATATATATATATATATATATATATATATATATATATATATAATATATATATACCCGCATGTGTAGAATGTGACACGTTCAATTTCTTAAGCAAAGTTTAACATGTTTGAATTCAGAGTTTTGCTTATCCTAGACTCGTTGCTTAACCAAAATAAAGGTCCTAGTTCGCCTTACTGTTTACCCGTAGCTTCCAGGAGAATAGTCGGGTGAATTCTTTCTCAAAGGTATTAGAACTATGTGAAATGCAAACAGCCTCGTTCAGGATTCGAACACGGGGCACTGTGTTCATTTATTACGATGATAATTTTAATACCACGGGTGCCACCAAAATTTCCATTTAAAACTGTCAGACATTTTATTCTCTATATAAATACACTTTTTATTTTAGACATAAATACTTTACAAACAGTCCCAGAAAACAGAGATTTGTTCGTTCTTTGTTAAAGATATTTCCATATCAGTACTGTTCTAACCATTCACCAAAAAAGGATCGCAGTGTATGGATTTGATGAATGGCTACAAACGTTAACTCACTCATAGATTATCATTTGATGAATGAGTTAAATCTTGTTTTTACAGGCAGGAAGGGAAAAACATAAAAGAATCTCGAAATAATAAATGACCCATTATTTCATTGGATGTTCTAACACAGATACCTCATGTCTTTAAATGACCTCATGGTAACTTGGTTATTCACTATGGACACATTAGCATATTTCTTTTCAAGTGTTCAAAGACAATTTAAGTATGTAATTCTTTTTTTTATTTCTTTGCCGTTAACATTGATGTCTTCTGATAGAAATACATCTCATTTATTTACTAACAAAAAAAAGCTGTCGGATGTAGACCTATTTCCGGCCTGTATCGCTAGTACGTGTTTTTCAGACCAAATTCGCTTTGACAGAGACCTTCTTTCTTTCTAACCTTTTTCTTGATAGTCTCGTTATTTATCGTGATTTCTTCCTGGTGTCTGTCGTCAAAGATTTGTTTTACGTTTTCAACATATTGCTCAATATCATACACATTAGTTGAACTGCATCCATGTATACTTGCTGTTAAAATGATATAATAAAAGTATTTATATAAATAATGGTGTTAGTTTCAGTGTTACATCTAACCTGTCTACACATCGACAAGAGAAATAGTATCTTCTAAAAATATACATTTCGATTTTTACAAGTTACCAGACTCCACACGGAATTACAAATGACCCTTACGTCGACTAACTTACGTAGACTTCCAACACATTCAATATATTCTGATGAAAAAGATCAAACGGTTTAGGTTTATGAAAAATATTTCTTTTTTTTATTTTCATTTTAGGTGATTTTTGAAGACGTTTAAATCGAGCTTTCATATACTCGTCTATGAACTACATATGGCTACCATATTATTAATATTTCTTTGAATTATCAAAGACTGTAAAGCTGCTTGCTGTAAATTAAAAGGAGATTAAATTATACTGTTCAAGGAGCCAAAAAGTGACTTCAGTGTTTAAATGGTAATAATGTATCCTTAGAAATATAGCCACGACCATTAGTTTAATATAATTCTTTAAAATACATGCTTTAAAGCTTCAGATATTTGCCAGTCCCATCACACACGTAGGATGTGTCACAAGGTCAATTTTTTAAGCAGAGTTAGGATTTGAGGGTTTTTTTCCTAGATCGCTTTCCTAATCAAGTTTAAAGAGCCAAGTCTTCCCTACAATTTGACCCAAAGATGGAGAGAGAATTGTTAGATTCACACCCTTCTAAAGTTTATTACGGCTATGTGAAATGCAAATAGCATCGTCCTGGATTTTAACCCGGGTCACCGCGTCCATTTCTTACGAGGATATCCATTACGCAACGCACCTGCAGGTATTTTAAAAGCATTTTATGATAATGATTTTGTACTTAAATCAATGATGTTATCCTAATCAACTGACCAGGTAAAAATACTGTTAAAAATTGCGTATCAGTAAACTACGGTAGCACCATCGGGGAGAGTGATACCTATAATTATTGGAGTACCCGGAAAGAAAGATCTTGGATTTGTCTGTTTTCATTTGCATCTACATTGTTTCTGGGGAATTAATTCTGTGGTTTAACAGATTCCGTTTCCCTTTATAGTTGTCCTCTGTGTAACCATGTTCATGAATGATAATCTGTGATAGTTACTATCTGCTTCTTATATTCACTCCAGAGAATCACTTTTCCAATTTGTTCTCGTTGCGTTTATCACGATCTCTGTGCTTGTCTCTCGTGGTGCTATTTCGATCTTTCTTCCTGATATTTTATCGCACTGTTTGCGTATTCATCAAATCTTATTTTGGTCATTTGTACAATGCTTTCGATTGTGATATCTTGTACTGTCTTCCTTCTTTATGTGTAGACTGTCGATTCTTTACCTGGGGTGAGAGTTCTCTTCATGGTCATTAGTTTCCTTGTCCTTTGGTCCGCTATACTATCGATTGGAGTTTCTCTTTTATCCAATCTTGGTAGGGTCCTCGTGTGTCACTATTGATAGCGCACACATGTCCATTCTTTTTTATGAAATTTCTATCGTTTAGTTTTATTTGCAAGTTTTTTTTTCTTTCTTACCCTTTTCTTTCTTTCTTCCTTTTTATTCTGTCTTAGTTTTTCGCATTTGTACAAGTCAATCGGCTTTAAAGCTGTGCTTTGTAGTTAATACCCTGATTGGTTTGTTGACTATCAATCCGATTTTATCTGCTGTCACGATGTTTAAATTCTGCCTGAATAGTAGTTCTTATATCTGTTCTCAATTCTATTCTGATATAATCTCTGTTGTTATTTACTAGTTTGAGGAACGATTCCAGTTCTCTTTCATTTTTTTAAATTAGATTTTTCAAACATATGAAGTCATCATTGAACATTAGGTATTTGACATTTTTCTAACAAAGGTTTCCATTGCATTTCTCAGGATTAGGTACAGGTTTTTCCTACCTAAGACAAATCAAGCTCAGCACAGTATAAATAAAAAGACTAAAGGCCGAAAGTGTGAATAGAAAAAAGAAATTAAGGTAACTAGAAAATAAGTACCGAAAATCGGAAAATTAGTTGTAGAAAAAAAACTAAAAAAATGTTTGAGCTATTTTTTTTTTTACTCTGTTCTTTAATTATATTATAAGGGGAAAATTATACATCTATATTTATTCTGTTTACAAGGGTGGGGGCCTAACAAATTTTATTTTTAGTACGGTCATGTACTTTTGCTAATATAGAAATCAAGTTGGCGGAGTGGCCTATAATCGGTACCCGCCGGACAGCGAGGTACTCTATCCCCTTTTCGCTAGCGCTAGAGCATGGGAGATTGGGCTGAGGTGGAGCGCCACACCTACTGTCAACACTCCACTTTAACCCATAGATCAGATTACCCAATCTGTGCTACTCATACGCTGAGTTAGCGGGGACCGATATCGAACACGGAACCTTGCGATTCCTACGCGGAACTTTGTCTTCTATATCTGCTGTTATTTCTCTAAAGGCCTTTTCGTGATTCTGGAGCATTTGATCTTTTTTCGTCTTTTCAAATCCCTTTTATTTTTTCAGATGATGTTTATTTCCTCTACTGAAATATCTAAATAATATTTTTTCACTTTAGATTTATTTTATAATCTATCATAAACTTCGGGCTTGATTTTCATGGCTTTTGGCAATTTCTAATTACTTTACAGCTTGGATATCTCTAATTTGATTTTCCAATTTGGGTTGATGTCCTTATTTCTGGTGTTTTTCCTTGGATAACAAACACCCTCGTTACAATCAATATCAGGGAAATTCATTGATGGAAGATTTTAAATATAATTCATATTCTTAATATTGTTAAAGCAATACCCATCCTTCTTCAGCGATTCCCTGTTGTATATCCTGAGAAAATATTGAACGTCATCTTCCTTAAATAAAATGAGAGATAGACAAAAATTCTGTGTCCCCAACATGAAGCATACGAATGTTACATAATTATTAGATACCTAATATTTATGGCAATAGTGTAGAAATCAAAATGGCCGTCATAAGCTACTGCCCACGGCCTTGAAGGATGAGTGACAAGGCTTGACCTCAGTCCTAACCTTCCAGTGGATACTCTGAGAACCCCCTCTTCAGGTTTAGATAGTAAGTAAGTTTCAGTCAGTTAGCAGGTAGGAGCCGAGCTCGTAGGATGTAAGTCTCATCTGCGCAGATGTCTGGTTGGGGGATTTACAAATAAAGTAACATCAAAGTAAATCGAAGTCTTGTGTTTATTACTTAAAAACTAACAATGACACAGCGCTTCTGATAAGGAGAAATCCCTAACAGAAACCAGACCCGAAGTCCCCAAGAAAGTCCAGACCTTAGAAGAGACCAGACCAAGATAGATGAAGAAATAGCAAAGCCGGCCAGAAAAAAATACAACCAGAAGTAAGAAGTAAGAAAAGGGTATACAACACGAAGAAGTCAAAAGACTTTCGTATATTTGCTTACTATTATTCTTGAACGCTCAAGCCTGTAGAACAATTCACGTACCTAGGTAGTAATATCTCATACACAGAGAGAGATGTTAACACACGAATAGCAAAGGCATGGTCGGCCACAAACAAATTGTCAGTCATATGGAGGTCTGATCTCCCTGACAAGCTGAAGCGACAGTTCTTCCAGGCTGTGGTTATATCGGTGCTGCTATATGGCTGCACCACTTGGACCCTAACGAAGCGTCTTGAAAATAAGCTAGATGGAAGCTGCACAAGAATGCTACGTGCAGTCTTGAACAAATCGTGGAAGCAGCACCCCACGAAGAGACAGCTGTACGGTCACCTGCCCCCCCTCTCTCAAACTATCCGAGTGAGACGGACAAGGCATGCAGGACACTGCTGGAGAAGCAAGGACGAGCTCATAAGCGACGTTCTCCTGTGGAAGCCAACACATGGACATGCAAGTGTGGGGCGCCCAGCAAGGACCTACATTGACCAGCTATGCGAGGATGCTATATGCTCAGCAGAGGACCTCCCAGGTGCAATGAGTGATAGGGAGGGTTGGCGAGAGATTCTCATGGATATCCGTGCTGCAAGCGCGACATGATGATGATGATGATTCTTGAACGAGTGTAATTGAACTCGTGTATTTTCGTTTTAGTAGACTCTGATTTTGCTGATATATTTAGTTGCCATCGATTTTCAATATTTGCTTCGTGAGAGGTTTTATAATCTATTTTGTTTTCTTCGCCGTATTCTTTTTCAAATATGTTTATATGATTTTTTTTTTTATCTATCAAGGACATCGTTATTTTTTTTTTTTTTTGTTTGTTTATTTTATTTATTTGCAAGTATTTTACTTTTGGATATAGGCCAAACATGTTTTCAGTCTATTTACTCATTTATGAAATGTGTAATGTTTTTTGTATTCAATTTGGTTTCTAGTTCTCTACAGCTCTATTCTTTACGAAATTTGATTTTAAAGTGACACATCTATTAATAATGGAGATTCGCTTCCGGTTTTTGTCTGTAACAAAAATTATGTCACTACTTAAGTCACATTACCCAAAATCGTCATAACAAGAATAAATACACTCAAAATTTGAACATACAACATTAGACAGTCCTCATTGTTTTTTAAAACAAGTTTTAATAAATACATGACTGGTATTATATATCTATATATAGTTTGTTTATTTTAATACATATTTAAAGTTTACATTTCAAATTGTTTTATTTTTTAATCCTTTAATGAATTTGATGATTTTACTTACTTAGGGTACAAACTCGCTGACATTGAATTTTTTACTCCCACCCCTCAGGAAATATGTTTGAAAAATCTATTTTTACATCGCCCTGAGGGTGTTTTTTATTTTGTACCAGTCATTCTAATGTTCCTTTTATGATATTCCCTTCTCATATTTTCAGTAATTTCAAAAGGATTATCTATTCTTCAAGCGTAAGAGAGCATTACTGGTTTTATTAAACTAATGTTGATAAATTATTGATCCCAAACAGATTATTGAACATCATGCTTTCTCTTTTAATTGCGATTGTCTTACTAAAGTTGAGCCTTTTGTATTTTGTAAATAATCATAGGATAATGAATAGCATTTTTAGATATTCTTTTATTCTTTTCAAATTCAGAGAAAACAATCGCCCAATCCTGTTTATATAAATAATATTGGTTATTGACAGCTGAAACTCTTGTGGCAAAATATTGCCCATTAAAGATTCAACAAATTCTCAAATGTAAAGGATGGGCAGCAAGATTATTATCCTTTTTTTTCTACGATACGTATAAAAAAAAGAATACCACAGTTGATAAAATGACATAAGTGTATCAAGGGTGTGCATATCCTATTATTCATAATATAATTCATATGGCAAGATACATTGATAAAAGTAGTCTACTGACAATGATTTACTATCAGAACTATAAACAATATAACTATACATACATATTTAAACGCAAATGAATTGTCAGTAACCAAGCACCGTTGACTCCATATCTACGCTACCCTAACTACGCTAAGGAAAACTCTGAATACAATCTGTTAAATTTCGCTTAAGAAGTTGACCTTGTGTCACATACTTCGGAGGGGTTGGTAAATATATATACACAGGTGAAGGTGTGTTGAGCAATGGTTATCGTTGTAAAAAATAGACACAGTGAGACGTTCAAACCTGGACGTTTGATTTCACATAGAGCCCATAAACATGATATACTCGTATGCATGCTTCAACTATTTTCCCTCCAGCCATGGGAAAATATTATGCCAGACTGGACACTTTAACCCTGGCTATGTAACCAATCTAGGAGAAGGACAATTCTGAATTCAAACCTATTAAACTCCGGTCAAGAAATTGACCCTGGGGCAAATACTATTCGTACAGAGGGGTTGATAAATAGGTATATGGGCTTGTGATTGTGAGGAAAACTAAATTTTAATGCTGAATTACTATTCTACTATTTTCCCTTTGAGATCTCTACCTACTATATATATATATATATATATATATATATATATATATATATATATATATATATATATATATATATATGCTGTAGATAGAAGGAAAGTGATCAAAAAATGAACAACTAAAAACAATTCACAGGGTGAAACGGTTTCGTCTGTGTTCACAGACGCCATCAGTCATTGTAACTTTATTAAAGCAAAGCATACGTTTAAGTACAGTGGCGGCGGTGGCGCCGGGGACGTCAAGGGGGAGAGTGTGTAGTGATGTGAGATAAGGAGGGGCGGGGAATTATGGGTAGGATGGGGTCGCTGGGTCAGTTGTGTGGAGGGGTAGGGGATATTTGTTTGAAGTGCGGGGGCGGTGACAGTGGTTGATGAGTCAATTGGTGTGGGTATATATTAATTTATGTGAGTAAATGTTCATGTTTATCTCACATCACTACACACTCACCCCTTGACTTCCCCAGCGCCACCGCCGCCAACTGTACTTAAACGTATGCTTTGCTTTAATAAATTTACAATGACTGATGGCGTCTGTGAACACAGACGAAACCGTTTCACCCTGTGACTTGTTTTGAGTTGTTCATTTCTTGACCACTTGCCTTCTATCTACAGCATATCGTCGGATCCTAAACCCATCCAACTTTCCTTCATATATATATATATATATATATATATATATATATATAGAGGATGACAAAGCAGAAAAATAATATACGGTAGAGTCGTTTGAATAAAAACATTGGATAAAAAGATAATCCAATACCAATAAACAGGGAAACATAAATATATCATTACCTCATTATCCTTTTGTGATCTGTGATTAGTAGTTTTCTGCATGGATAAAACTCAATAATCAGGCAGAAAATTGTAGGATGAAAGCATATGGACGACAAGATCAACTATTATATATATATATATATATATATATATATATATATATATTGCCCATTACACAGTGATGAGAACAAAGTACATTATGAAGCAGACCATGAGTTAATTCTTCATGAATAATAGTCCAGTGTGAAAATAGGCGATACTGGATGTATAATTATTTGAATTATGGTCTTTAAGAATAATACTACAAATAGTAATTACTAATATTAAATTGCTGAAGGTAAAAGTAATGTTACCTGTTAATCTCCACTTAAAAAATTGATGCCGTATCATCTCCTGTTCGAGGAGTATGAGTTTTGTATATATATATATATATATATATATATATATATATATATATATATATATATATTGCGGGAAGCCTCTTTGAAATAACTAGCGTTCAACCGTTATTAACAACCATTATAATCAAAAGTAAGTTACAAAAACACACACAACTATCAAATATCGGACATATTCTGCCAAAACAATGATTCAATGCTTGAAGAAGATAACAGATCTGAAACACGTGTCGCATGTGTAAGTTAATAACATTTTTAAAAAAATCCTTTTTGCAAGCCTTCTTTTTATAATATATATATATATATATATAATGGACTCTCTCGTCGATTTCGACATATATGGGTTTATAGAATAAGCAGGGGTGATCTAATGAACAACCCATACAGTATTTTGTTTATGGTGGCGAAGGTTTGTTTTGGACCATCCGCACCTTCTTGCAGAGTCGATAGAAAGAGATTATATATATATATATATATATATATATATATATATATATATATAGGTTGTAAAACGTGTTTATGTCCAATTCGAATGGTATATTTGCATGTGCAAGTAATTTCATCACACACCATGCAACATACACATAACACAATATAATATATATGTGTGTGTGTGTGTGTGTGTGTGTGTGTGTGTCTGTGTCTGTGTGAGCATGGTGTGTGATGAGTTGTATGTATGCATGGATTGATGGATTGTGATGAAATGACACCACTGTGAGCATAAAAAGAAAGATAACATTTATTCATTTGGTAGAAAGAGATTTTATACTATATTCCAAATAGCACACTGCAAGTCTTGCATGTTTTAAATTCTGCTTACTGCCTTTAAAAGTAGGCCAAAAAACGCAATCCAAATGTCCTTCTATTAATACATTGACAACCAGGAACAGATCCAGAAATATATATATATATATATATATATATATATATATATATATATATATATATTATATTCCAAAGTATTTCATAATTCCACAACTGTCCTTGTGAGTGTTGTGGTGGTTGCCAATGACCAGGTTAAATTATTTCAAAAAAACCAAATAAAACTGCATCTGATGTAAGGCTAGAGTTCTTGAATCTAGGGAAAGTGCAATACCCATTTATAACCATTACAACCAGGTCCACCCTGACTCACAGAGATATTAGCTACCAGGTTTCCATCAATAGGTCAGCTAGATCTATGTTCAAATGAGTTGTATTAGAAATACTTGATATGATATAATTTGTGCAGAAATTTAAAAAAATGTATAAACGTAGGATGTATTCAATTATCTAACCTCCTGCCATAAAATAATTCCAGATGACTTGACATGCAGTAAATATCAATCAATCAATCGTCATTGTTTCCATCAACTTCTAAATATGCTAAAGGGTTGGGACCCTGGTGGTTGAGTCGTGCATGTCATGCAAAACCCCACTTTGGCTCTTACTTAGGCTAGATGGGCAGTCGGGAGGCCCCCCTCGATCAATCGGCTGGTCACAAGCACTATCATCTATTGTTATATAATCTATGCATAGATTATTGTAAACACCCTGTATTTCTGAAGGGTTGGCCCCTTTTCATATCACGGGCGGGACTTTCCATGAAATATTACAGAAAGCCCGCGAAATACGTGAAGTCACGTGGGACCTGGTTGGCTCTCCGTTTCAGCTTGGACGCCAGGCAGAGAAGATGTACTGCCTTAGCTGGAGCTCACTGCACGCGCCGCTATGTTAGTTAGAGAAATATGTTTAGTTAAGTAAATAAAGGTTTAAATAAATAATGTGGTTTTGTGGTTGATGAATGTCTTGGCAATAAGACTGGCCTAAATAATTTAGCAGATTGAACAAGATGGAAATAGGGGTTTTATAGACTCTTTAAATAAACAATCAATGTCGTACACATATTATAGCAGCTTTCGTTTTTTAATTTACTTTTTTATCCCATAAAATTATTTTTACCTGATATCTTCAAGTTATTAGTTGACTTAAAATAGGCTGTAACTGTTCATTCTTAACAGATATTATCCAATATTCATCAATACTAAAAACAACATAGCTTGAGCAGAGACGCCAAAACACTCTTTCAAAATAATCTTCGTGTGGTACATATATCAGTGTTCCTTTTATTTTCCGAACGAACTGCAAGGTTTCCTTTAGGCATCAACATCAATTGTTTTATCAGATTTCTTTTTCTGCTATCACCAATAAACCTATTTCCCGGCTGAGTAAAAGGATCAATCACAGGAACTTTTGCAGTCGGAGCGAGAAACGGTCACACACAAAAGTTGGACATTTAAAAAAAATGTGTCAAGCGGTAACCGACAGGGCAACCTACATTTCGGTGCTTGATTGAAAATGGATTACTGTGTTTAGAACAATAGATTTTACGTTCATCGACTCGAGAATACCATTTCAAGTCTCCCTGTTTTTGATCAATCCAGAAAAAGGGTGCAACGATGAAATAAAGTGTTTTTTTTCTGTAATAACAAGACAAAACATTTTCCTTTTCCTAGTGTGAACTCGTTGTCATTTCTATTTCTCATCTTTGTCTCCGTCAACTTTCGTCAAGACCACGCAATATGACATCTATGGTTTCAAATTGTTTTAAAGATTTTCAAAAATTATTTTTTGTATTTTTTAATTCAAATTTATTTTTCAACAACCATAAATGGATGCGATTTTGTTTCTTGTCAGCTTCCGGCAGATACGTGTCTTTCCAAAATAATGTTTCAAAATATTGTTGTATTGTCCTCGCCCGGAAGATGGAACTTCCGGCTGAGGGACAAAGAGAAAGATAAAAATATATATTTGAAAATATAGAGAAAGCGGGAAAGATGGTTTCCGGTCAAGGAAGCAGGGTGAAGATAAAAGAAATATATAACAAAGGTCCGTTTTCAGATCAAAAAGATAAAAATGTGTAGGCGTATCGTCAATACAAAAAGCCAGAGGATCAAGCCGACAGGACTCAGACGCCGGCCCGGCAGCGGAAAAGACACTTCACGTCTCCCGTCAGCAACCACCCCTCGTGCACTCATTGTAGCTCCGTGCCTTCACCACCCACACACCGAAGAAAATAAAGAAGAGTCCTCTTTTGTATACGCGTATCTGTTGTTATTGAAGTCCAGTAGTCGTTCATAGCTGACTACTAATATACATCGCTTTGGGTACTGTGACCATACCCACTACGTATACAGATACGCGATTTAGCAACGTGAAGAAGAAGCCGCTATATAACATATAGAATTTGATGCCAGTATACAACAATATTATCTTTACTAACTCAAAATCTTTCAGGCTGCATTGATTCATTAACATTTCATCTTTCATTTCTCCGTTTTTTGTTTCATCAAATGTTTCCATTTGCATTCAATCATCCTTTCTCCTTTTCTTTACCGTTTAATCATTCTTCATTCCAATTTATTTATTTATGATTATGTATTTATTTATCCATATATATATATATATTATATATATATATATATATATATATATATATATATAGTGATTGGCATCCTTCCGTCTACTAAAGACAATAGTGTAGTGTCCACTTTTGTTCTTTGTTTTTTTTCCTTTAATCTGCAGCTGTGTGAGTGACTGAACAGTCCACCTCTTGAATGGCAATCACTGCAAGCAAACAGTGATGCCTGCTGGAGTTGCTCTTTTCACTCCTTTACGTTCCTTGTTTGACAAGGAGTCAATAGGTCGCATGGTCATCTGCACAAGCCTCCCATGTGTTGGTGCCAATGTGGCATGTCTTTATTTTCCTTTGCTGACATCCTTAAAGTGCAAGCGAGGTATCCCTGTTGGTCGGGTGCCGTCTGCCAATTCGCCGTACTAGGTTTTCGGAGATGCAGCCTAAGTCCTTCCTCCTGATGTGATCAAGCCAAAGTATTCATCTCTCTCGCAGATGGTGGCGGGCATGCTGTTCCTGTTTGCTCGTTCAAGCATATCTGTGGTTGGCACTTTGTCCTGCCAAGCATATATATATATATATATATATATATATATATATATGTGTGTGTGTGTGTGTGTGTGTGTGTGTGTTGTTTTGTGTATTTTATTTATTTACATATTTGATTATATATTTATTTACATATTTATTTGTTGGTTATTTGTTAGAGTTATTACTTGTATCTGCTTTCTTTCTATTTACCTTTTCCTTATTTATTTGTTTTATTTTTACAAATAATTCTATGTTTGTTTAATAATTTATTTTCCTCTAATGTTCCCTTTTTCACTCGGTTATTCTCCAAATCTATTTTTCACTTCTCACAATATTTCATATAAATGTTTACTTATTTCAATGTATGTTTCTAAATTGACGTTTCCGTACATATTGCCATGACATTTTTCTTCTTTCTCTGTGAAATAAAACATCAATTCCAACTGCTAATATGTTCCTCATAATTATGAAATTTCTTCCCCCTCTCTTTCTCTTTCTCTTTCTCTTATTTCCTTGTGTTGTTTCCCTTCCTTTCTCTCAACATGCTTACAGTATTTTAAATCCTTATTTATCTCAACACAATTAGCAAAATTATGTCATTCAATCTGTTATTTCATAATTCATTCATTTTGCAAAATATTCAGGGTTTCCCAAAGAGAACGTTCTTTGATCCCAATAAAAATACATTTCTGTGCCAGTTTCCTCCTCTTTAATTGTGATTGGAATAATTCCTTTCTTTAAATATCATGCCTAATGCTTATTTTGTCCACTCTACATAATTATATTATAATGGCATCAACTCGTGTGCCATTATTGCCTAAAGATATTCTCTGGTTCTTTTTGGATTGCTATTCTTCATTCACCTCAAGCCTGTTTTAATATTCTTACTTACGCTTTCTTTACCCTCTCTCTCTCTCTCTCTCTCTCTCTCTCTCTCTCTCTCTCTCTCTCTCTCTCTCTCTCTCACACACACACACACACACACACACACACACACACTTTCTTTCTTTCTTTGCTTAAACAGCATGAACATTTCTAAATTCCTCATTGCAGCTGAACGGACCGATAATTGTCTCACATGTTAGCCACAAGCCCGCTGATTCCCGACGACACAGAAACACTTTCGCATGCCTCTGCATGTGCTAGTTCACGCCAGCCCTCTCATGAGGTAAAAACGACGAAGACAGATTGAGTGAGCACATATACATTGAGAATATCGTGAGGTTTATGATGCAAGTATTCTCATTTAAGAAATAGAAGGATCCACACATTAAATTATCCATTGTAAATTCACTCTCTTTTTTTTTGGGGTGCGTGTGTATGTGTTTTTTTTTCCAATGCAATGATCTGGAAAATATATGACATAACAATGTACATAAAAACACAAACATATACTAGGTCTCATAAATTCTTATAGGTATATACATATATATGAAAGTAAGTAAACAAACGATGTGTTTATTTTTAATATGGCCTTATTAGCCGACAATTTTTGGAGGTCGAAATGTACATACAGGGATTGACATTTTCTCGATTTGTTTAGCCTTACATTTCAACATATATGCCCGCCTAAATCATTAATTATTAACTAATTAATTTTCAAAATTAGGTATGATTTCAAATAAGCACATATCCTAAAAAAATTATATATATATGTTATAAAAATTTTAAAATAATTTTCATTGAAAAGTGATGTTTAATAAGCCGACGCTGTAGTATTTTGGTTTGTTTAACAAGCCATACTCAGGGGCTTGTTTCGGTTTGTTTAACAAACCTTATTCAAGGCCTTGGTTTGTTTAACGAAAAATAAATTATCAAACAAAAGTCTGCAAGCGTCTGCATTTGGTATGGTGCGGTTTTGTTGATATTCAAATATATGAAAAAGACAAACTTTAAAACGCCGAGTAACGTTGGTGTCTCCATTCAAATATATATATATATATATATATATATATATATATATATATATATATATATATATATAGTCACACATCAGCAGTCTCCCATGTCTATAATTATATAATATATAATATACATATCATATATATATATTTATATTATATACATTATAATATATATATATCATTAATTATATATATTTAATTTTAAATTATATATAATTATATTATATAAATAAATATATATATTATATATATATACAATATATAAAAATATATATATATATATTATATATATAATATATATATATATATTAGAGTTTCGAGTCACACACAGAGCAGTCTCCCATGTCTATAACCTTGAGACCTAATAGGTCGAATGTACATTCAGGGATTGACATTTTCTCGATTTGTTTAGCCTTACATTGTAACATATATGCCCGCCTAAATTCATTAATTATTAACTAATTAATTTTCAAAATTAGGCATGACTTCAATTACGCACATATCCTCCAAATATATATATATATATATATATATATAACATTTAGCAATCCGATTATAATCCCAATATTTGGGAATCCGCCGTGATTTTTTAAATTTCACCATGTCAGTGAATATTACAGACGTGTTTGTCTGTCCAAAAGAACCAATTTTGGGGTTAATTTATGCCAGTGAATATATCAAATCATCACTGTAGTTAGGTATACATCATCAAGCGGAGAAAAGATTTAAAAATGAGGATATATACAGCATTAAATGAATAAAACTGCCAGTGAAAAAGTGAACCATTTTCTTAAATTATTGACACAATGAAAGTGATTATTTTCTTTGGTTAATATTGTCAACGTTCCCTAAGTTGTAGATAAAAGTCTGTAGCAAATAAGAATATCAATTCCAGGAAGATAAAGTTCTAAGTAAAATCCTATTTTCTTGATATTCCTGACAGTTCGTTTTAGAAAATTAAAACTTTTCGTTAAATCTAGCAATGGAAATGTTTAGCTAAGAGGAAAAACTGTAAAATTCAAGACATTGAGTTGTATTCTGCACCTGGTGGGGTGTTTAATATATATATATATATATATATATATATATATATATATATATATATTTATTTATTTGTTGAATTTTTTTAAATATAAAAGTTTGTCATAAGCAACTACCCAGGTTTCCGGTTATTTCACCATCGTCAGACTGCTAAATCTCCTGGTGTTTATTTGAAGACATTTTGTGATGTTTAGCAACCTGACGATGGTGAAATAAGCTGAAACCTGCGTAGTTGCTTATGAAAAACTTTTATATTTAAAAAAATTCAACAAATAAATAAAGCTCCTACAAATTTGTGGTTGAGCACTGTGATTTCTTTGTTTCATCCCAAAACAATTTTTAAATATATATATATATATATATATATATATATATATATATATATATATAATTTGCGATCAAAGTGGCTTGTCACTCACATCCTATTGAAATCTATTTTGTATGTTATCAGATATGGTAAACATCGTGTCATTCTTTTCACTACTTAAATGTTTTACACACCATCTACCTAGGCCCTGTCCGTTTTCTTCCCTAAATGCTAATAATCGCCAATAGATGTAGTTTTTTTCGATATTCGGACTGTCCCCATCTTCATTGTTATTTGTATAATGTTTCGGCCGATATGCCCTCCGGCCATCTTCAGGTATTTCTTGTCGGACTCGGGAACCTTCTCGGACTCGGGAACCTTCTTTTCGAACTTCTTTTCGAAGCTTCCCGAGTCCGAGAAGGTTCCTGAGTCCGACAAGAAATACCTGAAGAAGGCCGGAGGGCATATCGGCCGAAAAGTTGTACAAATAACAATGAAAATGGGGACAATAGTCCGAATAACGCAGATAATACTAATCTTCAAGCCTCATCTCAAACATTCAGAGAAATAGTAGTTTTTTTCCGTCTAAAGGAATTTCAATGATTTACTTCTGCATTTGTTTTTAGCCATATTGAGATTAAATTTACCAATGTTTAAATTCTCACTGTTCCCAGATTTTGGAACCCGTAAATAAAATAGGAAAATTACCTTTGGAGCCACTGTTTTACGAATGCTGTGCAGAGGTTCCTATTTAGGAAAACAATGTTTTGTTGGAGAAAACGGAGTTTTGTTTTCCTTGTCTATATTCATGGAAATAAATTGGAGGCATTTTTTCGGAACGTACCCCGTATTTGTTTATTTATAAAATTATTGGAGTTTTTGCAAAGTTCTTTTTGTCCTCCCTGATATGTCTATGAAGGTTATCCTTTTCATGTATATAAACAAACCCATATATAGATCCAAATAAATAGATTGAGAGGGTGATTGAGAGAGAGAGAGAGAGACAGACAGACAGACAGACAGAGACAGAGAGAGAGGAGTGGAGAGAGAGAAACAGAGAGAGACAAAGAGAGAGAGAGAGGAGAGATACAGAGAGAGAGAGAGAGAGAGAGAGAGAGAGAGAGAGAGAGAGAGAGAGAGAGAGAGAGAGAGAGAGAGAATGTTTCTTGTAAGATGTTCATATTTTTACAGATATTTATCTCAGCTCAATTCAGGTCATTGGCTTTTCCCGCATGCTGGTTCATATTTTTGCCCCAGGTTCATATCTAAATGTCACAACAGAGTGCCAGGTTCTGTCAAAGTGCCTTCAACCATAACCTGATGTATTTCTATTTAGCGCGCTTCTCTACTTCAGAAATACCTGGATCAGGCCTGCTACATATATACATGCTTATGAGTAAGAATTAACGAAATTTCTTATCTCTTTTTTCTCTCCTCTTGTTTGAAAAGAGACATTTAATCTTGTATAATATAAATGCTATTCTTACAATCATGCATAGATAAAAAGATGAATAGTTCAGTATTTTTGAAATGGCGTCAGTTTTTGAATGTCTACATGGTTTTTCATGACAGGCCTCGTGAATGAAATGCTTACGTATTCGCATCACGCTGTCGGTGGGGCTTAGAAAAACCTGACTATCAATTGCAAAATCAAAATCAGTCCTTTCAAAATCTCATTTACCTCCTTGTTTTGCTTCACATTTTTTCTTAGCTCTGTTCATAGAACAGAATAGAGACAATTAGTCAAAACGGCAGAGAAAAGATCTCCAGAACTGGAGCTTCACCATCAGATGCTGTTTAGTGTCTTACCCTTTTGCAGGGGAATAAAGTCAGCATATTCTAAGCCTTGCCAACAGGGTGTAAGGACACAAACATAATTGTCTTTCTCTGGATTGTAGGTATGGCTTCCCACGTTACATGTTTGTTGGTCACATGATAATTCAGTCCCTTCAAACTTTCTCTTTTGTTCCTTTTCTTCAAAGGAAAAACACCTATATGTTTTTTTCCTTGTGAAAAGGACAGTTCTGTTTGTAGAATAGAGACAATAAATCTACAAGTTTGGCATAGTATTCATTGTACACTACAGAATAACAATGGAAGACACTGGAAATCTTTACTAACCATTTATTTATTACACTCAATTCATGGAATGTATTGTACAATTGGTAATTTATGAGGAAGTGCGTCCCGGTCTCCTGCCTCAAAAATTGCTACCCGGTGACTATCAAAATAATGACCCCAGCTCGTCGTAATTCTTATTTATTTATTGTAATTCTTGTTTAGATATGAAGATGAATATATAGTTTGGAATAGACTGAGATAGATAAACAAACAAAACAATATAGATATATATGAACAAATGGAGATAGATAGATAGATATTCACTAAAGGGGGGGGATAAAACTAAACCGCATCTGATATGTTCCAGTTGTGGAAACATGTGGAGTTCCGAGTACCGATTTATTGACATTACTTACCGGTCCACTCTGACACGAAGTGGTACTATCTGTTAGTGTCCCATTTATGGAGCAAATAGATATGTTTGAAATTTGCTCCTATTCTACATGACCCTTAATAGATATTCATTGGTGAACGGAGCCTCCTCATGGAATATAATGTTAAAAATTTCCATCAAATTTTTTAAATTGGATTTAGATCCAGTAGAAACCTATGAAACTATATTTTGTTATGTAAACAATATAAAATGTAAAAAAATAAATGTAAAAGTTACAGACATCCACATATTGTTGTATACCCTTTCTTACTTCTTACTTCTGGTCGTATTTTCTTCTGGCCGGCTTTGGTTCTATCTTCTAACATCTTGGCCTGGTCTCTTCTAAAGTCTGGTCTTCTTGGGGACTTCGGGTCTGGTTTTCTGTTGGGGATTTCTCCTTATCAGAAGCCTGTGTTATTGTTAGTTTTTAGGTAATAAACACAAGACTTCGATTTACTTTGATGTTACTTTATTTGTAAATCCCCAGACCAGACATCTGCGCACATCTTACGAGTTCGGCTCCTACTTGCTAACTGAGTGAAACTTCTTACTATCTAAACCGGAAGGCAAGGTGAGAGTGAGGTCAAGCGCCGTCACTCACCCTCAAGGCCATCAGCTGCACTAATCGCCATTATGATTTCTACACTATTGCTATAAATATTAGGTATCTAATAATTATGTAACAATATTAAGCTTAAAGAAAAATTTATCAATTATCAAAATCCTTTCTTTTTTTTTCAGAACTGTAGAAATGTTGTTCATAAACTGGATCATTAAAAAATACCAAACAAATGAAAGTTTGTGGAAAACAAATGAAAATACAAGAAACTAAAGAAACAAACAAAAGCCTGAATATTTATCGTAGAGTATAGAGGTTCTGTTTCGAATATTCAAAGATACTGGGCGAAAATACGGCCAGTGGTGGCCAGAAAGTCGACATGTAGAATGTATTTATGAAAAAAGCATTAAAAATAATTTAGAAAATAAAACAATTCCAAATATGTACCTATATCTGTGCTCAAATCGATCATAATACTTTATTAAGAGAGATTACTATCACAATATAATCTCTCTATAAAGTAGAAGTTAATGGACATCGACGTATTAGCTGCCGAACGCAGCCTTTAGGCGAGTTGATATTTCATCAATAATTCAATATATGAAGACTTGTCACTTGAATTCAACATGAGGATTTATTGAAAGATTCAACGAAAAGAACATTCATTAATTTGATATTGCATTTATTTGCATTTCTAACCTGTGAAATAAAATCGAGTGTAAATCAGCGTTAGCTAAAAACGAGCCAATTCATCATCAATTTATTGAGATTTGAAAATATAAACAAACAACTTATACAAGGCAAGGAATTCTAATGGAAATTCGCTCGTACTCAAAACACTGTTGAAGGTCACGTAAAGATTCGTGATAAAATTATAAGGAAGTTTTTTTTTAAGTAATCCTAATGAAATTAAATTAAAAAATGGCAGTAATGATTAAAGATGACAGATAAATTTAGTGTGCAAAATGCAAGGCAATTTTTAAATATTTTATTACAAAAACAAACAACAAAAAAAAAAAAAAATAACAAACAAAAACACATCTTGTGAATGTTTTCAATCAGCGCTTGTAATGTAGCTTTGATTTAAGCTAACGTGTATTTTTCTGTCTAAAAATAACTTGCCTCTTCCAAATGTTACGTAAAAGAAGCCCTTATACACTAATGTCTGTTTTAAGGAATATATAATTATTTTCCGATCATTGAAAGCATTAAATTATTATGCTGAAATGCTTCATCAGTAACCCAATCAAATATATAAAGAATATATAGTCGTTATTTTTACATAGCTAGTAAAAAAACATTTAATTGTAGTACTAATCAACACATTGATAAAGGGACATTTATTATTACATTTCTAGTATCGTAAGTTCAATTTCTGGACAGATAATTCGGCATTGCATACACGATCAGGCAAAATTGATTGATTGATTTTAATGACATATGAATCTGTTTAAGGTTATTTTATATCTAGATATTAAATAATCGCTTTCATTGTATAATTATATTTATAGTTTTTGTATGGTTATTTCTTGAGAGATCTATTGCTTTTTCTACACAGTTATATGATATCAAGATTACCAATTTAATACAACAAATTACACTCAGGGATATTCTTTGAAATATCCTTATCTTATACTAATAACTATATGATTTCATGTAATCATTCCTAATAAATAATAGTAATTTGTTTGCACACAGTTATAAGGTTTAAATAACTAATAATAATAATCCTTCGTAAACAGTTATAACTAGATATAAATATTCTTAATAGAAATAATGTACAGTTCTATGACATCAAATATTCTAATTCATTTATATACTGGGACCACTCCATGTCATAATGGGAGTAAAGAGGTCTCCCGTACTCCACTATTTAGAGGATCTTACCCCTCTTCAAGGGATACAATCTGAATATTCTGAGCCCCACCGATATGTCTAGCTCAGTAAAGAGGCAGATCATTAACATTACACGATATGATAGGTGACAGTTATAATGTATAAGGTGCATACCAATGGATTTAATACATGATTAAAAAATTAAAGGACAGTTGCATACAGCAGCTGGAGCATTAAGCTAAACACAATAAAGATAACGATGCTAGTCAGAAAAAAAAGAAGGTATAATTGGGAGTAAAATTTCGAACATTTTACTTGCTACTATGTCGTAGTACGTTCTGAATTTTTTAAATATATATATTTACCAACCTCTCCACACGAGGTCAATTTCTTAAGCGGGGTCCAACAGGTTTGAATTCAGAGTTTTCCTTAGACCGGTTGCCTAACCAAGGTTAAAGAGCCCAGTCTGCTTACTGTTTATCCATAGATGGAGGGAGAGTATCATTAATACCTTTCCCAGGGGTATCAGCACAATAGGAAATGCAATTACCACGTCCAGAATTTGAACTTGGGGCGACGAGTTCATTTTTTTTTTTAATATAAAGTGGATATTACGCTTTGCTTATAATTATCATTCAGCCATCCATAGTAGGTATTTATCCAACCCTTTTGCTACGCATAGGGTGTGACATTAAGCCACAAATTTGGGTCATCCAGCGAGGGTCAAATTTGCTATTCAGTAGGAATGATTTTTGAGACTAGCTTGGTAACTATTACACCAGGATGTGACGCATTTTTATATACTCAACTCGTTTGCCATGAATAGGATGTGACACAAGATCGCAAGTATGGGATATACAGCTAGGATCGAATTCGCTTTTCAGGAGTAAGGATCTGTGAGAATAGCTTGCTAACCATTAACCAAGATTGGATGCCCTACGACATCCATAGTATATTTAGAGGGAAATAAATTACCAAACCTGAAAGAGTGAAGTTGGTTCTTTTCTTTCAAGTAACACCGTAGCTGTGGTCGTTATTTTAATAGTCACCGGGCAGCAATTTTTGAGACAGAAGACCGGGAAGCACTTCCTCATAAATTACCCTATCAAAATTTTTTTTTGTGTCCCATATATGTATTTAGCAACCCCTCCGCACGAGCAGGATGTGACACATGGGCAATTTTTAAGTTTAACAGGTTTGAATTCAGAGTTTTTCCTTCTCCTAGACTGGTTACCTATCCAAGGTTAAAGAGCCCAGTCTGCCAACTATTTACTCATAGCTGGAGGGAGAATATATGGATTCACACCTTTCCCAAGGGTATTAGCGCTATGTGAAATGTAAACAGCTTTGTCAAGGATTTGAACTCGGGCCAACGAGTCCATTTCCTATGAGTTTAACCATTAGACCACGGGCCTCCATATATCTGTTGTAGTTTCCGAATCATTTATTTTTATTTTTTAGCAAATGTGTAGGGATCTTATATATGTAAATCTTAAATGATATTGTTATATATTTTTAAAACGTGACTGCACTTAAAACAGCCTTTTCGGTGTGTTCACTATATATTATGTGCATTGCTAATTACATCGCATATTTTTTAATAAGAAACGTAATGTTTCTTTTTCATTTGACGCATTAGCTTTCCACTTTTCGGGAAATTGCTTATAGTACTGCATCTTTTCTCAATCATATGTTTTAATATTGCTGGCTGCAAGTAAAAGAGTTTCTAGTTATTGTTCTCTAAGTTGCATAATGTTCAACACAAATGCATTATTTTCCTTTTGTTCATTTCTTTTAAGATGATTGATTTCAGTGTTCCATGTTTAAGAATGTCTTGATTAATGACTGTTTTAAAGAAAGAAGAAACTCTGTGCTTTCTGAGAAAGACTGTATGAATTTTTATCAAACAAAGCACAAGTCAAAAAAGAATTACTTGAAAACTTAAAGAATTTTAAGAACCTATTGAGATAAACTATTGTCAGATGGATAATGACGCAGGAATCCATTCACAGTGTTAAACTTATAAGATTTGTTTGTATATCATTAAGATGTTTCCGTACAAGCAATGTGTTAATTCTATTCAAGATAATGAAATCAATGTTATTTGTTATATTAATAATAATAAATGGAACTTTATGAAACTATAATTGTACAAATTATATATATATATATTGTTACGTAGGCACACTCGTTAGGGACGACCAGTGCACCCCCGCAACATAAAATAACGAAAAAAAATGCAAAGGCCCTAGATGTAAAAAATAAATAGTACAAAAGGGATGGATTCAAGACTTTTCCCTTTGCTCCCATGAAAGGGTAGGAGACCGATGAATGGCAACAACACTGAATGACGAAGAACAAACAGGATTTCTTATAAACACACTTACGTTTATTAACATTTAATTACAAATTATTATATAAAAAAGTAAATGCATATATACAAATATACATGGAATCAGGGAGTAAAATGAATATATGATTCGTATTGTCAAAGGAGTGGGCGAGCAATTGAACATATCAACCATATCAACATTACAAAAAATATATGACAGACAATAGGGGTTTACAGAATACAAAATAAGATATGTTTTTTGTTAACTCACTGTGATGTTGTAACTCGAAAGAATGTCCTTTTATCAAATTGTTCATTTCCTTTTTGCTCTTTTTTTTTATCAACGGTGATTCGTTCTTTCGATCCAAAATGAATTAACTTTAATTCATAGTAAAATATCTTTAATTCCTCCGTACTCCCGTCTTTCGATCCAAATATCGAATTTTTGCAGAGCAGTCGTTTTCTGGTGCCGACTGTCGGGTGGTTCCTTCAACTAGGTCTTGCTTGCGCGATTCTTCTCGCGAAAATCCGTCTCAGTTGTTGTCATAGCAACATCCTGGTGTAAGGTGTACTCTTAGCGTTATGGTGTCACAGTTGAAATCCACATGCATACTTTCCCTATCACCTGAGGTGTGGGGGGAAGTACAACTGTCTTCTAAGTACATAGGTAGTAGTGGTCATGTTAATATTCCTTCCTAAAAATACGAAACCGGTTGGATCTTATGTCCTTTGATCGCCTACGCATCTTTGGGTTTTCTTTTCTCTTTATGTATTTCTTTCAAATAATGTTTTCTTCTAATTCTAACATATGTATACTGGTTGATGTACCATCTATATGTCACAATATATATATATATATATATATATATATATATGTGTGTGTGTGTGTGTGTGTGTGTGTGTGTATCTGCGAGTGTGTATGATATCTAGCATATAAATATGATTAGAAAGGTAGGATGACAAATGAATCACAAGTGTGGAATTTCAGTGTATTATTTTATTCTGAAAGTGAATAGATCTATGTATCAAAACATAATATCAATATATGTATACACATATATATATATATATATATATATATATATATATATATATATATATATATAATCCAAAATTTCAGAGAAGAAATCTTCCTTACGACACAAGAGATTTATTTTAAAAATCTGTCGCAGTTTGAGAGCTCAATGTGTGCTCTTAATGTTAGAGTCACAGAGCAAATATATAAGTAAAGAAATAACAAAAGACTTAGAGATTTAGCATTATAGTCTATAGACTATAATGCTAAATCTCTAAGTCTTTTGTTATTTCTTTACTTATATATATATATATATATATATTATATATATATATATATATATTATATATATAAAACTAATTGGTAATTTGCTTGAAGCATTGTTAAGTATGTTATAAAATATCAAAATTCGAAGGCAATACAATGCGTATAAAAAATGAAGACAAAAAGATGTTTTTTTTGTCTTTATTTTTTATACGCATTGTATTGCCTTCGAATTTTAATATTTATAATATATATATATATATATATATATATATATATATATATATAAGTGTATTTTGGCAGCATTTTCTCTTTAAACATGTTTGGTTGAACTCGAGTGACAATTCCTGTCGTACGAGTTTCTGTTTAATCCTTTCAAGGTGTCTGACCATCTTTTTGGTGCCAGGGTGGAACTGGTGTAGCAATCCACTAAAGGTATCTCAACGAGCGCTTTCTGCATGTCGATCTTCCATCTTCTGGTCTACCTACCGCAAAATGTTAACAGAAAATACACTCACACTACAGAAAGAAAAAAACAAACAAAAACTTCAAATAATCGAAGCTCAATATATCAAACAAAAAAAACACCTTAAACAAAATAAACTTCGAAACAAGTCAACATGTCCTCAAATGCCTATAATTTCCCGCCTATCCTCCTTCCACTATTCCCCTTTCCTTCTCACAAACTTGTGACCCCCCCTCCCACAAAATCTCTACTGCACCGTTCGTTCGAACTACTACCGATTCCTACTACCTCCCACTACCAATTGTTACTACCCCTCACTACCAATTCCTACACTACTGCTCGCTTTCTTTAAAAACGAGACACCACGAAACATACCTTCAGTTTCTAACCTGAAGATAGCAGATCGACATGCCGAAAGCGCTCATAGAGACACCTTTGGTGGATTGCTACACCAGTTCCACCCTGACACCAGAAGGATGGCCAGACACCTTGAAAGGATTGAACAGAAACTCGTACGACAGGAATTGTCACTCGAGTTCAACCAAAAATATTTAAGAGAGAAAATGCTGCCAAAATACACTTTTTAAAAAGATCCAGCAGCTCAATACGACACAACCACACATGCATACCGGTATGTCCTGGTGAAAAGGTAAATCGAAATGGCCCAAAAAAACATCAAAAACTTAAACAGTACCGCCTCGGAATTACACAAAAATATAAAAGCCTTAATCACTACTGAACAATACAACAGCCTAAAAACTCAACCGAACACTTATACAATAACAACAAACTCCAACACCGGTTGAAGATAAACAATAAACTAAATGCCCTCTATAACGGTTCAATATATCTGCCTAGTAACAATAACAAAATTTATCAACCTATCCAACTTTGAACTAAAACCTGAGCAAACATAATTCTTGAACCTCGGACCAAACTGCCACCTATACAATTCCTACAACCAGCTGCATAAAAAACCCGAAATTGAACTATTATACCAGAACACTCGGAAACTCCAAACACAAGGGACAATTACCACCCACCCTGAACTAAATGTCCTTTTAAAATCAGAGGCTATCAAGAACCGATTAAGAACCGC
>CM042140.1:26119242-26141742 GCA_023376005.1 Doryteuthis pealeii
TATTGATTTCTAATTGTTTGGTCTTATCTTATTGAATATGAGCAAAAATCTCGGGGATAAATCTTAATAGAAATCCATTAACAAGAAAAAAAAAACTGTAATATTATTCTTTACTTCCTATTTTAACTAGATAGTTAAATTAGGAAAATGTACTACTCAAAAACGGGAGTAATGGAAAATGATGGAAGAGTTAGTTTCAAAGTTGTTCTATTTTTCGATTATACCCCCTCTGTTCCAAATATTTTTATCTGAATTCTTATTCAGTTTCATTAGCCTTTCTAATTTAACATGATATTTTATTATATCAAAACTTAAATACTTGCACCCGGAGGGTGCATATATTTGCTAGTATATTTAATATAGAAGGTTGGACCAATACATTTATAGCTTCACAGTTATTAGCTTTGTATTTTTCAGTGCACATATAGTGTTCCAACTATTTTATTAACGTAGAATCGTTGGCTTATCTACAAAGAAAAATATTAGGTAGAAAAGTAAATATTTTCATATCAATTCCTATTTAACATTTAAGCGACGGACCTATTGATATTATAATCAGTTATAACGGCTATAAAGCTCTTCTATGACCCGAGTATCAATTCGATCATTTTACTGTCATATATAACAAAAGGTGGTTGGATTACTCAACAACTATTTAGCAGATATTTTCAATCTGACTATTATACATTTACCATAGATTTTGAGAAAGATGATGTGACATAAAAAACTCAAACTTAATATGAACTAATATACTGATTGAATCACAATACGTATATAGTTAATATTTATTTATCAGTTAACCACATAAACAAACACAAACATATATGCATAGGAGGCGCTCTTAACGGTAATTATCGTACGAAATAAATTTGATGATTGCATTCTAATCCAGGACGAGGCTGTTTACATTTTCCTTAGCGTTTTGCCCTTGGAGAAGGCACAAATCCATCAGTTCTCCCTTCCCCAGCTATGGGTAAATAGTAGGACATACTGAGCTATTTAGCTCTAGTTACGCAACCAGTCTAGAAGAAAGAAAACTGAATTCAAACCACATTTGCATCACATCCTGCTCATGGTGGAGTGGTTTGGTAAATATATACATGCATGCACACAAGCCACACCCCACACACACATACACACGCAGGCACACACAATAGTCGGTTCCCGATATACAAACATATATACATAGATATACGGAGATATTTATACTAATTGTTGTATTTGGTGATTAAGGCAGTAAAGTCATTTTATAATATATCACTGGATATTTGAGCAATTATAAATCCAATACGAATCAAAGAACCTCATTATCTATTATTTTACTTCCTTGGGGAATGTATTCTGCATCATATTTATTCAAAGATTGGTTTGCACATACACACATATTTATAAACACACACATACTTACACACACACACACACACACATACACACACGCATATATATATATATATATATATATATATATATATATAATTACAAACGCACGTGAAGGGATTAAACGCAGATATCGGAATTCTCCGTTATTACAAATATTTCACAGACGCTGCCACTGTCGATAACAACAGAGACAAAGAAACCGGTAAACAGTAATAACATTTGACAAAGGGTATCTAACGAACCTGAAAATTTATGAGAAAAAAATAATTAAAAAATAAGTGAATCCAATACTCCATAATATCGAGTTCATTCATTTATACATTTTTAATGCTTCACAATAACGCCCAATTTAAAAAAAAAATTTTATAATATATATATATATATATATATATATATATATATATATATATATATATACGTTAAAAATATTTTTTTAATGTACTGTTGTTTTTAAAGAATGAATAAATGGTGAACGTATGTGTTCAAATATACTAACAATTAAGAAATACAAATGACTTACTTGTTGTATTAGAGAATTGATAATGCAAACGATACTGGACTCCGGAGATATTTATACTAATTGTTGTATTTGGTGATTAAGGCAGTAAAGTCATCTGATGGAAATATTTTTGAGGTTAATGGAATTTTATTGGAAGATAGTTTGTATGCTGAAATATATTAAGTGAACTATTTACTAGGGAGAATTACAAAATGTTATTTGTAATATTTTAATTAAAAGTATATATACATATATATATATATATATATATATATATATATATATATATGTGTGTGTGTGTGTGTGTGTGTGTGTGTGTGTGTGCATACCAGCTGGTAGGTTGTATTTCCAAAAGTATGTGTTTGTCAATGTATTTATTTGTAAACATGGCTGTATAAATTGAAGACTCTGTTCACACACTTTCTTGTCCTCTTTTATCATCTGTGTATACATAGATGAAATGTTGCTGAATATTTAGTATATAATTTGGTCCAAACACTTATAAGTGTTGGTATCTATTTCGTATGATTAGACCAGAAAGTAGGCGTATATATTGGTTGTTCAAGGCGAAATGGTGTTTATTAAGAGGTATTTGCCCGTCTCTAATTCGATGGCAGCGGTACTAATTACTATATTATTGGCCTGAGCAGATGGAATGCACGGTTGTGGGACATGTGCGTAAATATTAAACTAGTACACTTAGTGATAAAAAAAACAGTACTGGGAAGAAAATCTACGAAAATATTTACTGTTGACCGTAAAAGTAGATAAAACATTGCAAGGAAAAAGATAGAAATAATGAAAACTGTGAGTACTGACTTCAATCGTAGAAAGATGGAAGAAAGATGAGAAGGAAAGGAGTGAGGAACCCGGAAGAATATTAACAGAACGAATTCAGTGTTTTGATGTGAATTAAGCGTAAGATATATGTCTCGGATTACAGAAATAATAAACCAAATCTATTTTCTCTACATCTAATTTGTTTTATTTCAGAAATGTTATAAAGCGACTAACATTCATAGTTTCAAGACCTGTATTTTCCCACTGTTATTTATTAGATCCATATCCATGAAATTTATTCTCTAAAAATCGTCAGATTTAGAAATATAGCAAATTACATCACTAGTTTTATGATATATATATATATATATATATATATATATATATATATATATATATATATATATATATCGGAATATCCGCGGGAAGCTGGAAGCAAAGATTATACAACCATAGGCACTCATGCACACAAGAGTCCCTAAGGAACCAAACTGCATTATCAAAAACATTCTGGAGACTAAAGGAAAAGGGGCTAAACCCACCAATTACGTGGAGAAAAAAAATCACCAACACCGAGAAGTTGGAGTAGAGGATGCAACCTATGTCTGGAGGAAAAAAATAACTTTGCTCTGTTTACAATAATTAAACATTGAGCTCTCATACGGAACCTGAACTCTAGAACAAACTACTGGTAGAGAATTAGGGCCCGCCTAGAATCACCTTGTACCAAGAAACTTGGTACCGCACCAAAGTATATATATATATATATATATATATATATATATATATATATATATATATATATATCCGGCACTCAAAAATACGATAATTCCACCAATGGAAAATATACATTAGATAAAATTGTTGATATTGGATGAATATAAGTATTTCAAAAGGAAAGCATTATGATGTCACTATATTATATTTTTATAAGGATAATCAGTCCATATTCGAATATGTACTTTTTTTTCAGGTTCATTTACCGGATTTGTTTTCGAATAAGCTTTTCTAATAAATCAAATTATTCAGGTGCCTCAGAGAAATGACTATGTCTGATTGTTCCTTTGTTAAATGAATAGATATAAAATGAATATATATAAATGAATATATATATATATATATATATATATATATATATATATATATATATATATATATATATATATATTCATTCTATATCTATTTGTTTTGTAAATGTTTGGTTTGAGTATATTTATATGATATTCCTGTATTATTTATATGATTTTCACACAGTTATGGTATTTCAAGTATTCTTACAGGATACTAATTTTATACACAATTATATAGTTTCAAGAAAATATTTCTACTTGGTAATAATCATTTATTTGTAAGCAGTTATATGGTTTCAGATAATTAATAATAATAATAATAATAATAATAATAATAATAATAATAATAATAATACTTTGTAAACATTTATTGCGTCAAGTAACTATTCTTAATGCAAATAATGTATTCACACTTATATGGTATTGTTGTATACCCTTTCCTTACTTCTATTATTCTTCTGCTCATCTTTGGTATCTTACTTTCTTCTTCTAGCGTCTCTTTTAACGTCTCTGTTCTTGCTGGTTGGTCGTCCTTGTTTTATTTCTTCTTCTAGGTCAGTCTTGTTGCCAAGACATTCATCAACCATAAAACCATATTATTTATTTAAACCTTTATTTCTTAACTAACAACTTCCTCTAACTAAACGCAGCGCGCTTGTGCAGTGAGCCCCAGCTAAAGCAGATATATCTTCTCTGCCTGACGTCCAAGCTGAAACTAAAGTGCTTAACTTGGTCCCACGTGACTTCACGTACTTCGCGGGCTTTCTGTAATATTCCATGGAAAGTCCCGCCCGTGATATGAAAAGGGGCCATCCCTTCAGAAATACAGGGGATTGACAATAATCTATGCATAGATTATGTAACAGTATCATAGATGGGAACTTAACAGATTCATAGTAACCCAAGAAATTGACTTTTTGTCACCTCCTATTCGTGCGGAGGGGTTGGTAAATATATATGTACAAATCTAATTTTGTTCTAGCAAATGAGACCTAAAAAATCCTCAGAGATTTTGAAATACAAATGGATTACACGGTATCGCCCAGAAAACCACATATGGCTCTTGCCAAAGAACTGAAAAGGATGTACAACCAGCGTATTCGGTAACAGGACAATAATGTTGTTACATAATCTATGCAGTTGCATAAGATTATTTTCAATCCCCTGTAATTCTGAGAGGATGACCCTTTTCATATCATGGCCAGGTCCTTCCATGGAAAATTACAGAAGCCCGCCAAATATGTGAAGTCACATGGGACCTTTTTTTTGAGTCCCCAGTTTGCAGTTAGACGTCAGGCAGAGCAGTCGGCCATTTTAGGTCCTGCCTAAAACTGGAACACACGCGCGCTATGTTAGTTAGCAGATGTCTGGGTTGGGGATTGAAAATAAAGTAACATCAAAATAAATCGAAGTCTTGTGTTTATTATCTAAAAACTAACAATGACACAGGGCTTCTGATAGAGACAAATCCCTAACAGAAAACCAGACCGAAGTCCCTAAGTCAACACCAGACGCAAGATCTTAGAAGATGCCAGACCAAGTCAAGATAGATGATAGAAATACCAAAGACGATCAGAAGCATAGACAGCCAGAAGAAAATACGACCAGATATAGAAGAAAGAAAGAGATATATAACATTATAATTATTTAGTGCAAGTGAAGAAGGCGCTATGCAACAATGTGCCCGACCAAATTAATTTTAATGAGTTCATTAACTGGGATGATACCTATTCGAATAAATAAAAAGTAATTATAATAAGCATGATTTGATAAATATCAATATTCATCTTTGAATAGCCTGACAGGTAAATATACCGACTTATATATAAGATTTATTTTCTAGATACACTTGCTTGTATTAGATTCGAAAGTATTGCAGACTTGAGCTTTACAGTAGAATTCATATAAAATCAGAAGTCTTATTATTTATAGAAAAATTTTCCGTTGCGTGAAATTCTGTAGTTAAAGACGTGAAAAGTCAAGTTCCAGAAAATCGCGAGGGATTTTCTTACTCTATAATATGTGAGCAACTAATTACATTGCTGGCTAAAGACCAGACAACCGTGTGGCTAGAGACCAAAAATCGGTACTTTTATGTTCCGGAAAATATCTAGTGTGACTTTGCATGATTTTCGACAAATTCCCTTCACGTCTCGTAAATTCTTTAATTTATACTTATTTGCAAATGGCATAGGATATTGAACGATATCATTATGTTTATCAAAATGATTTTTCACTATATCCATCTCTCTCTCTCTCCCTATATATATATATATATATATATATATATATTATAAAATGGGTACAAGAGATAACCTACTCAAGTTTCACCATAAGGATCTTCAGGGTTAAATCCACTGAATTATTCGAGACACCGATTAATAGCAGTCGATTTCACGTGTGTGGTCATTGCATTAAATTTCGCAACGAACATTTTTATGCAATGATCAACCCAATCATATGATTGATCAAAGCCTGAAGAAGATATCAGAGGATCTTAAACACGTGTCGCAAATGTAAGATAAAAATAATAAAGATTTTTTTCTAAAAACACAATCCATTTTGCAGACCTTCTTTATATATATATTTATATATATATATATATATATATATATATATATATATATATATATATATATATATATGTCTATCTTTTTTTATTTTTATTTCATTTTATTTTATTTTATTTATTTATTCATACATATTTATTTATTTATAAATATTTTTAACAGCATGTCTAAAAATAGACAGACAGACAGATACTAACAGATTACCCATAAACAGACACAGATGATATTAACAGAATAAAGACAACTAGATAAATATTATAATACATATGATACCTAACAACAACAACAACAAAAACAATAATATACCGCCACTATTAATAATAATAATAATAATAATAATAATAATAATAATAATAATATATACATTATACATATGTTCACTTACAATTTTAACAAACCTTACCCTATACTCTTTTACAAAAAAAAATCAAAAAAAATCACACTAACGTAACAACCACACACATATAACTTAACGATAAATCCAGTTTCTCAACACATATAAAAAAAAAACAATTAAACGGACACACACACACATACACATATTCAGTTAACCAATCCTCAACAATCCAATGTTCTAGACTGACACCTGTAGTACCACCACCCACCATTCTGTCACTCCCCATCTAGTGAGAAGAAAATCCACTAACCACAACGGTGATAAACTCTGTTACCAAACGCCGTTGAATTCATATCCATGCTACCGCAACTTAGGATAGACCTCACTACTCAGCTTTCGCATTATTATGCTATGATAACGTATCTAACGTCAAGGATTGTATTTTCCTTTTATGCTGTAATAAATTCTTAAGCTTAATATCATCTAGCAAATAATCCACAGTAATGAACCACCCAGTGAGAATCGAACTCACAACTCAGCTTGCTAACTATTACATCACAGTGACGTAACTAACATCAAAGGTTGTAGGTTTTGCTTCTCCTAGATCTTGACAATATTTAAAGAGCCGAGTCTGCCCTACTATTTACCTATAGCTGGAGGGAGATTAGTTTGATTAATATCTTTCTCGAAAGTATCAACGCGATGTGAAATGATAACAGCCTTGTCCAGGAATTGAACTCGTGTTGTCATATCCATTCCCTACAACGATAACCGTTACGCCACATCGTTAATGAGGGATAATGACACAACTTCCAGAATTTCAGCCAATATTTCAAAAGATTCATTCTAAAGTGTTTCGGGGAGGAGAGAGAGAGAAAAAAACATGCTATTTCGACTAAAACTAATTAAAATGTAAGATACCGAAAACTTGATCTACTAAAAAGATACACACACACACACACACACACACGCACGCACTCACACATGTACGCATGACCTGAAGGTTTTGGCAAAAACTTTCTTTGCATATCCCCTCCCCTAACTTAGGTATATATGCTCTATCAATGATATTGGGCCCGAATTACTTCAGTAAAAATAAGGGAGTGTGTGTGTGTGTGTGTGTGTGTGTGTGTGTGTGTGTGTGTACAATCTAACCACTTTCTGTTCGTATCATTACTTAAAATTTCACGTATTCAAAATATAGTCATCTGATGAAATTCAAGAGTAAAATCGACGAAGAAGATAATTATATTTGGAATTTATCTGACCATCTTCATGAGATTAATGTTTGTATTAATTATAAAAAAATTTAACAAATGAATTCTAATTACTTGCAGCATTATTAGTAAGTGAATAAAAACATTGTTTACACATATTTCTCTTTTATCAAATGCTGGCTAATAGAGCAGGATAACACCTAAAAGAAACTGATATCTCATTAGTTTATGTTGGTTTCATTACATAAAGTCGCACATATTAAAAGGACAATCATCATAAAGTGAATGTTATCATTATTATATTATTTCTTTCTTTCCTTCTTTCTCATCTTTTCATTATGTTCGATTGAAACAGATTAGGGTTATCACTTCTGTGGACTCACCCCCTCTCTCTGTCATTCTCCTACTCTCTTTCTTTCTTATTACACTTTTCTGTGTAGCATGTTCTTTTTTCTTCCCTTACTTTTCTTATAAAAAATGGAATGGTCCATTATTTAGCTGAGGTGACAACGCTAATAAGAAATAAGAACTTGTTGGATAAGCAACAACATAAATTCTAACCATATGAATATTTAAAAGATTGGACCATAAATAGGCGATAGATTCTGACCTGAACAACATAGACTGCATTTTTGTCAACTAAAATTGTGTTCACTAAACTGCTGGTATAGTTATAATAGAAAGTAGCTGTCCGAAGCCATTTTTTAGACAAATACAAAATTGCTTACAGTAGTGATGGAGATAGAAAGTGTTAGGTATAGAGAAAAACTGGACATTTATACTAAAATGTGTTAAGTTTCTGACCGCCATCCTTGGCCAGTTGAAAAGGACTTAAAGTAAGTAAGTCCTTTACTAGAATCCTTTGGTAAGTGAATAAATCCTGAGTTTATGGAATCCTACGTAGTGTCAAAGGTCCAGTGATATAATCCTATGTTCCGTCGTCCACGAAGGTTGAAGGCAATTGTGAGTAGTTAAGATCCGAACAGCCTGTATAAATATTATAACAGCAGCAGAGTACTGCCAGTGATTGGCCAAGAAGTTGGTCACATGATTATCGCCGAGTCTATAAGTAGGAGCGGGCGTCCAGCACACACAGCTAGATTAGCAGATTTACAGTTACCCAGGACAAATACTTTCATATATATAACTTCTTTGTCGGATTAATTTATGTACACATATGTACCCACGTTGGAAGTTTACATTGAACCTTCTAGCATATTATAAGATCATTTACATCTTATACTACCATATTTTAAGTTAGCATATTCATTATGCATAAAGTAAGACATAAAAATCGAGAAGTATATTTTGACTATTTTCTTAGATTTATGATAGATTTAAATTACTAATTGTTTTACTTTAGAAATGCTTTGCTGATAATTTTACTACAGAAATTAATTGTTAATGATTTTAGTATAGTAATTCATTGCTACTGATTTTACAATTAGAATGCACTGAAAGTAATTTTTCTACAGGAATGCATTGCTAATAATGTTACTACAAAATATTATCAAAATGGCGGTCTTTGAAGTTTTAAAATTATTTAAACAATATTAAACTGCATAAGATGGTGAGGCTCAGGCTCTAGAGATTTGGGGATTGTTGAGTACCGCTTCATTGCCATTACTCCTAGGGCTGATAATCTGGGGTGGTAGTATCTGTTTAGGTACCTGATCCGGATAATATCAAATGATCTCGGCATCTCACAGTCCATAGTGGTTTGTCACCTTCATGCCCTAGGTAAAAGCATACAGAGCTGCTGAATGTCTCCCGTTAAAAAAAAAATTATAAAACGTTTGAATCATCCAAGTAATACCAAGATAAGGTCTCCACAATATTTAGAAATCACAGAAACGTTTATACTTTATTGTTAATGATGTTTTTTTTTATCACAAAAAAGTCAACAAAATGTATGAAATTTGTGTTGAACATAACGATGGTATTTGTTCTTGTTCCAATCGATAGAACTGCCTCGTAGATTCTTGCAAAAGGTTTCGAGGAATTAAAAAGAAATAAAATACCTGAAAGTAATCAGGTGACAACATTACTAACAAAAGTGTAAATAATATGAAAAATGTTAAAATATTGATTCGACCTGCTGTATCCTTATGAAAAAAAAACAACAAAAAAAAAACGGAAAATAATTGTGAGAAATCCCGTAACGAAAGTAGAATAACGTATCCATCTCCAGAAAGTTACCACTGCTACATTTAAAGTAATACATTTTATGGTATTATAAATAGTCCTTTCATAGAAAATATTTGGTATTGTTCTTACACGCTAAATATATTGATAAGTATTTGTAAAGAATTGATATTCAGAATAGTTGCGTACATGCCATGAATTAAAAAGAAATAGAATACCTGAAAGTAATCAGGTGACAACAATATTAAAAATATGTAGATAATATGAAAAATAATATTAAAATATTGATTCGACCTGCTGTATCCTTATGAAAAAACCCAAAAAACGGATAATAAGTGTGATAAATCCCGTAACGAAAGTAGAATAATGTATCCATCTCCAGAAAGTTACCACTGCTACATTTAAAGTAATACATTTTATGGTATTATAAATAGTCCTTTCATAGAAAATATTTGGTATTGTTCTTACACGCTAAATATATTGATAAGTATTTGTAAGGAATTGATATTCAGAATAGTTGCATACATGCCATGAATGCATTCACGGTGAAACTCTAGATATTTTCCCCAGAGAAGCTTCTACTTTGTAATAGTGTCTGAAGAATTCTCATTCGGAATCAACTGCATTACCGGGGATTCATTAAATTCACTTTCAGAAACCCCGTTCAACCCTTTTTTGGATTATATAAAAGCTACAAGTTCCAATTAAACAAATTTTGATAGTAAGTGAAGTACCTGATGACACAACGGTTTGCCAAAAACACACTGCACGATACCTGAAGTATTTTCTCAATCGAGAATGATGGATGATATAGTCACACGGCATGCATTCTAATTCAATGAGGCCTCAGTTCTGACTGAGTAAGCCTATAAAGAGTTTCTGCTCGTAAGGACCCAATGAATTGGATGCCAAGTTATAGCAGTGCAGTTCAATGTGTTCTCGATAGATTCTAATTACGTACGCACCGGACATGACTCGTACACATATTCCTATCTCATTCATATATATATATATATATATATATATATATATATATATATATATATAAATAATAAAATTCGAAGGCAATACAATGCGTAAAAAATAAAGACAAAAAGATGTTTTATATGTCTAATCGATTTCAAAGCAAAGCTTTATCATCAGAGTTTAATTTCAGAAATTAAATTTAATTTCTGAAATTAAACTCTGATGATAAAGCTTAAAGTTAAATGATAAAGTTTAATTTCAGAAATTAAATTTAATTTCTGAAATTAAACTCTGATGATAAAGCTTTGCTTTGAAATCGATTAGACATATAAAACATCTTTTTGTCTTTATTTTTTACGCATTGTATTGCCTTCGAATTTTATTATTTTATAACATACTTAACAATGCTTCAAGCAAATTACCAATTACTTTTATATATATATATATATATATATATATATATATATAATCCATTTTTATATAATTTTTTTTATTATTGTTTCATATAAGCCTTGAAACGTCTATATATCTTGTTGTGATTGGCCATGAATTATTTTCGTACGCACTCGCATATACACTACAACCATACCCGCATGAACATAAACATGTGTATACGTATGCAGACACACATAGAATATATGTGATTATACATGCTTACCTGTAAACATATGCACACATACCAGAAAACACTTATATATATATATATATATATATATATATATATATATATATATATATATATATACTTATATTTACATACAAATACATACACATAGAGAGACACACACACAAATATACACTCATATATATATATACATATATATATATATATATATATATATATATATATATATATATATAAAATAATCACATATATATACGTACAAATACATACACAAATATTCTATCGCACACACACACAGACAAACACATAAATATATATAATCAAGTTTGAAAGTATTTACTGAGAGTATACACGTAGTCTATGGTTTTACTTTAGTGATTATGGAATTTATGTGTTCTGGCAGCAACGTTTAATGCATTAAGCGGCTTTATGAAGGATGGGTCTGCCAGACTCTTGATCGACGTCGCTACTTCATTTAAAAGCTTCATCATCATCCCTGTCGTTGACTTAACAACAAGGTCTTGTCGTTGGAATGTAGAACACGTAAAATTTTCTCGGTCCATTTTCTATATGGGTTCAGTGTGATGGACAGTTGATTGTTGCTTCGTTTATTTTTTTTTTCCTTTTACTTTGATATTATGAATCGAACAAAGGGAATTAGTTCTCCAATGATCGCAATTTGTTTTAAAAGCTATCTGACAACGAAGCATTGTTTGTCTACATTTAACATTGCGATCGTCAGTAAGGAACAATAGTTTGTGTTGTTATCTAGGAAACGCAGGCAGAATACATCTAATTAACTGCCCGGCTCGCTTTTCATTACTATACGAGTAAACACCGAAGCAAAACAATATGTTCAGTCAAAATTTTGAAAAATAATAATAAGCAAACATGTGTGGGGTTATTTTCGTATTTGCCTGTAGAGTTGTCTGCCCGTTTAGTTTCGTTGGTTCCCGCTAGGGGTCTCGGGTGTATTTAAGTGGCTGATTTGAACTTCTCTTTTTTTGCCTGCTGACCTACGAGACACTATGGGTTAGACTTAGGTCTACCCCCCTTTTCGTTGGGGCTTCGGCCCTTAACACTGGCCACTCACTGCTAGTAAGTCTCTTATACGAGATACGACTATCCTTTAGTCATGTATCCGTAACTACGTTTTTATGTACATTTAGGTATCTCTTTGATACCTAAATATCTTGTATTTTACCATTCATAAATGTGTCATTATCTCTACTCTTGTATATGTATTTATATTACTTATGTATGTATGTATTATGTACCCTGTTAATTCTTGTGCTGTTACATAAAATGTTTTGTCCTTCAACCTTTGTCGGAGTTTGTTTGCTTTCCAACGAGTTATGACTGTCATAACCTTTGAACCTTACACATGGTTGAAAATTGTCGTTTAAAGGTGAGGTTTTAACATACTTCTTAAAATATTAAAACAAAAAAATGTCCTATAATGAATTATATGTAACATGCGGCAATTTAGACTATCATCATTATCTATGTATATCGTAGGTGATGTTATACGCTGATAGTTATATGTCCTTTTTTTACAAAAATATCATGTGCATTTGTCATCTAGGGAGAGAATTTGTCTACGCTTTTAACAGACCTTAATATCTGAAGGAAATACTGTATAATGCTTGCTAGTTTCCTGAACACATAAAAAGAAAAAACAAAACGGCTTTATGAGATGTTTCCGAAAAAGAAAAAAGTCAAGCATATTCTCTGTTTATTTGCGTTCCTTCTATTTGGGTATTATCAAATGAGCTTACATACTCTATGGGAATGGACCAAATAATACATTTATGATATTACTGATATACCTTTATGATTTCATATATTTATGAAGAACAAATGTAGATATCCGGTGGAATAGCGAATATAAGGATATTTCATATTAAATATTTACCTATTTTAAAACCATTATATATATATATATATATATATATATATATATATATATATATTATAAAATAATAAAATTCGAAGGCAATACAATGCGTAAAAAATAAAGAGAAAAAGATGTTTTATATGTCTAATCGATTTCAAAGCAAAGATTTATCATCAGAGTTTAATTTCAGAAATGACTGAAATGTCATTTCTGAAATTAAACTCTGATGATAAATCTTTGCTTTGAAATCGATTAGACATATAAAACATCTTTTTCTCTTTATTTTTTACGCATTGTATTGCCTTCGAATTTTATTATTTTATAACATACTTAACAATGCTTCAAGCAAATTACCAATTACTTTTATATATATATATATATATATATATATATATATATATATTATATATTAATATTAATATTTTTGCTTGAAGGCAATTGCAATGTGCATATCGCATAAAATTCGATAATTATAGAAGATAAATAATCTGTCGCAGGGAGATCGTTAGTATACATCGCTGATGAGACTTAATAAAGTCGAAACAGCTGCTGTACGATGTTCTACACGCCGAGTAATTCTTTGCGAGATTCACTTGTCAATATTATTTATCTTCTATAATTATCGAATTTTAAGCGATATGCGCATTGTAATTGCCTTCAAGCAAAATATAAATATCAATATATACTTTATTCACCAATGCTTCAAAAAATAAACAAACACCCCAAAATCTTATATATATATATAAATTTTTTTTGGGGGTACAGAATTTTATTAATGCTTTAAAAAGACCTCCTAAAAGATTCACTGTATGGAAAAAAATTATGTTTTTTTTTTACAATAGAAGGTGGGTAAATGGAAAATAAAAACGAGTTGCATCCTGACTGGTTTCGATCCTCGCTCAACAGAGCTAAATATCGAGGATAATAGAATAACCGGTAAATGGGACGAGTAAGAAAATAAAATAGAAGAAAAGAACAATTTCTTTTCTTTACCTAAAAGATATTTAGCTCTGTTGAGCGAGGATCGAAACTAGTCAGCATGCAACTCGTTTTTATTTTCCCTTAACCCTATTGTAAAAAAAAAATTTTTTTCTCCATACAATGAATCTTTTAGGATGTCTTTTTAAAGCATTATAGTATATAAGTTTTGAAATAAATCAATTCTTAATGGATAATACAATTTTTTTATGAATACATTTTTCTATTTAACCCATAGATGGGACCCTAACAGGTACTACCACTCCGGGTCAGAGTGGACCAGGGAGCAATGGTGATGAAGGGGTGCTCTACATTCCCCAAACCTCCAAAACTGGAACCTCACCATCAGATAGAGTTGAACGTCATTCCCAGGACATGTAGACCCGGAGCCACCGCCTTCTAGCATCCATATGATAAAAAAGGGTTGGGGCTTGCCATAAGGGCAAATAGGGTTGGGAAAATCATATAGGTGCTAGGGCTTGACGTGACCAACCGATTGATCGGAGGGGGCCTCTCCGACCGCCCGTCTAGCCCAAGATAGGGCCAAAGTGGAGTATTGCATGCCATGAACTGCTCATCCACATGGGCTCTATCCTTAAGCATCACGGGTCGCCACCCAGGTGGCCCCATTGGGGGTGTCTTACGCCTCTGCAGTCGGTGCAGTCGGTGCATTCTAACGCCCCAGCCGACAGGGCGGAGAATATTTGAGTTGGTATATTTACTACGCTACAAAATATTGCCCACATTTGTGTTACATGATTGTCTGTCGTCTTCAAATCTTTATGCTTTCTGCGTAAGAGGATATAGAAGGGGTGAAAATATAGGGGGGCGGGAAATAGATGTTCGTATCAACAAGCTCCCGCCGAGGGGGGGGGGAACAAAAACAAGCGAGTCCGCAGTCTTCTAGCAAGCCAGACCTTCTTTTGGTCAACACGTTTTTCGTCTTCGTTTAGCAGCTGCAAAATCCGTCACCGTAGTTGAAATAATCTTTAGCAGTTCAAAATCACATTTCTTTACTCGGTCGTTCGACTGCTTCGTCTCGCGTCAGTCAACCTGCTACTCTGACTCCTCAACCCCCAACGCTTGACTCACTTGTTATTTACGGACGTATTTACCGAAACATCCTGGCACCTCCTGTCCGTCCAGTACCTAAATCGCATCCGTTTTTGCATGCGGGAGGATGCGGGTTTGATCCCGGCAGGCAAGACAATGTCTTGCTCTTTTTCGTTCTCCGTCATAGAGGACATGTTAATTTGATCTGAGGATTCATTTCAAAATATCTTTGTAAAAGTTTTTTCCCCACTTACGAGCATTTTCGAGCATTTATATCGAAATTACTTTCTCCCTCTACATAATTAGAAACTTTCTATTTTTGTTTAAATTTTTACAGAAATCCTTTCATTAATTCAAAGGATAATCGAAAAAATAGATGATTGTCCTTATCGAAATCAATTAAGATATTATCTAAAAACAGTGCAATTAAATAATAATAATCAACTGCATTAATCTGGCGTTGTTGAAAACCATACGTCTTTGACAATTGGGAAATTTCTGAAATGGTTTAAGTTAAGGAGTCTTTAGAAATTTTATTTGGTAATAATAATGATAATGATAATCGTTTCCTAGTATACTAATAATAATCTAATTATTGAATATCACTGAAAAGTCCCTTAGTAAAGATTTACTCTTTAATTGCAGATTATTAGTAAATTAGGTCACCAAATATCTGTCTCCAGTGAAATATGACGGGTGATTGCCGGGCCATTATTGATATAGCCTTAGAATTAATATAATATAGCATATGCTAGAATTCAATTATATTCATGCGCACAGGAAGATAGTTGTAGCCAGATAGTCGTGGGAGACAGTTGAGGTCATTTCTATAGAAAGGGCTAAATAGAGTTCATTTTTTTCAGCAGAAGCACCGGAGGGTTCTTAGTATATTCCAATTATACCAAATACACATAATAGATATATCATTCTACGCATCGTATACATTATGTATGTTTAAATAATACATCACCTTCTTTTTTTTATAACTAGTAACCAAATACAGAATTATATCCACGTGTGTTTCTAATACTCAAACATTTCTAAACACACCAGGAAGAAAATGCCCAATGGTGCAAAGAAAAAAAAATTAAAACTGAGTTCTTTTAGCAGCCTTTATGTATGAACGTATACACTTATATCAGTAAAATTCCCTTCCTTAAAGTGGAATGTGCTGATAGCTCGGTTGGCAGAGTTAATGACTGACAAAAATCGGTCGAGTTTAGTTCCGTACTGAGACAGCCTGCAAAGTCTAGCTTCACTGAAGAGCCATGATACGACGAAACAATACGGTACGTGGATAACTACATATATTTCTTCTGCCAAAATCAGGTAATGGTCGGATATAATACACGTTTTATTCTATATAGTGGGTGCAATTGTGTGTTTATATATGCATGATTGTGTGAATGTGTACAGGTGTGCAATTTCCCCCTAAAGGCACAGTCTTTCTATAGGTACTAAAAACAAAAACATTACCAGGTGAGGGATCTTGGGGGACGTTAACTTTTAGTTGAAACATTAGTGCCATTTACCCGGCAATATATTACAGTGGAACACATTTTGTAGATTGAGCTTCTATTGGTAGTGTTTAAATTTTATTGCGAAAACAAACTAAATGCAGTATTCGAATTATTTGGATAACTGTTTAGCCTATTTTGCGTTCTCAATATAGGTTATTTTTAATTAAGTACTTCACATATTTAAGCGCTGAAGTAAGAAACAAAAAAACAAAAAACAAAAAGACTGAAAACTAGTAGGGGTACATATTTTATCGGAAGTTCATTTTCTTAAATTCGTATTTTGGTTATTGTAATTTTAAAACTTCTTTCACATAGAATCACTGTTGGGAGAAATTACTCCCAAAACACACACACACACACACACACACACACACACACACACACACACACACACACACATATATATATATATATATATATATATATATATATATATTGGTTTGCTGGTTGGTTTTGAAGGCTATCACAATGAAAGTGTAAAGAAAAAGAAGGTAACTGTGATGTTGTTTGTTAACCTGTGATTAATTCTCAATTCTTAATATTTCGGGAGATAAAAATCCCATCTACAGAAGATTACTAGAATTGAAGTTGTTGCTAGTGGCTGTTCATTTGTTCTGTCTCATGTCATCCAAATTCTGTGTGTGGGGGTGCTTGTTTATGTGTGTGTAAGTGTGTGTGTGCGCGTTTATGTTTCTGTTCATTTGCTTTTCTTGTGTTAATCATTATTCCAGATTTAGCTCGCCCTCTAAGCATGTTTTTTTTTGTTTACTAACAGAACCATCTGATTTCTTTTTTTATTAATATGTGTCTGAGATTAATATTCCAGATATCGTTTGATTGTTTATGGGTGCGGGTGTGTAAATTTACTGTCTATCAAAATCACCTGTTGTCCTGTTGTGTGTGTGTGGTGTATTTGTTATTAAGTCCCAACACCATGTGTGTGTGTGTGTGTGTGTGTGTGTGTTATTTGCAGGGTGTGTGTGTTCTGTTTTCGTGATTGCCTTCTACATATACGTTAATATCTGTGTATGTCTGTGTTTGATTTAGGAACATGGAATGAAATTAATTTTATTAAAAATTGTAATTATAGAGTCTGCTAGATTCTTTTTTTTTTTTTTTTTTTTGCTTTTAATATTATATTTATTTTATTTATTTAATTAATTTATTCATTTTATTTTATTTTATTTTATTTTTATTCTTTTTTTAAATTTCTTATTTGCATTGCTCATATCAATGCATAACCAGTGTGTGTGTTGGATTTTAAAAGGTTAGAATAAAACTAATATCTATCAAGAACTATATTTATAGATTCTGTTGATTTGTTTTTAGGGGTTAAGGTAAAAGTTAGGTCAATACTGTGAATTTCCCTTTTTTAAAAATTATTATTATACATATATCTTATATATGTTTTATCCACAGCCGGGTCACATGAATTAATTATTAAGAGATTAGCAAGGGAAATTCATATTCTTTAAGGTTAATTATAAAGTCAAATTCATCAATAATCAGAGTAAATCCTATTTGTTAACAACTAGTGCATTGGCCCGTGTGTGTGTGTGCTGGTCTCTGGATGTGGGTGCGTGTTTTGCATTTGTCTTCTCGTCGTAGATTTGTTGCGTTATGAATTCTCTATTGTGTATGTAGGTGTATGATGCGTATGTGAGTGCATATACATGTACGTGTGCGCGTTGGTTGTGGGTTTATTGTATTATAAACTCTGCGCCTAGTTCGGTTCTGCTATTGCTCCCTGGGCGTAGTTTAGCCATTATTAATTCATCTTTAATTCGTGGGTTACCCAGATTTCTTTCACTGGCCTATATTTTGACTGTAATGCTTCTCTCCGTGTTGTTGCATTTAATTAAGTGTTTGCGGAATGTGGATGTTTGTGTGTGTAAGTGTTCTTTGATCCTAATGTGTAGTGGTCTGGTGGTGCTGCCTATGTAGAATTGTTTGCATTTTTCGCATTGTGTGCGGTATACCACATTTACTTCATGGCACATACCAGTGCCGTGGATAGGGCAGTTCGCTAGTGTGCAATTAGTGATGTCATGTGGATTTTTGGAGAGTTCTCTCCGAGGTGAAGGTCCGTAATGGGCAAGTTGCATGTCTAGGCCCTCCTTCCGGATCGTCCTGCGGTTATACTCTCGTTGAAGTGTGGTAACCTTAGGGAGCAGGTATTAGAAGTGACTTGGTCTTTTGGGCCCTCTGTTTGCTTCAGTCGTTTTGTGGCTGAAGCGGGTAACCATTGGCTTTCAATATGGACATGGTGTGTGGTGCATGTGATCTGGTCCTGCCTCTTGCTGCATATACGGATAAGTTCGTTCTTTATGTATTCGGTCTATATATATATATATATATATATATATATATATAAAGTAAACTACAGACACGTGTTTCGAGGTATCACCTCTCATCAGTGCAGTTATACAGTTTTTAGCAGCTACCTGTCCGGGTTCGAGACCCGAAAGAACTTTCGTTCACCAATTCTCTTACCCATACGGCCACAGTCAGCTGCCAAGTATAGCAGGATATTTAATCGCTACATTTCTAAGCGGAAATGAACTCACCTAGAGATCTCAAACTTTATGTAAACAAAGTGAGTCTTAATGTATATATATATGCTTTGTTTTTGGAATAATGTCTCCATCCAGTGATTTTATGAATGAAAAGTTTTTAAAATTACAATGACCAAAATCCGAATATATATATATATATATATATATACATATCTTGTTATAATGGAGAGTGTGTGTTTTTCTCTGTCTGTAATCGAAACTATATTAAGACTTAAGTCAGAATTCCCTTCGTTATTAACGTCATATTCTCCATGATTCTATTTTTATTTAAACTTCAATTATAAATAAAATTGTTTTACATTGTTACTACTGTTGACTACATCTACATACTAATATTGTATTTATAATAATATACACAAAAATAGCGGTCTACAGTGTGAAGGGAAAAGCTAAATTGCATATTGATATAAAAATTGATTTTGATAAATATGTTTGGTATTATTGATTTCTAATTGACTGGTTTTGTCTTAATGAATATGAGCAACAATCTCGTGGATAAATCTTAAAAGACATCCATTAATAAGAAAAATAACTGTAATTTTATTCTTCGCTTTCTATTTTAACAGAATGATTACATTTGATAAAATATTACGTAGTCTAGGCATATTATGAATAAAAATGGTGATAATGTATATGGTTGTAAGAATTCACTGACAATGTCAGCGAAATCTGTGTCACCATCAAGTGAACAAAACAATGCTTTTGTGTCTTTGTAAAGAATTATTATACCGGTAACAGATGCTTTGGTGAAACCATATGCTAATTGTATTTGCTCCGTCTTTTTTCCATTTAGAGTTAATTTTTTTGAGTAATCTACAAACAGAATGTTGCATACCCTTCTCATTACTTACTTCTTACTTCTATTCTTCTTCTGTTCTTCTGACATCTTAAGTTCTTCTAGGTCTCTTCTAACGTCTGGACTTCTCTTGGGGACTTCGTGTCTGGTCTTTCATTGGGGATTTCTCTTTATCAGAAGCCCTGTGTCATTATTACTTTTTAGATAATAACACAAGACTTCTATTTACTTTGATCATATTTTATTCTCGAAATCCCCCACCAGACTACCTGCGCAGATCGACCCGGAGCGTGTATAACACGACTCACCACCGTCGTGGTTTCTCGCCGACTGACTAAAATCTATTTCTAATCTAAACCGGAAGAGAGTCTTCTCCACCGATTCTCACGGTATCTACCGGAAGGAAGGATCAGGACAGGTCAAGCCTTGTCATTCAAATCCTTCAAGGCCATGGGCTGCAGCTTATAACGGCCATTTTGATTTCTACACTATTGTACATAAATATTAGGTATCTAATAATTATGTATCATGAAGAGTTACCTGAAGATATTTTTAGTCAGAATCGGAAAAGTTATGGATCGATTTCTCTGGGATCTGTTTTGATTTTTACTGTGGATTTTCATTACTTCAGTTCACCTATGATTGAGGACATTATAAACATTAGCAGCTATGGCAGTACGAATTAGAGCTTTGTAGTTCTTAGTGACTCCGTGATCGTTTATTTTATAGGGAATGAGAGTATTTAAACATTCCTCCGTTTGTGAGACTACCTGTTCTGCGCTCTGCACCTTCAATGCACGATGTCCAGAAACCCAAACGTTGTAACACTCTGTGCTGGCCGTATTTGCACGAGTCAGAAAAAGGCTCACAAGGATAAAAAAAACAACTACAAGTGTTTGTAAACAAGACGCGGATGGAAGAAGAGGTGTGTGAGACTTCGCTGTCTCTCAAACTGGCTGCTACTCGCTACCTCTCTCGTTGTGGATTCGAGGCTAACTACTGCTATCAACGTTAACACCACTAGGGCCCGGGTTCTAACTGCCTTAGTGCTCGAGTTTAGCTGTATTTATGTCAAATTCTCTTCCCTACCCATCTTCTCCGGACCACACAGAGGGCCAGTACTTAAATCGAATCGCCGACTTCTAGTCGTCATTAACCCTTAAAATTAAAGTAATCTTTTTCCAGACACTACGTCTTCCATACGTCGACCATTAATTTTTTCAAAATGGATTTCTCATAAAAATCACGTTTGCTTTTAATACCAGGGTGCATAAGATATTATCACTAAGTGGCCTAACTTCATGGTGGTCGTACAAGTCTCTTAAACTTTACGGCCTAATCTTTGGATTCGTAAAAATGTCAACCACTTATGCCTGGCTTTAACCTATTCTCTTTCTTATTCATTCATTTATTTATTTATTCATTTATTCTGGCCATGTTCGTCTTCAATCATAGTATCACACGTTTCTCTATTGTATTTTGCATTGTATAATCGAAGAAAGATGTTGCCGAATTTCCCTTTTTTAGAGCTAAGCCAATATTTATCTAAAAGCTCCCGAGGACAAATTATTGTAAGTTTCTTTTTTTCTTGTAACATCCATTCACTTTTGAAGCCATTTCACAAAGGCAAAGTACGCTTTTTTTGTTCAATTTAATTGTTTAATTCTTGAATAAAACAACATTTTCATTCTTGAATCTTACTATGACAATTCTGCGTAATTATTTTAAGATTTACTTTAATTCAAAACAAATGTCCTCTGATATATTCGCTAATGACGATATAAAAATACCATCGTAAAAACCACACGAAATGGTCCTTTCATATTTTTTTGAATAAGCACTGGCAAAATATTGAATCAGATAAAATTGCAAATGTTTTGTTAATTTCAATGATAAATTATAGAAAAATAATTAAACTTTCAATTTTTTTTTCTCAATTTTCGTAACGTTTGCTATTTATTTTTTATATCTGAACAATAAAGGATTTTATTTTTTCTTTAAATTACAAACATTTGTGTGTGAAATAAATACTTTTTGTTTCTTTCTTGCTTAAAGAACAAATTCCAACTGTTTTCCATTTGAGAATTTCAA
>CM042140.1:26146742-26149242 GCA_023376005.1 Doryteuthis pealeii
TTCATCATTATTATAGTATCCTCGTGTGTATAATATTTTAGCCTAATTATTTTGTATCTTTCACACAGTTGTCTTTTACGAGGTTTATTCTTTTTTAAATGAGAATTAAGTACGCGCATTAAGATACAAGTATATATATATATATATATATATATATATATATATCTTATCTTATTATAATGGAGATTGTGTGTTTTTCTGTCTGTAACCGAAACTATATTCCTGCTCAAGTCACAATTCCCTTAGTTATTGATATCACATTCTCCATGATTTTATTTTTATCTAAACCTCAATTAGTAATAAAATTGTCTTACATTATTAATACTGTTAACTATGTCTCCATACTGACAACATGCAATTATATTTATATATACAACAAAATAGTGGTTTCCAGTGTAAACGGGAAGGCTAATTTGCAAATTAATATTAAAAAATCGAATTTAATAAATATGTGCTTAGTATTATTGATTTCTAACTGTTTGGTTTTATTTTAATGAATATAAGCAAAAATCTCTTCAATGAATCTTAAATGAAATCCATTAACAAGATAAAATAACTGACATTTTATTCTTTACTTCCTCTTATAACTAAATACTTAAATTAGAAAAAATAACAATGAAAGACGAGAATAATGGAAGAGTCAGTTTCAGTTGTTCCATTTTTTATTATACTCCCTCTGTTTCAAATCTTTTATTATACTCCATCTGTTTCAAATCTTTTTATCTGTATTCTTATTTAGTTTCATTAGCCTTTCTAATTTAATATGATATTTTATTATATTAAAACTTAAATATTTGCATATATTTGCTAATATATATATATATATATATATATATATATATATATATATATATATATATATTCTTGAAAAATCAATCGGGCTTCGCTCATAGCTGGAGGTAGTCTGCTAAGTGTAGACACATTGAGGAGAAGTGATACGTCGAAACACGACATCTCTGGTTGAATATATATATATATATATATATATATATATATATATATATATATATATATATATATATTGATTTTAAATTTACATAGGTGAGAAACAGACAGTAACCATGCGCCGTTGATTTCATGTCTTTCCTACCGTTAGTTAGATATATATGGTCTATTAATGATATTTACTTATAATAATTCTATAAATAATAAATAAAACAGAAGAAATATATATATATATATATATATATATATATATATATATGTTCTATTGAACTCATCGAACAATTCTTGTCTGACGAGTTTTTGTTCGATCCTTTCTGTCTCCGGGTGAAATTAGCGTATGAATCCACCAAAGGTTTACCACGAGCACATTCTGCACAACTTTGTGCCATCATCAGGTGTTGTACTAGTGAGATGTTTCCTTTGTTTCTTTTTAAACTAACAGTAGCAGTAGGAATTAATAGGAGTGGGGGGCTCACAAGTTTATTTAAACAAACAATAGCAGTTGGAAGTTAGTAGTAGGGGAGGCACATAAGTTTATATGAATGTTATGGGAAATGGCGGCTGGAGAATTGGCGGGAAGTTATAGGCATTTGAGAACATGTTGACTGCTTTCAAATTAATTATTTCTAAGGTATTTGTTTGTTTAATATATAAGGCTTCGAGGATTTGAAGTTTTTGTTTGTTTTTTTTCTTTGTGTAGTAGGAGTTAAAATTTTCCGATAATTAGAGGGGAGCATAAATGTGGTTTTAAGTGTTGCATTATGGAGCTTGTGTCCGTTAGATATAGAGTTAACCGCCGTGACAAAGTCATCGTTGTGTGACCAATATATGTTCTTTCAACTTTGGAGAGGCAGTCTCCTACTGAACATTTTAATCTATACACGAGATTGGTCTCATTAAGACGAGTAGTTTTTTACTATGAGTTGTTGCACGTGACAAGGTTGGTGGTTTAAAATTTTTGATTATAGATAATTAGTTTTACTTTGCTGTTGAGGTCAGTGGAAGAAATATTGGTATTCTTCGCAGAGTTCCGTCCCGGCCTCCTGCCTCAAAGACCACTAGCCGGTGGCTGCTAAAAAAAAACAACACCAGCTACGATTGAAGTCCGTAGCCGAAGCGGTGTTACTTGAAGCCCCCCCCCAAAAAAAAAACAACCAACTTAGGGCGTCTTTCCCGAAAACCCAACCCCATCCCCAACCCTAACCCTAACCCTGCAACTAACCACTAACCCTAAACCCCCTAGTTAAAATTAACAGTTTTATTACAAAACTTGTGGGTTCTGTTTTTTTCTGGAAAAAAAGAGCCAAAATTATTTATTTATTTTCCCATTGAACTAAACCTAAACCCCAACCCCAACACTAACCCCAACCCTAAACCCAAACCCAAACTCTAAACCCTAACTCTAACCCTATTTTTTTTTTAAAAGTGACACCGATTCGACTACGGACTTCAATCGTAGCTGGGTTTTTTTTCAGCAGCCACCGGCTAGCGGTTTTTGAGGCAGGAGGCCGGGACGAAACTCCGCGAATATACCGGAAATATTATTACGTATACA
>CM042140.1:26151742-26169242 GCA_023376005.1 Doryteuthis pealeii
GCTGCCTCTGGCCGCACGGGTAAGAGGATTGGCGAACAAAAGTTCATTCGGGTCTCAAACCCGGCCAGGGGTAGCTGTTAATGTATAACCACACTGATGAGAAGTGATACTTCAAAACACGTGTCTGTGGATTACTTATTATATATAATATATATATATATATATATATATATATATATATATATATGGTGTTAAACTCTACTGACGATTCTTGTCGGACGAGTTTTTGTTCGATCCTTTCTAACTGTCTGGCTATCTTTTTAATGTCAGGGTGGAACTACACAAAGAACAAAGCAAACAAAAACTTCAAATAATCGAAGCTCTATATATCAAATAAAAAAACACCTTAAACAAAATAAACTTCGAAAGAAGTCAACATGTCCTCCTGGCCTATAATTTTCCGCCTATCCTCGCCTATCCTCCTTCCACCATTCCCCTTTCATTCTCAAAAACTTTGACCCCCCCCCTCCTACAAAAATCACTACTGCTATTGTTCGTTGGAACCCACTACCAATTCCTACTACCTCCCACTACCAATTCCTACGCTACGCTACTGTTCCTTTTAAAAGCGAGACAACAGAAACATTCCACCAGTTTCACACATGAAGATGGCAGAGAGACATGCCAAAAATTCCCGTGAAGAAACCTTTGGTGGATTACTACACCAGTTCCACCCTGACATTAAAAAGATGGCCAGACAGTTAGAAAGGATAGAACAAAAACTCTTCAGACAAGAATCGTCAGTAGAGTTTAACATAAAATGTTTAAAAGAAAAATGCTGCTAAAATACACTCACCAAATCATAGGTATACCAAATGTCAACTTATCACATGTTCCCTTGATCCACATCCGTACATTCTCAACACACTGCTTTCATATCTTGTAAGGGACCCAAGACTTGTCTCAATCGACACGTTTTAATTCAAAATATGCAAAATGGACTAGCTTCACAAATGCATTGGTGTTTGTTCTTTGACTGGGAATCAACCTATTCACCAGATCTGAATAATTCTCCTTCATTTTCAATAAAACAATTAATGCAATAAGTTGACCAGTTCTCTTACTTACAGACAAACAATATAATTGTGTTTATTTTGGGAGTAAGCTGTAAAGAAAAATAACTGACGTGATAGGAGAAAACTGACTTCAGTTTTGAAATCAGCATGCCAATATTAGTCTAAATCAAATGAAAAATCAAACTCAACAGAAATTATGTCAAAAATTGTTCCCTGGTGTAATTAATCAGCACAGACCCCAATAAAAACGAAAGGTCGAATAAAATGTTTTAAAAGAATGAATGAATGAATGAAAATAGAAGGAAGGAAAGACAATTCTAAAAATCCGAAAGGTACAGCCAATGAGAATTGCCTCTTATAGAAGCAATAACTTATCACAAACTCAAATGCCATTTAATCGCTGACGACCTGATGTAATTTGCCAATGTAGAAAACAAATGTAAAGTACATGGAAACTGGTTTTAAACAATCCACTTATGTGATTTGATCTTCCTTATTTCGTTTTTTTCTTCTTCTTCTTTTTCTCTTCTATTAATCGAGATATCTCATCAATTAATTACTTTTTTATTATCCACAATTCTTCACCCACCTCCTTCAAATCGATAATGATACGTTCCGTTCCGAACGTAATTTTTTTTCCCCCGTTGATCTGCCTCGAAGCTGGAATAGGCATTTCACATTTTCCTCTTTTCCATCATCATCATCATCACCACCACCATCACATCATCACCATCATCATCATCATTATCATTATCATCCCTTTTTTAAGGTGATTCCTTTAACATTTTCCTACTCTTCCTTATGAAGGTGATGATGTCAAAATGGTTTTGATTTTCCTTTTCTTTTCTTTTTTTTTTGTCTCTTTAACATGATCACTTAGCACTTCCTTATCTATTTCGCCTCATTACATCGTCAATTAGTTTCTGTGCACACACCTAACTGGATTAGGAATCCAACCTGACTTCCTATTTTACAAGACGACAGCCTCGTTCCCACGTTCTCTCCCTCCCAAATCGAACGACCTTTTCTAACTGAAACTTAGCATTGCCTTTTAAGCAATACTTGTAGCAACCTCCCGCCATTAAGACATGATTCTTCTTATTTTCTTTTCGCTATTCATTGCACATTTTTTTCCTCTACATTTTATCGAATCTATTTTACTTTTATATTTGTCCCTATTTGTCCCAAAACGATCATTGCATCACAAGAGGGTATTTGTATGCATGAATGAATCATGTCCAATATCCAACCTTGATTAAACTTTCTATTTTTCAGTTTTACAAATTACTAGATAATTTAAATCGTCTCTTCAGAAAAGGCGATATTTCCCATGATATTTGTCAGCAAGAATTAATTTTGCTTTGGTAAAATCAAAACTAAATTCGCTGCTCTGACATTTTCCCGTTAGGATTGATTTATATTAAATTCAAATAACCCACTCGTAATCATCATCAACATCATTATCATCGTCATCAGCAGCATTGTGTGCAGACTGCATGGATTCACTTTACTCTCTATCGCCATCCGTCCCTATCAATCATCGTTCTTGTCAAATCCTCTCAACAGCATCCATTGTCTATAAAAGGCTGATGAATATATATATTTACCAACCCCTCCGTACGAGCAGGATGCGACACAAGGTCGATTTCTTAAGCGGAGTTTAGCAGGTTTGAATTCAGAGTTTTCCTTCTCCTAGACCGGTTGCCTAACCAAGGTTAAAGAGCCCAGTCTGCCCTACTATTAACCCATAGCTGGGGGGAGAGTAGGATTCATACCTTTCCCAATGATATTAGCGCTAAATGAAATGCAATTACCACGTCCAGGATTTGAACTCGGGGCGACGAGTCCATTTCCGGTGACTTTAACCATTACACCACGCACTTCCTACAAGGTTGATGAATATAAGGTTTTACTTGGTGTGTCCACGCGTAGTAGTCCATCAGAGAACGTCAGTTATGAGTTAATTCTTACTTAACCAGCAGTGTCCGGCATATCATACTCATCTTACTTGGATGTTTTTGTGAGATAAGTGGTAAGTGACCTTACATCAGCTGTTTGTAGATCGCTGCTGTCAGGATTTGTTCAAAGCAGCACGCAGAATTAGTGTTCAGTTCCCATCTAGCTTTTTCTCCAGGCGTTGCGAAAGAATTCCAGTGATGTAATCATACATTAGTACTGACACGGATAAAGCTTGGAATAATTTCCGTTCTATTTTCTCAGTGAAATCTGCTTTTTATATGGCATTTGATTTCAATATATATATTTACCAACTCCTCCGCACGAACAGGATACGACACAAGGTCAACTTCTTAAGCGAAGTTCAACAGGTTTTAATTCAGAGTTTCCTTCTCCTAGATTGGTTACCTAGCCATGGTTAACGAACCCAGTCTGCCCTGCTATTTACCCATAGCTGGGGGGAGAGTAGGATTCATACTTTTCGCAAGGGTATTAGCACTAAGTGAAATGCAATTACCACGTCCAGAATTTGAACTCGGGGCGACGAGTCCATTTCCCATGACTTTAACCATTACACCACGCACTTCAGATTTGATTTCCATATAACCTGTCAATATTCGTCCATGCTTTCCCCATGCGTATAATGCCATCCCTCTATTTTGCAATGTTTATTTTCCGTAATTAAAATCAACAATTAGTTAATAAATGTAACTTTTTATTATTGGTAACTACTGAGAGTACAACTGACAGACGTACGTAAAGACAACAAAATGAGGTGGTTCACTTTAGTAATGTCTGTGTTTATTCGGAATAATAATTAATGTTTTCAACATTATTCTCCAGACGTCTTCATTGACAAAATATTTTATTTACACAATATTTCCCAATAGTCATTAATAAAAAAAATCGGTCTATATATTCTGATAATAGATAAAAAAAAAAAGAACAATTAGTATTTTATGGTAGCAAATGAAATCGATATACGAATTATTTGAACGTTAATTAAGAAGCCCACTGATATTACCGTTACTTCACTATTATCTACTTAGCTTTCATACCTTTATATATTGTTTACGAAATAGCTCAATTAGCAAGTAAAATAAGTATTAAACTCAGGGTTGTTTTGTACAAATATCAATCTGACAGTTTCTGCCTCCCAGTATCTAAGTCAGGTAATAAAATTATCAAGCATTAGAAATTAAGTGTAAGAGCTGCTAAAAGAAAACAAAATATATTATTGGTACTAGCAAATATATGCACCCTCCGGGTGCAAGTATTTTAGTTAAATTTTATAATAAAATATCATATTAAATTAGAAAGGCTAATGAAACTGAATAAAAATGTAGATAAAAAGATTTGGAACAGAGGGGGTATGATTGAAAAATAGAACAACTTTGAAACTAACTCTTCCATCATTTTCCGTTACTCCCGTCGTTCATTGGTAAATTTTCCTAATTAAACTGTTTAGTTAAAATAGGAAGTAAAGAATAATATTACAGTTATTTCTTCTTGTTAAGGGATTTCTTTTAAGATTTATTGAAGAGATTTTTGCTCATATTCAATAAGATAAAACCAAACAATTAGAAATCAATAATACTTAGCATATATTTATTAAAATCAATTTTTTAAAAATCAATATGCAAATTAGCCTTCCCATTCATACTGTAAACCTCTACTTAGTTGTATATATAAATACAATTGCATGTTATTAGTATGTAGATATGGTCAACAGTGTAAGTAATGTAAAACAATTTTATTAATAATTGAGGTTTAAATAAAAATAAAATAATGGAGAATATGATGTAAATAACGAAAGGAATTGTGACTTGTATAGTAATATAGTTTCGGTTACAGACAGACAAACCCACAATCTCCATTATAATAAGATATTATATTTTTCATAACTTTGTGAGTAGCAATCTAACGTTGACTGAACATTTGAACACCAATTATTTATTTCAACCGAATTTTTCTACAGCCCTATTTAATGTATATATCTTACGAAAACTTGAGTACTTTTGTTTTTACAAACCGTAGCTTATTTGTGACAAAAGATCAGAAGTGTGTGTTATACACTTTTATGGACGGTTTCCCAGCTCACCAGCAATTGCACACCGCGTAGATTTGTCAAAAAGCCACAAGCATAGGACGCCTACGAGTGGTAATATCTCATCAATAGAATAGGATGTCAAGATAATCATAGGAAATACATGGACTGCTGTAAACAGATTATCGATTATATGAGAATCTGATAAGATAAATTGACAATTCTCCCAGTCGTTAGAATCCATGTGGTGCAGTCATACAGCAGAACAAACACTGTAGCCGTGTTTGTTCTGCTGTATGACTGCACCACGTGATGTCTAACGAAATGCTTAACAAAAAACCTAGATGAAAAGTATACAAGGATGTTGGGTGATATCTTGAACATATTTGAAAGCAGTATCCCACAAAAAAGCAAGAGCTGGAGAAGCCAGGACGAACTAATAAGTAACGTTTACCTGTGATCATATACAAATGGACACTTCATTGGTGGCCGAGGAGCAAATACACACCGGTCAGCTCTGTGTGGATACCGAATGCCATGCGGAGGACTTGGCATGAGCGATGACCGATAGGGACGAGTGGCCGGAGCGTCATGAGAATCCGTGCTCTCAACGTGACATGATGATGGTGATGATGAAGAAGATGATGATGATGATGATGAATAAGGATTGAATATATTACAAGGGTTTCCCCAAACCGTTCTATGCTCATGGAAACATGTTGTGCTTACTTATATACTTCATTGAACTAAGCAAGTAGATACTAGCTAATATATCCCGCTTTGTTGTATGTTTCTGTTGAGATCTTTGTATATAAGGCGTGTGTTAAAAGCCCACTCTCTTATTCATAGACTCGGCGATAATCATGTGACCATATTCTTGGCCAATCACTGGCAGTTCTCTGCTGCTGATATTGTTATTTATACTGGCTGTTCTAGTCATACCTACGCACATTGCTTTGAACCTTCGTGGACGACGGAACATAGGATAATATCACTGCACCTTTGACACTACGTAGGATTCCATAACGCGGGATTTATTCACTTGCCAAAGGATTCTATAGCTCAGGACTTACTTTAAGTCCCTTTCAACTGGCCAATGATGGCGGTCAGAAACTTAACAGTTTCCCATTTCAGCAGTGTTCCTTATCAACTATCCGGATTTCATCAAAACAGAGTTGACTGTATTCTATCATAAATCATAATACCGAAGAAATCGGTAGAATATATTGGATTACATTCTCTAACATTCATATCGACTACACCAACAAGATTTTTAATACAGAGTGTAGAATATATGTATAAGATTGTTGTGATGTTAATCCAACAGTAAAAAAGAAGTCAAGTCGAGGTAGGGTAAAATAAGACAAGTGTATTTACAATAATGGTACAGGAACGGCTAGCTTGCCGTTAAACGGTAACAGTACAACCTTTTCACTCAGTGTCTCACTATTTAGAGTGAGAACTGGTGTATATTCTCCACTGTAGGAACGGCCGGTACAACAAAGATATACGTATCCCATAAGTTACACCTGTACAAATTTAGCGACTCCTATTGAATAGGAGGATTTTATAGAAATAATCCTAAGAGGGAGAAGTGTTTACCGGTATTTATTGATTTTTAAAAAAATCCTGCCTTTGACATGGCATAGCCAGTTAGATTCAGATAGATAATCAGCAATTTAGAAATGAAAATCTTTAGCGCAGACTTTTCACGTAACTAGAATAAATAGAAAATAATCCCAATAAAAATGTCCTTTTCAATACCTTAAATTCATTCATATCGCTGTGAAGATCTGGGAATAAATGTTTCTAAAAAAAAAAAAAAAAAAAAAAAAATGGAAAACACATGTCTGTCGATCATCGATATAAAATTCAGACATTTGTTAGAAAAAAGTGTTTCAGCAATTCAAAACATCAACCAACACGAATATCATTTAATATTAATGGAAAAACAGAATAATTAGAAAAGCCTCCGGGATTTCCCAGTACAAACAGATCGATATTTCAAACATAACTCACCAGACATGATTTCAGTCAATAACACGGAAACATTAATACCTTTTCGTCGTTTTGCTTGTTGGTATCATTAATCGTATTAAATACAGAGTTATAACAAATTGGATTGTCAAAGTATAAACTGCATGTTACTTCCCATTATCAGGAAACACTTGCTCTTTCTAATGTATACATTGAAGCAGTTTATGTATTTTAATAGTTAAACTTATATTAACACTATTTGTTTTAACATAAAGATGGTAGAACCATTCAACCTGAATTACCAGAAATCTTTCTCATGAATATGTAATTTTACTTTAATTCATATTTTAATTATTGATCGATAAACTACCAATAATCATGACATCAATCAAAATACGCATAATAAAACTGGTTTACAAAGAAATTGAGGCAAACACAAAAATAACTGTTTTAACCTAATTTGGGGGTGCTGAATTCAGATTTGAAAACCGTTTTTACTCATCACCTCTAGTTTTTTTTAGATATGCATACTGTATATTTTGTACACATACTGTACATAAAGGCGTATATGCATTCAGGGTTAATTTTTATATTGTGTGACGTATGTCTTCTTTTTTAGTTATTATGCAGGAAAATGAGAGCATGGGAAGCATTTAAGTCAGTCTGTAGTGGCTTCTTTGGTAACACACGCGTACCAAATTACCAAGTATGTATTGAGAAGTTGCTAAAGACTTATGAGGATATGGGATGCTAAATGTCACTCAAAATTCATTTTCTCCATTCCCACCTCAACTTCTTCCCTCCAAACCTTGGAGCAGTGAGTGATAAGCATGGAGAGAGATTCCACCAAGACAGTATAAAGACGGAAAGCAACTACCAAGGCAAGTGGAACCCCGGCATGATGGGAGACTTCTGCTGGATGCTCTTGTGTGACATCCCGGAAGCAAAATACAGCGGATCATCTACGAAAACACACTTCTAACTGTCTGCGGTACTATGAATTGCGTACATTGTGTCATCTAAGTATATTTATTCCGTCAATGTTCTTTATCTATCCTGTTTTATCTGTAATAAGCTGCTGCAACTGTTGAAATAAGAACGTATATACTCTGTATATACTAAAATGAGACTATTTAAAAGACAGAAAACTAGAGGTGATAGAGCAAAACTGTTTATAAATTTGAATTCAGCACACCCAAATTAGTAAAAAACACCTATTCACATTCTTGCCCCAGACAAAAAATATTTTTTGTAAACCAGTGTAATTAGAGTAAAACAAAATCTAAATAAAAAGAATATATTAAGTGTCTTGTATTGTAATGATTCATACGAATTTTGGATCGTTGTTCTTGATTGTTCTTGACTGATATTAACGGCAAGTCAGCCTGTCTAGGGTAATTTTATGCTTAGATTAGGAGATCTCGTTCATATTTATATTTATGTACTTATTTTTAAGAGGTATTTTAGCGCACAGTCCTATAAAATACGAATAATTTTCAAACAGATCTATTTTATTCATAGATAGAACATTAACTAGGGACTTCTACCAATTCGGATTAAAATGTCCCTGGGAATAGTGAAAATGAAGGTGTATTACAAACTCCCTAGAATCCCACGACAGAATACAAACCATTAGATGCAGTTTAGTGTTATAACCAAGAATAACTTTGGATTGTATGAAATAGTCGTCGGGGCGGCCCAATGTCGGTATGAGCAAGCGAGGGAGTATATCCCCTTTTCACTAGCGCTAGACCAAGGAGATTATTTTTACCATTTGAGGTGGAGCGCCACACCTACCACCAGCTCATTACTTTACCGCACAGATCCCTGTGCTACTCATACGCTGAGTTGGCGAGGGCCGGTATCGAACTACGAACCTTATGGCTTCTAGCCGAACGCTCTACCGACTGAAAACGAGCATCGCAAAAGGTGTAATTTGTAGGAAATCACTAAAGATAGATCATTGCGATTTTAAATTTAATGAAGATATATACGTCGATCAAGAAATGAAACTAAACTCTTTTCAAGGAAATACTAAATTACGCTCTGTTTACCGGAAATTATGGAAATCAAAACCAACAAAGACGATAGAATACAAATGGAGTCTTTAGACTTTATGTGAGATTTAACAACACCTAGGTGACGTGATTTGTGATCCTTTAATAAATAGTATAACTGGTATGTTCTCCAACGGATTTTGTAACATATGTTACATAATCTATGCGGTTGCATAAGGTTATTATCAATCCCCTGTATTTCTGAGGGGATGACCCTTTTCATACCATGGCCGAGTCCTTCCATGGAAAATTACAGAAGCCCGCCAAAATATGTGAAGTCACGTGGGACCTGTTCGGTTGCCAGTTTTCAGTTAGACGTCAGGCAGAGAAGTCGGCCATTTTAGGTCTTGCCTAAACTGGAACTCACGCGCGCTATGTTAGTTAGCAGATGTCTGGTGGGGATTTACCAAATAAAATAAGATCAAAAGTAAATCGAAGTCTTTTGTTTATTATCTAAAAACTAACAATGACACAGGGCTTCTGATAGAGAGAAATCCCTAACAGAAAACCAGACCGAAATCCCCAAGTCAACTCCAGACGCAAGATCTTAGAAGTTGCCAGACCAAGTCAAGATAGATGATAGAAATACCAAAGACGATCAGAATACTAAAGACGGACAAGAAATAGAATTAAAGAAGGAGGTATGCAACATTATAATTATTTAGTGCAAGTGAAGAAGGCGCTATGCAACACATAGTCGTCGACGACTGCTATGTCGGTGATGGCTAATCAAAACTCATCTGCTCGTTTCCAAGCCTCCCAAACCCAAACCAATCGTCTTCACCGAACACCAAACCCCCGCGTCTGCAGTGCATGGGATTATCGTCCGACCAATCCCCTCATTACTTAGATGACTGACCGAGTTTGCTTACCCTGACAAATCCTGGTTAACTGCTTAGAATGTTACAATCGTCGTAAAATAGGATCTAAATGTATTCAATAAAGCAAAAATTACACACATAAGACTATGGATGTATATGCTATCAATGATGTCCACAGGAAGAGGAAGAGTGAATAACTGCAAAAATATTGTCACAAGAATAGTTAGGAAATGGTTGAGGACAACATTGAATTGCTTTAAGGACTCCAACTCTTGTTTTGTTTTATTCTTTTGATTCATAGCTATCCTTTTAGACTGTTTGCTTACTTAAGGCTAAGGAAACAGTCTACCGTACTATGTTACTTATCGTTGACGCATTCGAAGAGACCTCTCTTTTTCATCTATTTTCAATTTCTAAATAGATCTCTCCAGATAAAAGACTTTATTTTCTTAAAATGAAACTCAGAAAGACGTCTGTTTTTATTTATTCGAAAATTCCAAATAGATATATCAAGGTAAAAGAAAGGATTTTTTTTAAAAACTCGAAAAGATGCTGGTTTAATTCTCTCATTCCAAATGACGCTCTCAAAACGAAAACTGTTACTTTTAGAAATGTTTTTTTCATTACATCCTAAATTCCAAGTTATCTGCACATAAAAATAGATATTTCCTTAAAACTTCTAAAAGATGTAATTTTATTAATTCTAAGTTTCCAAATAAAATGGTAAATGTAATTTCTCTACACGTTTTTTTTTATAAGAACCTGTGACGATCACGAGCGATATTGCTCGATCTTAAGTATTAACGTGATACGAATTTACTCGGACGATCATACGGAGGAAACAGTTGATCTAATAAGAAAAACGGTTACTTTAACAAGAGGAGAACCTGTAACTGCTACCTACAATAGTGAATTCGATTAAAAGCAATACTGGCTGTTTTTCCAGCTGCTTCAATGGAAGGTGTCGCGAGATGAAGCTTGCTCTCTGGTATTTTCTTTCGCTTTTTATGCCCTATTGGTGGGGATTAGAATATGGGATGTCCTGGTTGTGGTACTAAATTGCATTTGATGCTCAGCCTTAGTTACGGAGATTTGATAAGTGTGGAGTATCTTTTTATGTCCTCTGACCCGTAGTGAAAGTACCAGTTAGGGCCCCATCTATGGGTCAAGTATATATATATATGTGTGTGTTTGAAAATTACTCGAATTGTATACTACCGTGTCAAAAAGGAAGATCTCTTAAACAACTACTGAGAAAAATGTAAATATGAACAAAAAATGAACGGAATTCACTAATCTCAAGTCAAAGAATAACCCTAGACGGGGTTGATATGCCATTAAAATCAATAACCGATAACCTAATCTAATAGAGCCTCTTGTTCTCCTAGTGTTATCAACTGCCGCTCTTTTGCTGGATCGAATTAAGATTTTCCCGGCTCCAAGAATGGTTGCCCTAAAGGCGAGAAAATTATGTCTACTATTTACCCATAGTCTTGAGGAGTGGCAAAAGATTCATGCATTTTCTAAGGACATATCTTTCAGAATTTGAACTTGGTTCGCCGAGTTCATTATCCAATACGACACCGGCGCGTCCTGCATATCTATCTGAGAAAAAAGTTGTAACATTAAATTGGATAAGATGATGTTAAGATAATTATTAAAAGTTACAATCATAAGTGTTGACTGATTTAATTAAGCATCAATTGCTTTAGGCGATGTTTATTTTGAATAATTTCTTTGAATATGACCGATGGCTGTTGATAAGTGCATTTCCAAAACCGAATATTCATAAAGTTTAAATAATTCAATTTTGATATGAAACAAGCAATTTTTTAAAATGAGAATTCACAATAGTGTCTAATGTACACGCGTATATATTAATCAACCCCTCCATACGAGTAGAATGTGACACAAGATCAATTTCTTAAGCGGAGTTTAACAGGTTCGAATTCAACATTTTCCTTTTCCTGGACTGGTTACATAGCCACGGTTAAAGAGTCCTGGATGCCTTACTATTTTTTCAGAGCCGGAGGGAGAATCCAACAGATATTAGCACTATGTGAAAAGCATTCCATCAAACGCTTCCCCAAATACATACGCGTATAACCGCCCAAGCATATATATATATATATATATATATATATATATATATATATGAGTTAAGGTGGTGTTATATATATATATATATATATATATATGTGTGTGTGTGTGTGTGTGTATGTGTGCTTTTTTGGTGTAAATACTGGTGCATAATTATGTATGTTAGCATCTCTTGCGTATATACTACGAACATTGAAACACTAATGTTCACACACTTTAATGTAATAAATAGGAACAAGATTATGTGCAAATTCTTGCTCAGTTGGTGGTCAATAAGTATTTTCCTATTTCTTTTCCAAGAAATTTATTTTTTTTCCAAAAATTCCGCTAGTATATTAGATTTGAAAAAAATAAGATATTGTATATTTACTAGCTTCAAGCAGCATTTCATATATTCAATTCCCATGATGTTGCAGATTGACTATTTTTTCAATTTGTTTTGCGCGGGAAGTTCGAAAAGACAAAGAAAAATTGAACTGAGAAGACAATGGCTAAGGTAGACAGAGGGTCTGGTGTGACAAAGGACTTCCTCTATACAAGCGGAAAATTGAACAAAGAGACTGGAAATGGAAGTAAGGACTTCCGGCTGAGGGACTAAGAGAAAGATTAAAATGCGTGGGCGGTCGTCAATACTTAAGCGGTCGTCAGTCAGCCCAGACAGAGTCCGGAGAGAGACAGCCGACGAGAACGTACTTGATCGCGGTCAGGCACTATCGCTGCCAGCGGGCAGTGAGGTTCATTCACCCCTCTGTGCCTGAGATCCCAACAGTAGTAGTTCCCATTGTCAACGCTACCACTCGCCATCCACCACGACAGCCGAGATGAGAGAAATAAAGTCAAATCTCCTACTACATAGAGCATGCCTTGTGATTTCATTTAAGCGACCACTAGATACATCGTCTAGGGGTTAGAAACGATCTCCGCTGTATACCAGCAACGTATACGATTCAGAGTAGCGAAGAAGGGCTATGCAACAATAATTCATAACTTTACTTAATGATCATGATATGACCATACTCTGATTTCTGGTAAATTCAGCCCTTCAATATAAAGTACGTCTCTTGCCGATTGCATTCCCTTTAGAGATATAAGATCCCTTCAACATCATGCATATTTACTGTTTCTCAAGCCGTGGGGAATTTGGAAGCAATCCTTACTTGCCATTATTTCCAGATACACTTTGACACCGATTGGTAGTACACGTTAGGGTACCATCTCTTGGTCAAATTGATCAGTTTGGAAAATATTAGTATTATATATAAGTAAAGTTTTCGGAGTAGCCTAATATCAATATCAGTCGAAAACTGAAGGTGTCTATCCCATTTTCCCTAGCGCTAGACGAGGGTGATTGTTTTTGTGTCTAAGGTAGAGCGCCCCAACTAACTTTAGCTTCCCACTTTACCTCATAGATCCAAACTGTGCTACTCATGTCCGGTTGAGCATCTGCCTAGAAACCACAAGGTTCCACGTTTGATACCGTCTCTCACCCACTATTAAATTGTATTATATATACTGTGTGCAAATTATTTGTATTAGATAGGAATTTTCGAAACTATATAACTGTCTGCAAAAGATGGTTATTTATTGTTAAATTGCAATTGTTATTTCAAACCATAAAATTGTGTATATCGTTAGTCTGAGATAGAAATACTTACATTCAATGTGTACAAAGTATCTGTATAGAAAGTGTTACTAGAGGGTATGATTGTTTATAAATTACTATTATTAGGTACTTGAAACCATATACTTGTTGAGAAAATCTGATTCGACAATAAATAACCCAACAAGGTTTGAAATTAGGTAAAATCAGCCAATCAACCAACCAAATATTATTTATAAGATATATCAATTTTAATCCGATTAATTCTTCGACAACATTTCAATATACAGGAATTATTGAAACTACTGATCAGACAAGGAATATTGCCTGGAATACAACAAATGTGAATCTAAAGATGACAAGTATACAAAATATACTGTTACATAATTATTGGATCCCTAATACATTTTTAAGGTAGTGCAGAAATCATTATGGTGATTAGTGCAGCTGATGGCCTTGAGAGTGAGTGACAGCGCTTGACCTCACACTGACCTGAATCGTGAGAACCGGAACCCCCATAGAAATCCCTGTTCCGGTTTGGGGATACTAAGTAACTCAGTCAAGTTAGAAGTTAGAAGCCGAGCTCGTAACATGTAAGCCTCATCTGCGCAGATTGTCTGGGTTGGGGATTTACAAATAAAGTAACATCAACGTAAATCGAAGTCTTGTGTTTATTACCAAAAACTAACAATGACACAGGGCTTCTGATAAGGAGTGATCCCTAACAGAAACCAGACCGAAGTCCCCAGACGCTAGACCAGACGCAAGATGTTAGAAGATAGAACCAAAGCCGGCCAGAAGAAAAGCGACCAGAGTAAGAAGTAAGAAGGGTATACAAAGTTATATAGATTTGGTATGGTGAAAACCGTCAGTATGCAATAATACCGCCGGAGAACATTTCCACACCATAATATCCTGCTTCCTCTTTCCATTATTCAGAGTGATTTGTTTATGTAGTAAAATAAGAGACAAACTTATTTGTAACGGTCATACAACGTTATCACAAAATAAATTTTTACAAAATTCTCTTTGTTATTTTACTCCTTGCGATTTTGATTTTTGTAAATTTTTTTTTTACACCCGGAACAATTTGCAATTTTCTTTGAAGTCAAAGTAACAGTAAGTATCCTCAGCTCTTCAGAGTTCTTCTAAATATATTTGCTGATATAAATATTGCTGTGATCTAGAAAGTCTCATTTCGTCCTCAGATTTCTAATTCCCTATTCGATTTTCTAGGTTATTGGAAACAGTTCAGACTGAACCCACTAGGATTTTCATAACTGTCAGCTTCATATATCACAATTCTTTAACTCATTGGCAAGTTCCAGATATTTCCCGAGTTTTTCGCTTTTCTTCAGTTTAAATCAGTGATCTCCATAAATAAAAAGGTCCGCTGACACATTTGTTTCTTCTTTGCGATTCAACTAGTTCGGTTATTATATGGTCTGATTTTATTGATCTCTTTTTGATCTCAAAGACACAAAGAACTTATACTTAGTATCTTGGTCAGATTATGGTTTGTTCAGATAGCATTTTTCAATATAACCAAATTATATTCACTTCAACAATTCCCAGTGAATCACCGTCCCCACCTACTCGTATACTCTTTCAGTAATAATTTGATTATATATATATATATATATATATATTTCGGTTATATATTTGTTTCGGTTTAAAATAAATAATACCTTACATTAGATCCAAATCCAGATCCAGATCCAGTAATAATTTGATTATATATATATATATATATATTTCGGTTATATATTTGTTTCGGTTTAAAATAAATAATACCTTACATTAGATCCAAATCGCTTAACATTATCCAAAATAATAACCAATTCCGCCCATAACCTTTTTTACTTTATATATAAAAACAAAACACAATAAATATTTAATCATTTATTAAATACAGAACTTAATAATAATAATAATTAGAAATTTAAAAATAATTAATCGTAAAATAAAAATATATAAAAACTCCTTTTCTAAAATATTAACATATTCCGCTCATAACTTTTTCACTTTATATATAAAAACTAATTACAGTAAATATCTAATCATTTATGAATTACAGAACTTAAAAATAAAATTTAAATAATAAAAACATTTAATCGTAAAAAAAAAATTCCTTTACTAAAAGTCTTTTGAATTCCAACCGTCACATTTCTTAACACCCATCCCCTTCCGTTTAAATTGTTTTCACCTTGTTGCCAACATCTCAAAAATTCGCTACATTTGTTGTCAAAAGATATACATGGATCATGACCGACATATATATGGCGCGAAATGCCCACGTTGGTGAATATTGTAACGTCTTTCGTTTTTTGCAGTATTAAGGTTTTTTGTTTTGTAAACTCATTTTGACTTTCCTCTCCGACCCAAACAACTACGGGAGTGAATGAGCTCTGATGATGATTTTTGTAAAATCGAAATATTGATCAATATCAGCTATGATTATATTATAAATTGTTTTCTTCTTTAACAGCATTGTGTGATGTTTTCATTCCACCTTTTCTTACTCATATATATATATATATATATATATATATATATATATATATATATATATATATATCATATAACTTTCTCTCTACCTCTCTCTCTTTCAGTTCAGTACAGAAATCATGACCTATGGATTTGGTCTGGCCCTTTTGATTCTACGCTAACTTCAATTTCCAAAGAAATATTTTCCAGCTACCCCCAATTTATGTAGAATTCGAAATATCTCATTTTCAAACTTTATAGATTTTTGCGGGCAGCGCAGACAAGTAGTAAGATAACGATCATTTTCTTTCGAGGTTTACCTTGTACAAACATCCAGTTCTTCTAAATTTCTTGTAGCATCGATGAATTCTATAGTCGGCAGTGATTACTAGAAATGAGTTCAAGGCTATCGTTATACGACAGTAACATAATTCTTAATACTTAATTAGAACACACAAAAACTTCTGAACTGCTATATTATCTTGACATTATAAACAGAAGAACACCTGCTTCTGCCAAAAACGTTAATAATAAACTTCAAGAATTCTCCGATAAACATCTGTATCATGACTGCCAATATCTTTAAAAGGTTTTTAAATTTTTGAAACTACATTATGTAGACGCCTTCTCTCTCCCTCTTGCTCCCCCTTCCCTCACCCCCTCTCTCACCCCCCTCTTTCTTTCTCTCTCTTTCTTCTCTCTCTCTCTCTCTCTCTCTCAAGCCTAAATAAGTCAATGTGGCTTGGTCACTGTCAATTTCTCGCCTATAAGATCATCAGTCCAAGTCACCAAGTGTATACCTTCTCCTAAATTAGATATATTAACTCGATGATCGGTATTGAGACATATCTATATACATAATACATGATATATATATATATATATATAAACTCCCCGCTCCTCCTTAGCTCACATCACTACACACTCACCCCCTTGACCTCCCCGACACCGCCACCACCACATGTATTTAAACGTATGCTTTGCCTCAATAAAGTCTCAGATCGGCTGAGAAAGTCTGTGCATACAGACGAAACGTACCACCCTGTGACTTGTTTTGAGTTGATCATTTCTTGACCACTTTCCTTCTATCTACAGCATATATATATATATATTATATATATATATATATATATATATATATATATATATATATATGTGTGTGTGTGTGTGTGTGTGTGTGTGTGTGTGTGTGAGAAAAGTAGACAAACATGGGATGTTATGGAAACTGGATGTTTATTCTCGACGATGCAACGTTTCGGCCATTTTGACCATCAGCAGGACAAAAGCCCAGTAATTGCTTCAATGAAGAACTGGGCTTTTGTCCTGATGATGCTCAAAATGGCCGAAAAGTTGCATCGTCGACAATAAACATTCAGTTTCCATAACATCCCGTGTTTGTCTACTTTTCTCCACATATTGTCGGATTAACCTTCTCCCAT
>CM042140.1:26174242-26176742 GCA_023376005.1 Doryteuthis pealeii
ACATCAGCAAAATGATAGTGTGTAAATTAGTCTTTAAAAAAGCGAACATCTTACATTTATCTATTAATAATGGAGATTCGCTTCCGGTTTTTTCTGTAACAAAAATTACGTCACTGCTTACGTCACATTACCCAAAATCGTCATAACATAGAATAAATACACTCAAAATTTGAACATGCAACATTAGACAGTCCTCATTGTTTTTTAAAACAAGTTTTAATAAATACATGACTGGTATTGTATATCTATATATAGTTTGTTTTATTTTAATACATATTTAAAGTGTACATTTCAGATTGTTTTATTTTTTAATCCTTTAATGAATTTGATGATTTTACTTACTTAGGGTACAAACTCGCTAACATTGAATTTTTTACTCCCACCCATTAGGCAATATGTTTTAAAAATCTATTTTACATCGCCGGGAGGGTGTTTTTTTTATTTTGTACTAGTTATAATAAAAGGCGGAGTTTTATCATGATTGTTAATGCTAAAGTGAATGTATTGTATACAAGGCTTTTATATAAACTGATGGGAAGAAGCAAGCATAATCAGGGTCTACTCAAGGTAATTTAAAGAAGGTTTCGATAGCACAATACGAGCTTTTTACATGTGAAATACACACATAGTACCATACTTTCTAAATTTGTCTGTGACATTAAAAACAAATATGTTGGAGACCGGAATCTGAAGTGCGGGATTGTAAAAAGAGTTAGAAATTAAAACCAGGGGATAAAGTTTTCCTCCGCTGTATGGAAGAAAAGCTGGTTATTGTAAGACATTCTATTCTAAAGAATTTTAAAATCAGAAATTTGAGATATTGAATGGATATAGACACAGACAAAGATGTCACCTCAGTTATTAACAGTTAAACTGCGTGTTTTGTTTTCCCTCAATTTATGCAAATTTATCCTCTGTTGTATATTAATCCGTTTGTACCAATCATTTCCTGTTAGAATTTTTCTAAAGATCCTTTTTCGGTTATCTAAATCGGCTATACGTACGTATCAAACACTTTTCAATATTTGTTGTAATTGCAAGTCCTTCAGTTTCTTTTATATTTTTCCAATGTAATCAATATTAGTCGCATGTTAATTTTTTTTTCTCTGTAGAGTCAATTTCTTTCTTTAAAACAACAGAAATATGTACATATATACATATTTTTAGGGAGATTATGTGCTTAATTAAAGTCATACCTAATTTGTTAATTAATTAATTATAATTAAATGAATTAGGCGTGCTTATCGGCCCGAATGTAAAGCGTAAACAAATCGAGAAAAAGTTTTCTCGATTTGTTTACGCTTTACATTTGGGCCGATATGCACGCCTAATTCATTTAATTATAATTAATTAATTAACAAATTAGGTATGACTTTAATTAAGCACATAATCTCCCTAAAAATTGTCGGCCTTCGCCATTTCAAACACATCGTTTGACCACTTCATATATACATATGTATGTGTTTTTATGTATATGTGTGCATTTCTCTCCCTCTCCTCTCTGTATCTGTCTCTGTCTCTCTCTGTCTGTCTGTCTGTCTCTCTCTCTTTCTCTCTTTCTCGTTTGTGTGTGTGCGCGCGCACGCGCGTGTGTGTGTGGTTGTATGTCATGTTCTTTATTCTACCACCGATTTGTAGAGAAAAGGTCGAAATTAAAATAAGTTTTATTTCATTTTATTTAGCAATGCTTGCTTTGCACTATCAATATCTTCTTTACTAGATCTTTCAATAAATTCAATTTTTTTTACTTTTATTGATCTATCAATTACCTTGAAGAGAGATACGATCCAAAGACCTACATTAGGTATCAAATTAGAGACTTCTTTTCTTTTACAGATTTTAGCTTCAGTCACAAAGATATGGTGTACGATAAACCTACTGAAGACACGTTTTCCCCGAACATTTTTTAATAGAAAAAAAAAAAGAATTCAAATTATATAAGAAAAGTAGCAAGGAATCCTCGCTATTGCAGATTAAGTTTTAGTACATGCAAAAAATTCTTCCTAGTTACATATAACTTGGTCTGAAGAGGAGATCTTATAAAATTTCATCATTGTTAATGTGTACATAGGATTTAATATATTCAGACATTATTAGTGATTTTTGTAATTACTTGAAGACATTAAAAACTTCTTTACAAAAACGAATCTCATGTGATTTTAGTAAAATGTTTGGAAAGTTAAAGTATTATAAACTGAAGATAGAAATGAAAGAGATGGAAGAAATTATGTGCAGCAATGAGGTGTGGTGAGAAGACCAATAAAACCGCGGCAAATGAGAAAATTATAAAAGCAATTCTTAGTACTTGTACACACTAGCACAAGACAATATCGTCCATAGTATTATATTATCCACATTTACACAGGATGTTAACCTGTATCTATTTCGAACGTATTGTGTTTAACTGTAAGAGCAACTAATTTGAATTTAGTCATTCAATTTTCTATACAAACAGAACTTGTGTTGATATTTCTGGACAATCAGAAAAGAGAACAGAATT
>CM042140.1:26179242-26209242 GCA_023376005.1 Doryteuthis pealeii
CTTACAATAATGAATACACAGATTGCTATAAGATCATCGATGTGAAAAATATAAACAGAGCACAATTATTCTCTTCTTCAAGTCCAGTTTCCCTCAAAAGACTTTTCAATATAAAAAAAACATTAATAAATAATGGCTTCCTTCATTTTGTCATCGACAACCAAATACACAATACCCTAAAATAAACACAATAAGAACAATATACCACAATAATGGGCCCATTAATCTGCTTTATTGTAATGGGATGCAAACAAGATAGACGCACATTGAAACGTCAGGAAGCTTCTCCAGCCGATCTTGAGAAACGAATTAAACTAATCATGTGTGATAAAAAAGATAAACCTTCCAATTTACTAATCAGCAATAACCTGTGCGGTCAAAAATAAGAATCCAGATTCGCCAAATAAATGTCACATATGAATCCAATTGCAATTTAGGAGAACGCTTCTCACAGCACAAACAATCATTGGATTCCTTATATCGAACATATTCCCGTTTATATCGACGCCACAGTGTTATCTTAAATCATACCAACAACAAAAATAACACTTAAACCCCCAAAATGCCAACGTGGATAATATACAAAAAAAAAAAAACACCGAAAATATCTGAAATACTGGAGGCCTTCAATATAAAATTAAAAACAACAACAAACGAACACAAGAACTTATTTGGACACACACACACAAGTACGATGTGGCACAATATCAATTTCTTAAGAGGAGTTTAACAAGTTTGAATTCAGAGCTTTCATTTTCCTAGACCGATAGCCATAACAGACTCAAAGAGTCTAGGATACCCCACTATTTATTCATAGTTGAGAGAAAAAATACATAGTCTCATACTTTTCCCAAGAGTATTAGCGCTATGTGAAATGCAAATATCAGTCTCTAGGCATGTATAGGGTGTTCTAAATTTATTTAACAATTAGAAAACACCCACTCACAATCTGCCACATACAATCAACTGATGTAGCACTGACTAATATCCTACCAGATTAAACCACATGTGTTGTAAGATGTCAGCTGATACGTCATCTCTTAAAACAAACACTAGACTAAGCAATTCATATCATTCATTATATGGATCAAAACAATGAAAATTAATCTCGTCTGAATTACACGAAAATAAATTATCAATGATCCCTCCAAACAAGTCAAGGACCAAATTATGAAGCAGTGCAAATCAGATTGTGTTATGAAAAATATCTCTTACTTTGAATATCCAGCGGGAAACCATTACATACATCCTTGTCAAATGGAAGTATATGGCATCACAATAAACCCACAAAGATAAATCCATCCAACAAAAGTCACAAACTTTCCAAGGTAATTAATAATCAGGTGAGTAATAAAATTATCAATAATAATCCTAGAAATAGAGCAAAGCTCCACAGTGATATATTTACAAAATGATGTGTCTACACAAAGAATTACATTAAGAAATACATTCCACTGAGCTAATTTTAATGGATCAAAACAATTGATATCTTAAAGAGAAAAATAAGAAAGAAAATGTGAAGCTCGTAAGAAAACAAGCATCATGTTGTTGTCAGAAGATACGGAAATTGAAACATTTAGGCATCAATAACAGCTGTATATATGTAACGAGAAGCCAATATCTCAGATCAAACCAAACACTTGATATGCGCAAATTAAGCATCTCGTTTCAGCATCACTTAGATCGAAGTTCACTTTCCAATATAGCAATGGCCCCAAAATATTGCAAAAGAAAATCCCGAGTTTATAGTGTAGTCAATGCCAGATTTCAATCCAGTAGAGAATCTGTGTTAGAACTTAAGAATTGCTGTACCTCAGCGAAACCCATCTGAAATAAAGCATATATATTTTGCAATGTACGAAGCTTATAGAGACGTAAACTTTGTGTCAACAATCGTCCGCCTCGGAACCAAAAACAAAATTGCAAATGAACAGTCTATGAGAAGTAAAACTCTGAATTCAAACCGGCTATACTCCGCTTAAAAATGATGTTGTGTCGCATCCTGCTCGTGGCGGGTGGTGGGGGCGATAAATACATATTCAATCATAATGCTTTCTCTGTTAATAGCTTTTTTATTCGTATGGGAAACTAAGTGAAACTAACTCACTACTTAGTTATATTGATCTATGCAAATTGCTAGCAGGGTAAAGTGGAGAGCTGATGGTAGGTGTGGTGCTCCATCTCAGACGCAAAAGCAATCTCCCTGGTCTAAATCTCCCTCGCTGTTTTTGAAAACCTCATTTGCTTTCTTATGTTCTTTCCATAAAATTAAGCTCTGCATTGTTTGGAAGTGGTAATTGATTTTTGTCCTGGGAGAAATGTGAGTCGTTATCTTGCAAAATTCACCTTATATATTAAATTACCCTCGTACTGGACCATGGGGCTTCGTTCAATGAAAAACATTGAGCAAAATAATACTCAACCGTTTTTGTTAAGTTCGTTAATTGATAGTAATTCCTTCATAAAACGTTTCTTTTTGCTTTTGAAATACAAATTTACTTTAAAACGCAAAACGTGCCAAAATCGTTGATTATCTTCTTCCATTTTCTATGTCAGAATCAATAAGTAAAACTGCACCAATTTTGATACTTTAAAAAATGCACGCTTCTATGACAGCTGTCACAATACATTGGAAAATTAACTTTTTAAATAAAGTTCGTTTAAACTAAAAGTTTTTACCGTTTTCTAAATGCAAAAAAGACCGGTTATTAGGCTACACTATGTTTTTTTCATTTTTGTTTATAAAATATTTTTTACGTTTATCATTTATCATTTGGGCAATATCATTCCGATCCTGCTTAAGTTGGACAAGACAACAGTAAAATCATAAGAAATGCCATTTATACATGTTGCGAATTATGTAAAAAGTAAAGGAAAAGTAATTTTGAAAAAAATTGTAAACTACATGAATTTGGCAGAAGGGCGGAACTGAGAGGACTAACATGGTGTGCCAATAACAAATTGATCGAAAGACGGAAACTGAACAAAGGTAGATATATATCTCAATCTAGGTAGATGAGAGAGAGAGAGAGAGAGAGAGAAGAGAGGAGAGAGAGAGAAGAGAGAGAGAGAGAGAGATAATTCCTCTTCTCTATAGACCCATATAAAAGCAGGGTGAGCTCTGAATTCTGATCCGTGTCAATCATATTTACTAACAGGTGAAACCCTTCATTAAATGAGCTTACACACCTACTCAGATGTAAGTTATCAGAATAAATGCTTGCAAGTTAGAGATAAATAATAAATCATTTTCATTTTTCAGACTGTTTTCCTCATCTTTAATGTGAAATGCGAAAACACAACATTTTAAATGATTGTGACGCTTCTCCGATTTATAGGTATGCACCCTCCAAAAAAAAATTGTGAACTTAGTCAACATTGGATTGGTTTAAAAATATATCTATTCCCCAGCAGTTATATGCCCTTTACTATGGTGGAAATTGTTCTACATAAATCGGTCACAACTAAGCATCAAATACTGTTTTATTTAACTTGTTGAATTGCATTAGGTTTCTTTCTTTTAGATTGTAGCTTAAATAAAAAGGTGAATTTACATAAAAATCATCAAAATCATCTCAGATCATAGATCCATCCATTAAAGCCTGCAGCATCAATAGAAACAAAGCATTTTGAAAAAAAAAATGCTATTATTATAAATTATTTGAAGGTATATGAAACCTGATGACGTTGAAACTGTAAAATGTTATCTACCGTTACCTTTGAAATACAAGTATTGTAATCGAAGAAATAATGCATTATACTTGACGAGGTAGCTAGAAATCATACTGTTGTCTGAGAATTACCTTTCACAAACGATAGAAAAAGATCAGAGGATTTTTATTCAGCTGCATATACAACATATTTAGTTGGTGGTTTGGTTTAATGGCATGTCAACCGTTGCGGATAATTGAATGTCAGATTTTACTTGTTTATATATATATAAAATAACCTTAGGAAAGATATGGATCCAACTACTTTCTCTCTCAAGCTATAAGTTTAAGTAAATTATAGACATACTAGGCCTTTAACATCGGCTATTTAACCAGTCTAGGAGAAGGAAACTCGGAATTACAGCCTGCCAACGCTTCTTAAGAAATAGTCCTTATGTCATATCTTGTTCTTGCGATTGGAGTTGGTATATAATATATATATATATATTATATATATATTATATATATATATATATATATTATGTATAATAATATATATATATATAATATATATTTATATATATATATTTAATATATATATAATATATATATATTATATATATATATATTTAATATATATTTATATATACACACACACACACACACACACATATATATATATATATATATATATATATATATATATTAATAAGTCATCCACAGACACGTGTTTCGGCATATCATGCCTCTTCAGTGTGGCTAGACACAACTATCCTTGAGACTGACCGCATGCTAGTCCGATATCTTATCTCCTCGCCCACTGTCAGCTGATGCGGGGACAGGTGTTTTTAAACTATTAAATACATAGGAATGTATGTATCATTCGGTCACTGAGAGATCAAATTTCCGGAGAAATGATCATTGCTTATTTGCTTAGTAGTGAGAGTTAATTTAAATTACCAATTAGAGAGCTTATTACCAAATTTATGGGAGCATATATATTAATAAGTCATCCACAGACACGTGTTTCGGCATATGAATAAGTCTGTATCTTATTGCATAGTAAAGTCAGTCTACGTATTTTGAATTATTAAGTATTTGTTGAATGTTTGATTTAAGGTGTATACATCTCCTATCCAACCACATATTCCAATTTAGTAGGTCTGCTGTTGTTTCTTTGTGGGTGGGTAGGGGTCTTCTTTTTTTTGCTTTTTTTGTTTTTATTTGTTTGTTTATCATTTTTATGCTTGCTAAACATTTCACTAATTGCAATAAAACAAGGAATAATAAGGAATGTGTTTTGTAATATTTCCATATGTGAAAGGTTTGTTAAGATCAATGTGTCATTTCTATTTAGAACTAAAACAAAGTGACTTCCTTTCTGAATACAATACAATACTACATATTAGGTGTCTACGACATACTTGACTTTGTGGGGGGTGGGGGGTGTAATATGTGCTATTTATTAAGGTTAGTTTCTTAGTCTATAGTATTGTCATATGAATGTTGACCGCATTGTAAATTGGCCAGGAAGCAAAACGTACTGACCATAGCACAAAATAGACGCCTCAACTCATTTTATATTCATTAATATTTCTTCTTCGTTTTCCTATTTCAGTATGGTTTTATTAATTCGATCTTTCCAAACGTTCTTATTGTACTTTATAAGCGTTTATTTACACAGATTGTATTGGTATTTTTATTCATTACTATTTTTACATTACTTATTCATTGATTTCTCTAAGGAATTTCTTTTCATTCTACTACTTTTTGTTCATGTCTTTGTGTTTGTTTTTTGAATTATTTATTTAGTTTGTTTTCTTTTTTCTTTTTTTCATCAGAATTAGTTGTGATTAGTTGTGATTATTTTTCCCATTAAATCGTTTACAGCAGAGATATTTATATGAAGGTAATAATCTGTTTTTTTCTTAAAAGTTTTTCGCAGTCTTAAAATAAAGAAAGTTACGTATTACAGGAAAGTATTGCGAATTTCATACACCTCGCGGTAAAATAGTTCTTATTTCTAAATATTCTTATTTATTTGATCTAGGAACGATTATCGACAAACGTGGATTCATTTTTAATACTTTTTTCATATATTGTAATATCATATATCTAATTTGTGCACAATGATACCAATGATAAGAGAACGGCCAAAATACAGAACAGACATAGATTATGAAGTTATCTGAGCGTGCATGTGCGTGTGCGTGTGTGTGTGTGTGTGTGTGTGTGTGTGTGTGTGTGCGTGTGTGTGCGTGTGCGTGTGTATGTGTGTGTGAGTTAGCAATAAAAATAGTCTAATTTGAAAGACTTAAAAAAAAACAATCTTTACTTACCTGATATTGGAGAAAACCATCCAATACCCTTTAGTCTAATGTGATCAACTCCTCGGCAATCAGCCGTCACAATTTAAGATTTGATGATACATACCGATATTTCATTTTTGTAGCAATGAAACTTACCAATCAAAGCACAAATAATATCCTTCCTATGTAAAAATAGGTTTCCTCCCTGCACTTTCGAATTCTGGACAACTATCGTCTAAAAAAGAACAAAAAGCATAAATATATATATATAATTATATTATATATATATATATATATATATATATATAATATATTATATATATTATATATATATATAAGATTTTTGGATGTTTGTTTATTTTAGAAGCATTCTTGAATAAAGTATATATTAATATTTTTTGCTTGAAGGCAATTACAATGCACATATCGCATAAAATTCGATAATTATAGAAGATAATAATGACAAGTGAATTTCGCAAAGAATTTCTCGGTGTGTAGAACATCGTACAGACTGTTTTTTTTTTGTGTGTGTGTGTGTGTGTGTGTGTGTGTGTGTGTGTGTGTGTGTGTGTGTGTGTGTGTGTGTGTGTGTGTGTGTGTTTGAAAAATATTTTAAAATCCTCTCTTTACAAAAATGCTTATAACTCAACTTTTAAAATCACCTAATCATCGTTCCTATTAACAGTTTGTGTATATTTTCGTCCATTCATCATTACATCACATTATTATTCTATCATTCTCTTTCGATCGATTGTTCAATATTCCATCGATTATAACCATCAAAATATAAGGCCCAGACGACAGAAGCCAGACGGTATCAGACTGTCTCACGGTCAGTGGATTTCTAATCTCAGTGTTATTTTTCCTTGAACAGAAAACCGAAACGCTCCGACTAAAATACGGCACATTCGGAAGCAAAATCATATCCTTTATTTAGCTTCTTCTTAATGTCCCTGTATTATGTTGTATTTTGTCGGCTCGATTGTGTTCATATCGATCTGATGGCTTTTCTGCACTCGAATCGATGGCGTATATCGATCAGTTGTGACTCTATGGTTTCTCATAATATAATAGAAAGAAAAAAGATGCGAACTTACTTCCGTTCAGTTTTTTTATATATATATTTTTTAGGAAGAAAAGCTTATAAAAACTCTGCCAAATTGATAATTTGTTATGTAGGTCAAGAATAAAGACAACCGTCCAAATATCGGACACGTTTTTTATGGCTTAATTTATTATTATTATTATATTTTCTTTTTTTTTTTTATCAATGTTTACATTTTTACTTGACAAATGTCTCTTTCCAAAGATTCTGAGTACCCCATTTCTCAAAAAATAATGTAAATAACTACTCTTGTGCGAGACGTTTTATTTTTCATGCGCAAATAAATATGATTAATAGAGAAATGTTTCTTTAAAAGTACTAAAGCACATCCAAAATACAAAGGAAAATAGGTCAGGATTTAAAAAAAAGACATATATCAGCTTACTTATTGTGATTTCTCAAGGATTCCTTTGTCGGTTGAAAGATTTTAGTGACTACAACTTGAGTTGGTAAAAGTAGCTATCAAATACGTATGTGATACGTACGTGTTCATTTGCCCATTATTTTCCCAGTTTTATGCAAGTGACTAAATATTTTCCTCTGATACGAGGCTTGCCCTGAAAGTAATGCCCTCCAGGCCATAACTGTTTTATTAACATTATAGATATGCGTTTAATATACACATATGAATAGCTATGTCTGTAACACAATACTATTCAAGCCTCTCGATAAGTATATGGCGATACATTTATCACATATGCCGTACAAATATCAATTGGATGATATGTAATGCTATCAATAGCCTTGCACTGTTCTTTTTGTCTTTAACACTTGTTTATCTCCTTTAAACTTTTTGCTCTTGACACGCATCATCATCATCATCATCATCATCATCATGTTGCACTGACAGCACGGAATTCCATCATTTTCTCTTGCAACCCGTCCCTGTCAGTCATCGCTCCTGGCAGGCCCTCTTCACGGCATCCAGTATCCTCTCAGAGCTAATCAATATAAGTATTTGCTGGTCGGCCTACTATGGTGCATCCATGTGTAAGTATCCACTGGAGAACTTCACTTCTGAGTTTGTCCTTGCTTCGTCAGCAGTATCCAACGTGTCTTATTTTATAGTTTGTATGTAAGTGGTCGGTCTGCTGCGTTTTTTGCGGAGTGCTGCTTCCAAGTTTTGTCCATGACCGCAAACAGATTTATTTTATAGTAAATTCTAAACAAGCATGAATTTCAAGGCTAACATTCTATCTATAAAGGGAGAAATTTACTAATATATTTATTTATCTATTTCCTAAGAATGTTATTGTTGTGAGGTTTTAAGGGGTCAAATAAGAACAAAACGACGGGTAACAAATGTAGGAAAATGTATAAACAGAAAGTAGACAAATACAATACAGGTAAGTGGAAATTACGTCCGAAAAATAGAGTTACTGGCTTACTCGCATTGGCTTACCCACAAGCCACAATTATCCCTGTTACTTATAGTAACCCGTCGGCACATTCCATTGGTCAATAGGGTATATCACCTATAACAGTTATCGAGAAGTAAATATTGTCTTAGGCCAAATTTTAAATTGATTTCCAGATTCAGGGCCGATTACTTTTATGTCAATCGGCATGTCTTCATGAAGTTATAAGTTGTAACTTAGTCTGACAAAAGGACATTACGATAGCCCACATGAGTATTGAATAAATTAGAAAACATTACTTGGTTAATATGGTGTCAAGGTGGGAGTTCCTTCTCAAATAACACTATAAACTATTTTAATCATATTTCAGAATAAAAACATTGTGCTGTTTCCTATAATTTCACTACAATTCATAGAATGTTTGTTTGCCTGCCTGTCATCACATATTTGAAGGCTGCTTGCAGATAAAGCCTCAAATAGTCTGTGCATATTAAATGATAATTCCAAAACTTGACATTCCACCACGGCACGTATCCCCCGAAACACTGTTAGGCGGTTTAATCCAAAATTTTCCTTCTCCTAAACGCGTTACCTATACAAAGGTTACAGATCTTATTCTGTGATAGTATTATCCATAGCTGAGGCGTGGGAGAAGATGTATGTATTTCACAAGGGCAATATTTCACTGTGAAACGCTGGAAATCTTGTCCATAATTCAAACATTGCTTAATGAGTCGATAGTTTTACGATGAGAACAATTATGCCACGTCGATAATCTATAAATATTATTATAGTTATTTAGATACTAACAGCTGTAACCCTGTGATATTATATGCTAATGTAAGAAAATATATTAGAATATAACTCACCCATATTACATTATATATTCTTTGACAATGTTTCAAAGTGACATGTGATATCCAAGATGCAAAAAGGGAAAAACATAAAAGATTTAAAATGTTAGACATATTTTAAATAAGAAGTAAAAAAGAATGACAGAATTATGTACAATATGTTGAAAAGGAAATGGTATATGAATTAAATTTGTTTTGGTACAAATCGTTCGTTCAGGCTGTTGTCGTATCAGTGCTGTTGTATGCCTGCACCACCTGGACCCTAACTAAGCAACTAGAGAATAAACTAGATGGGAGCTGCACAAGAATGCTGTGGGTGATTCTGAACAAGACGTGGAAACAACATCCTACGAGAAACAGCTGTATGGTAACCTGCCACATATCACCCAAACCATCCGATAAAGACGAAAAAAACATGCGGGACACTGCTGGAGAAGCAAGGACGAACTCATAAGCGACGTCCTTCTGTGGAAGCCAACACATGGGCACGCCAGTGTGGGCCGACCAGCAAAGACGTACATTGATCAGCTCTGTGCGGATACAGGATGCTGCATAGAGGACCTCCCGAGAATGATGAGCGATACGGACAGATGGAGAGAGATTGTCATGGATATCCGCGCTGACAGCGCGACATGATGATGATGATGACAAATTGTTCGTTACTTAAAAATACTTTAGATGCATAACTAAACATTAGAATAAAAATGAGTCAGAAAGTTTTGTCGTATAGACAGATTTTCAAATAAGTCCCCTTTTGTCAAATGCCCGATGTCATTCTTCATTAGCCATATCTCTCCTCATATACCTGATCACTGCTTGATCATTCATAATATTTCTACACTTTAATTCACGAGTTACCTCTGTTCTCATATTGCTGATCTCTGCTTGATCATTCAAAATATTTCTACACTTTGTTTCACGAGTTACCTCTGTTCTCATATTGCTGATCTTTGCTTGATCATTCAAAATATTTCTACACTTTGTTTCACGAGTTACCTCTGTTCTCATATTGCTGATCTTTGCTTGATCATTCAAAATATTTCTACACTTTGTTTCACGAGTTACCTCTGTTCTCATATTGCTGATCTTTGCTTGATCATTCAAAATATTTCTACACTTTATTTCACGAGTTACCTCTGTTCTCTTATATCTGATCACTGCTTGATCACTTATAATGTCCCTCCAATACACATTGCATCACTGGCCATATCACTACTTACATTGGTAATCATAGCAAATGATTAGAGACATCAATCTTTACTAAGTGTATATGTTTATATTTTACAGAGTTTACATTTTTTTTTAAATATTAGACTAATTAAATAATAACTTGATAATGGGTACTTGTTCAGATATTCTAAATTTTTCTTATCTTCTGACAAATATAAGTACACAATTTATTCAAAAATAAAATTAATCTAAAAAAAAGTATTTCAACATAAATTACGAGTTTAATTTGGTAACTCAATTTACTCATATATCAGATCAATTTTTTTCTATTAAATATAACTGAAATGCAATCAATTCGTTACAATCCCCATATTCTGTTACAGTGTTTACATGGGAAAATAGTTCTGCATTGTATAAAACATAATAAATTAGGATTTAATTAATTATGTGCTGTAATATGTTCCAATGTTTATCTTTTTATTAGTTATACTAGCAAATATATGCACCCTCCGGGTGCAAGTATTTAAGTTTTAATATAATAAAATATCATATTAAATTAGAAAGGCTAATGAAACTGAATAAGAATTCAGATAAAAATATTTGGAACAGAGGGGGTATAATCGGAAAATAGAACAACTTTGAAACTAACTGTTCCACCATTTTCCCTTACTCCCGTCTTTCAGTGGTAAATTTCCCTAATTTAACTATTTAGTTAAAATAGGAAGAAAGAATAAAATTACAGTTATTTCTTTATGTTAATAGATTTCTGTTAAGATTTATCCCCCAAGATTTTTGCTCATATTTATTAAGATAAAAACCAAACAATTAGAAATCAATAATACTAAGCATATATTTATCAAAATCAAATTTTTTAAGATCAATATGCAAATTAGCCTTCCCATTCACACTGTAAACCGCTATTTCGTTGAATATATAAATATAATTGCATGTTATTAGTATGTTGATATTGTTAACAGTCTTAATGATGTAAAACAATTTTACTAATAATTGAGGTTTAAATAAAAAATAAAATCAGGGAGAATGTGTGTAAATAACAAAGGGAATTGTGACTTGTGTAGTTTCGGTTACAGACAGACAAACCCACAATCTACATTATAATAAGAGATATTTCTTTGACGCAATAAATTTGGAAACTTAAATATTCTTTGTGAACTTATTTACATAAGCGAATATGAAGCCCGCTCGTACCTCAAATGTCAGCTCTCAGCAAGAATCGACCGAGGGACAGATCGCAAATTTGCAGAACTTGTAAGTCGGGATGTTAGTCAAGGTAACGCTGTCTCTACTGTAGCACCTAAGAATATATTTAAACACGTAAAAATTTCATAAAATAATAAGAAACATAAAGGAATTAAAAAAAACACATAACATGACCATTGTTTAGACACAATAGAAAATAAATATACTTTAAAATCTCAAGCTAATTTTACAATACAATGCCGAAACAACTATTCCATTTGAAATTCGAAGCACATTCGCCAGAGTTAAAAATGTATTTACTCGAGAGCCGTTGATATTGCCAAAAAACAGTTGCACACCAACAATCATTTATGTAAGTCGTGTTTAGATGTATTTCATCTATCAATATTTTTGCGGTTGTCAGTCAATTTGAATTCTATGTTTTGCCAAAACAAGTTTTCTGTCCTGGCCCGGATTGTTAATATTTCATGAGATGCTTTCCAAGTAACTAGTTCTCGTAAAAAAAATAGTTCAGCATATATTTCATACTAACTTTGGTTCAGAAGTTAAGATTTAATAGTTGCATTATTAACTTTAGTTGTAAAATATTGGGAGATGAAATAGAAATGGACACATTACTGCGTTGTACTGTACATTCCACAAAAGAACAAACACACACATGCACGCACACACACACACACACACACACACACATATATATATATATATATAATATATTACGTTAATGTATGAGTAGTGGCTTACCGGTGGGTACGGGTACGATCGTTGGGAGCGCACAGTATCCAGGGGTTAAGACCGTGAAAAAACAAATACAAAGTGCTCAATAAAATGTAGAGCAAAATTTATTTAAGAAATGGATATAAAGTAACCTACTCGAGTTTCATCATCTGAATCGTCAGGGTTACATCCGTTGAATTAATCGAGTTTTCGATTAATATCAGTTGGTACCACGTATGTCTGTTGGAACGGGTCTTATCGAAATTATTATTGAAACGCTGTTCATCTATAACGATAAGACCCGTTTCAACAGACATACGTGGTACCAACTGATATTAATCGAAAACTCGATTAATTCAACGGATGTAACCCTGACGATTCAGATGATGAAACTCGAGTAGGTTACTTTATATCCATTTCTTAAATATATATATATATATATATATATATATATATATATGGGTGTGTATGTGTGTGTATGTGTAGGCAAGTATCTCAAAGCGGTGGAATATACGTCTGATATGATATAATATTGCTGAAACATCAGGTATGCAGATCAGATAAGAAGCTTTTCAAACTTCTGATTTTACTTCGCTTGTGTATATTAATGTATTTATAATAAATAAGGTTTTATGCGTGCTGAGGTACCAAAGAAAAGTAATTTTTAATGAACCTGATATATTCATCACATTTGAAGTCACGAATATTCTACGTTAAGCAGAGAAACTAGAGTTGAATTATGGTTGGTTGGTATCCTTCCGTCTACGATAGACGATGGAGTAGTGTCAAAGCTTTGTTTTCGTGTTTTTTTTTTTCGTTTTCTTTTTTTTCTTCGTTTTCTTTATTTTTCTTTTCTTTTTAAAAATGTTGAACTATATAACCTGGGCGGGTTTATATGGAGGATAAACTGTTGCCCATGCAGCAAATTCCCCCTCTCCACACTGCCGCTGTGATCCAAAGGAAAGGTAAGGTACCAATGCGGTTTGGCAACGGTAGTTTACTCACCTAGACTTTCCTTGAAGGCAGCAGAGGTTTTGTGTTGGACTTTTCCTTGACTGATGGGTTGCCGACCAAGGCTAAGGTGCCACTTTTAACCCATTTGTGGATTTATGCGCATAGTAAGTACACCAAACCTTATTACTATTGGTGTCCTGTGGAATGAAATGAAATTAAGGAAATGGTATATTTTGCGTTTGTGTGTCAGATAGGCAACAGTACCTTCAGATTTTTTTGGGGGGGGTTGGGGTAAGTCAACTGGTGCGTCAAGATGGTTCTAATATCCGCTGTGTTTATACTCACATATGCACATGTATACGGGAAGCAGGTTCATTCATGTACACGTGTGATCATACCAGCGTTGTTGAATTATCTAAGTTACGACTTAGTATAAGTCCACGTGCCATTTACTGCTATCAAAATCTTGCTTGAAGTGTCACGTAGAAGTCCTCCGTGAAGTGACTGCACCTACAAACTTCTGTTTATCTATTAGTTTGGAAAAGTTAACAGGGGAAAGGTAGAATGGTTAGCTAGCACGTGGTGGTATGAAGTGAATAAAAAAATGCAGAATTAGCTAAGAAAAAGAATTAATATCATAAGTAGGAAAATTAAAAATAATAATGAGAAAAAAAAAATATTTTCTTCGCTGAAAGTTTAGGGCTTGGCATTTTGGTACGTAGAACTCCTTCGTGAAGTGATTGTATCTACAAACGTGTCTTCTTACAAATGCAATAACATGTGAGTGTTGCAAAGTGACTATGAATTGGCCAAAACATTCCATAAGCATAGATAAATAAGCATTGATATGCCAAAAGAGCTGAAGTATGAAAAGATGTGTTACCAAAAGGGATATGATATGTTTAAGATTGCGGAAAAGTCTATGTTGCAAATTGGGTTTTAAACATTTCAAAATTACTAAATTTTTCCTCTATGTATATTAATGTGTGTATAAGTATTTTATGCTAGGAAAATTATCAAAGTAATGTTTTGTATAAGAATCCTGATATAATATTAAAAGATTAAAAAATAACATTAAAAAAAAAACAAGTGCCAGCGATATCATACTAAGTTAGGATGATATGTTTAAGATAGCGGAAAATCTTTTGGCGATTGGATATTAAATTTATCAAAGTTACTATATTTTTTGTTTATTTATATTAACGTGTACATATGTATGTTATGCTTGGGACATTATCGAAATAATTTATTGTATAATAAGGCTGATATAATGGTAAAAGAAAAACCCACAAAAATCCTCCCAACGTAGTGCCACCGATTTGTATGCATAAGTCCACTTTATATATATATATATATATATATATATATATATATATATAATGGAAAGGAGTAACCTACTCGAGTTTCATCGATTGAATCTTCAGGGTTACATCAGTTGAATTAATCGAGTTTTCGATTAATCTCATTTGGTATAATACATGCCCGTTGGAATGGGACTAAAGGATAAGTCCCATTCCAACGGGCATGTATTAATTCAACTGATGTAACCCTGAAGAATCAATCGATGAAACTTGAGTAGGTTACTCCTTTCCATTGTATAAATAAATTTTTGCTCTACATTGTATTGAGCACTTTGTATTTGTTTTTTCTCAGTCTTAACCCCTGGATACTGTGCGCTTCCAACGATCGTACTCATACCCACCGGTAAGCTACTACTCATACATTAACAAATATATATATATATATATATATATGTATATATATATATATATATATATATTATGCAACACTCTGCGAACTTTGAACTGGGAAGGGGCTAGAAAAGGTGCCCTAAAATAGTCTGCTTGACCCTCTCGTCCGGAAAAAAGCCCCCGGGGAGTTTCAGCACATGTATACGTGAAACATACTCATTAATGTACACATGTGGTTATGCCAGCATTGTTGAATTATCTAAGTTACGACTTAGTATAAGTCCACATGCCATTGAATATTTAAAATTCTGCTTTGAAACGTCTTAACCCCACAAGCCTCTGTATTTGTCTACTAGTTTTAGTTTGTCAGTTCATAAGTCAATGTGCGGGGGAGAAAGTCTTGTAGCACGTGGGACATGAAACTGAAATAAAATAAAGAGTTAAAAAAAATGAAAAGTTAAGAATTAGTAGATTAAACAGGAAAGATCAATAAGATAAAATTATAAAAACATATTTCCTTAACAGAAATGTGACGTGATTTTTTACTTGCAAAAACTTCGAGTCCGGCTTGCAATGGTGACTTAAATGCTATTTAATATTTAAAATTCTGCTTGTAAACGTGTTAACGCCACAAACCTCTGTATTTGACTACTAGTTTTCGTTTGTCAGAAAAGAAGTCAATGGGGAAGGGAAGTCTAGTAGCACATGTGACATAATCCGGTCGAGATCAGAAATCAGAATCAAAATCAAAATCATGGTTTATGTAAAAAAAAAGATTAGGGACATGGAATATCACGATTCTAATGGTACTTGGACATTGATCGGCCGTGAACTTCGATGTTTCAGTTTTGATATCGTAGCTCATAATGAGACAAGGAAAACAGGAGAAGGCCAGCTGAGAGAGGAAGGTGATCAATAAACCTTTTTTCTGAAAATGATTTTGATTCCGATCAACCGAATAGAGGTTGTGGGCCTTGCAATCTTCAATAAAACTGTATCGTCCCTCAGAAAATAAAGCATCAAGACTGGTTCGATGATAATGATGCACCCCTGAAAACATTGATCGATTTAAAACGATACGCATTCATCAAGAATCGAAACTATCGGTGGTCCGTACCCAAAAGAAAACTTTGGGTGGAAAGTTACAGTTCACAGAACAACACGCACGCTAAGAATGAGAGATTCAGATTGAAAGCTCATGAAATACAACAAGCAGATGCCTATAAAACTAGGGGTTTCTACAACCCCATAAAAGAAGGCTTTGAACCTTCCACTTACGACCAGGAACCTCTCAAGAGCAAAGACGGGTCGACCATGCAGAAGAGTAACATCGATATAGGTGCTAGATGGAAAGAACATTTTAGTGATCCTCTTAACCACCAAACTACAACCGACAGAGACGTAGTAGGTAAAATTTCGGACTCGGTAAAGTACGATTCACTCGACAAAATACCATCCCCAGTGAGGGAAGAACCGCTATAAATTCATTGTACGACAACAAGGCTACTTGTTCAGACGGTATCTCAGTCAAGCTTTACAAATTTGGTGTTGAATTACATCAACAGCATCTGCACCTACTCCCAAGCAAAATCTTGATCCAAGAAACCATACGAAAAGACATCGGAGTGGCAAACCTCATCTACAAGAAGAAAGGTGGCCGATCTTATTGCGTTAAGTACCCTGGAATCACCTTGCTGTCAAGAAAGAAATAGAAATAAGAAATAAGAAATTTATTAATCAATAGTAGTACAAATTATTTTAAAAAATATAAGTAAAAGAAAAACTTTATTGGTTTAAACTACTATTGAAGGGAGGCCATGCCTAATAGCGTGAAGCTAATCCCATGGACATGACCACCCTTGGACGCTCACAGAAAACGATACATGAAACACACAACGTAAACATATACATACATATCATGAGACAAATTAGCCGTGTGAGAATCTAAATGCAAATCTGTTGTTTATAAGAGGCAATAAAATGATTTTTCAAAAGTGTTTTAAGGACAAAATAATTTACTGAAACAAGCTTCATCAAGTACGGGAAAGATCGTTGGACGATTTCTAGTGAATCGCTTCCGCTCTATTAGAGAGTTCTATCTAAGTCATAGTTTGGTTTCAGACCATCGAGATGCACAACTCACATGATATTCACTGTGTGAATTGCAACGGAAATGTCGTGAGCAACACCAACTACTCTACATAATATTTCTCGATTTTTCCAAAGCTTTTGATCGTGTATCAAGAGATATTTTTTCCAGAAATGGCTTTCGACCCACAAATATCAGCTGATTATTTACTGACCTTCGTATAATCAACCGTTTATTCTCGGATGTTTGCATTCCAAAATATTTGCCGATAATTTTTCATTTGTAAAAAAAAAAAACTTATATACTCGGATTATTTTCATCCAACATTTAATTTGTAAGTAGCCGGTTATACTAGGATGTTCTCATATTAACGAAATTCTCTTTGGCAATCTTTTGTTTCGATTGTAAATACCCAAACTACAAATCACTAAAATAATTCATTGAGATACTTAAGTATTTTACACACACATCCAACCCCATATATATATATATGAAGCACTGCTAAATATTACTTAACATTAATTCTGCTTTGTGTTAATACATATGCCTATGTTTTCTTATTACATAATGTGTAGACATAGCCACATTTTTAACAAGAGGATTAGAGCAAATAAAATTAAAGGTAAATCTCTACAAATTGGATGGGATTCAAATTGTTTGATTAACAGATCTTAAATTCTGGTTTATCTGGTACGAGACATTTCATTGATCTACAGTACAGTGACACAGCAAGGATAGGAAAGTAGATTTACTTTTTAGCTAAGTTGATTCTAAGTTTAGGCTAGATGCGCTTTTCTATTTTTGCTCCTATACTCGTTTATTCGGGCCGGCAATTCATCAACTGAAAATGGAAAATACAGTTGTATACATACAAGAATATGTATCCGTGTTGTTCTAAGAGTTAGATAGAGTAGGATGGAACTCAGAGAGAGAAATCCCCGGACAGAAAAGGACATCGCCCAGATGAAAAGAGATACCTGACTCGAAGGAGAAGCATAAAATGCCATATGACCCAATTGAAGAACAAAATAATTTGAAGATGGTTGATCAGGTGTAGTCACAGGAAACGGTTAAATTCGATCCTGAAATCCACGGCACAGGGTAAATGCTTAAGAAAAATAGAAGTGAGGGACGAAATGATACTAAGAAACCTGACAAGCAATATCACATCTACAGAAAGTGATGTCAATGTCCACATAGGGAAGGGATAGACTGATCGATCATTCGGAAATGTGATCTCACTGATAAGATAAAGCGAACATTTCTAACCGTAGCCGTATCCCTGCTACTGTATTTCATTTGGACTCTAGCGGAGAGCTTAGAGAAAAGGGTACACGAGAGTTATTAAAGGATGCTGCGTACTGTCTTGAATAAAGTTTGGAAACGGTATTTGGAAGCAGTACAACATAAGAAAGCAGATGTCCGGCCACTTACTCCTTATCACACGAATGATCAAAGTAAGAAGAACTAGAAATGCTGGACTGCTTGAAAAATGTAGGTAAACTCATAAATGACGTTCTCCTGTCTACACCTAAACATAGACACACTAGTGCAGGTCAAACAGCAAAAACGTACATCAATCAGCTTAGTACGGATTCCGAGTGCTCGGGGAACCTTCATCTGACGATGGCCAATAGAGAATAGTGGAGAGAGAGGGAGAGATATAGAGTGAGAGGGGTAGAGAGAGAGTGTGTGTGTGTGTGAGAGAGAGTGAGAGATAGGGAGAGAGAGAGTGTGTGCGTGTGTGTGTGTGTGTGTGTGTGAGAGAGAGAGGGGGAGTGTGTGTATGTGAGAGAGAGATAAAGAGAGAGTGTATGTGTGTGTGAGAGAGAGGGGGCAGAGAGAGAGAGTGTGTGTGAGAGAAAGAAAGTGTGTGTGTGTGAGAGGAGAGAGAAAGAGAGGGGAGAGAGTGTGTGTGTGTGTGAGAGAGAGAGAGAGGGGGGAGAGTGTGTGTATGTGTGTGAGAGAGATAGAGAGAGTGTGTGTGGGTGTGTGAGAAAGAGAAGAGAGAGTGTGTGTGTGTGAAAGATAGAGAGAGTGTGTTGTGGTGTTGTGTGTGTGAGAAAGAGAGAGAGTGTGTGTGTGTGTGAAAGATAGAGGAGAAAGTGTGTGGTGGTGTGTGAGAAAGAGAGAGAGTGTGTGGTGTGTGTGTGAAAGATAGAGAGAGAGAGTGTGTGTGTGTGTGAGAGAGAGATAGAGAGAGAGTGTGTGAGAGAGAGAGGGGAGAAGAGAAGAGAGTGTGTGTGTGTGTGAGAAAAGATAGAGAGAGAGAGTGTGTGTGTGTGTGTGTGAGAGAGAGAAAGCGAGGGGGAAGTGTGTGTGTGTGTGAGAGAGAGAGAGTGTGTGTGTGTGAGAGAGATAGAGATAGATAGAGAGAGAGAGAGTCTGTGTGAGATAGAGATATAGCGAGAGTGTGTGTGTGTGTGTGAGAGAGAGAGGAGAGAGAGAGGATACAAACTGTTTTATAAATATGAATTACAGTCAATATTCAATATATATTAGAATTGTAAAATGCCGTTTAACAGATTTGAATTCAGAGTTGAATAACAAGGTTAAAAAGCCCAGTTTGCCCTTATATTTACCCATAGCTGGAAAGAGAATCGATGTACTCATACCTTTTCCGATGGTATTAGCGCTATGTAAATTATCAACAGCCTCGCTCTGGATTTGAATTCAGGTCCGCTTACAATTATATATTGAAAGTGTATATTTATATTAATCTATGGTTCTAATCCGTCAGATTTTCGAAATTTTCATTTCATTTTTTATCTAGTGATTTCGTTTATTAACATATCAATTGTATCGTAGAAATGTGTTTTGAATAATACGTGTACATCATGTATACATACGCGCATGCGCACTATAATTCTGATATAAAACATTTTGTAATTTCTATTGTCAATGGTTAAGTCATCACTCGTAGTCATCAGAGGCTTCAGCTGGAAAGAATTGCACAAAAGTCCCAAAGAATATTCTTCCAATCTTTGTTTTTTCTTTCTTTCTTTCGTTCTTTTATTTTTTATCTCAGCACACACATCCAAAATCAATGCAAATATCCATTTTCTCTTCTCAAACAAAATGTAGCATTTATTACGAAAAGAATCCTTAAATCATTTATGAATTCTTATTATTTCCATGTGTACTTTCCCGTAAAAATATTCTTCATCTTCAACAATTTTCTTCAACCAATATTCTTTTCTAGCAGATTTAATGTAAATCTATACATGACTGTAAAAATGCGTTACCGAAACTTGTTGCAAAAGTGATCGATAAGCACTTTGACAACTCATGTTAATCCTCACAAGCTAACAAATGATCACACACACACACACACACACATATATATATATATATCTTATTATAATGGAGATTGTGTGTTTTTCTGTCTGTAACCGAAACTATATTACTACTCAAGTCACAATTCCCTTCGTTATTTACATCACATTCTCCATGATTTTATTTACATTTAAACCTCAATTATTAATAAAATTGCTTCACCTTTTTATTAGTGTTGTCCATATCTACATACACATAACATGCAATTGTATTTATATATACAAAAAATAGCGGTTTACAGTGTGAATGGGAAGGCTAATTTGCATATTGATATTAAAAATGTGATTTTATTAAATATGTGCTTAGTATTATTGATTTCTAATTGTTTGGTTTTCTTTTCATGATATAAGCAAAATCTCTTCAATGAATCTTAAATGAAATACATTAACAAGAAAAAATAACTGTAATATTATTCTTTACTTCCTATTTTAACTATTTAAATAGTTAAATTAGGAATAGGAGTAATGGAAAATTATGGAAGAGTTAGTTTCAAAGTTGTTCTATTTTTCAGTCATACCCCCTCTGTTCCAAATCATGTTATCTGCATTTTTATTCAGTTTCATTGGCCTTTCTAATTTAATATGATATTTTATTATATTAAAACTTAAATACTTGCACCCGGGGGGTGCATTTATTTGCTAGTATATATAACATATGCACACACATATATATGTATATTGTTACTGAAATATGTATGCACGAAAGGGAATTTACCGTAGATAAATATCCTTATCCCACTGTAATATATATAATTATCAGATAATATTTGTTCGCATAAGTTATGAAAATCTGTCATACGTTCATTTTATCTTACATTACTTGCTAATTAAAAAAAGCATAATCTTTCAAATATACATGAATACAACTACATATTCTCTTATATACCGTTACGGCTACGTTATCACACATTTAAATACATCCAGTTTGTCTCGGTCTCACAATGCATCACGTTTATTTGTTCATGAGAAGGAAAAGAGTGAAGTAGGTTGTAAACAAATGTTCAAACTATCAGTATATACATGAGTGGATGTTAAAAAGTTACTGACCCAGGCAAGAAACGTATGCATTTTACATTGAATTATTTGGAAGTGATAGAAACGATTTATTATAATGATGATTTTAACTCGTATTATTCTTTATTTCTCATCGCATTAGAAGCGTATCCACTATTTTTGTTCACGATGATGGTCCCCATTTTCAGGTCGCGCTGACAACACGGATTCCCACGAATCTCTTTTTCTCTAACCGCCCATGTTTATCGGTTATCGCCCCTGACAGGTTTTCTGTGCGACATCCGAAAAAAAATCACAGAACTGATTGACGTAGGTTTTTATTGGTTAGCCTAAACTGATGTGTCCATGTTTTGGTGTCTATATAAAAATGCCACATCCTTGCTTCTCCAGCAGTGCCCAACACGTTTTATTTGGATCCTCTTGTTGAGATAACGAACCGAATGTGTTTCGTTTAAAAATCAATGTTAAGATTTAAAACATACCAGACCTAGTGCTGATTAACAAAAAAAGAAAGAACTTGTCAACTGGTGGATTCTGCAGATCACAGGGTGAAGCTAAAAGAAAATGAAAAAATGAACATACCTGGACCTTGCCAGAGAACTGAAAAAGTTATGGAATATGAAAGTGAAGTTATACAATTGTAGTTGGTACACTTGGAACAGTCCCAAAGGATTTGGAAAGGGCTTGGACAGTCTGGAAATCAGAGGAAGGATTGAAACCATTCAGAACACTGCACTGCTGCAATCTGCCAGAATACTCAAAAAAGTCCCGGAGACCTGAGGAGACTTGCTGTCACTCAGACTCTAGTGAAAGACCATCAGCTAACGCTGATGTGAAAACTCAAAAGGAGTGAATAATAATAATAATAATAATAATAATAATAATAATAATAATAATAATAATAATAATAATAATAATAAGGTCCTACGAATTGTAATTGGTGCCCTTGGAATGATACCCAAAACTTTGGAAAAAGAATTTGGGTGAATTGGAAATCAGAAGAAGAATCGAGACCATCCAAACTACAGCACTGTTGGGATCGGCTAGAATACTCAGAAGAGTGGTGCAGACCTGAGGAAACTTGCTCTCACTCAGTCTCCAGTGAACCACTATCTACGGTAGGTGTGAAAAACTCAATAATAATAATAATGATAATGATAATTAATACTCTTCAAAAAATGAATTGTGTTTTTTCCACATTAAAAATATGACTGGTAAAAAAGATACGTCTTTGCTCAGTGTATAACTATTGATGCTAAAATCTAAAAACACTGAACAAAATAACAACAGACGAAAATATACGAATATATATATATAATTAAATAACCCCAATTTACAAAGTTTACAAACATTTGATCATATAACACAAATATTGCAATTTTGTTCCGCTGTTATATTTTTTGTTTATTTTATGTTTAAATATTATTGTCGATATTTTGAAAACCCTTTTTGACTAATATTTTTTTCAAATGCAGATGATATTTTCTTACTTTTAAAACTACAAGACGCGTTATGTCGTAAGTATAAAGACGCTAGTCTCTCAGACTAATTACAACAAAGCAGTGAGATTGATCGTCTGTTTGTGCCCCGCAATTTTAATGTAATAAAAAGAAACTCCGTTTAGCTGCTCATTTAAAGAAATGAATAACAATTAAGCATTTGCTTAATTTTATTTGATAGTAGCAACTTACGATTGTTATCAAGCAGGACTAGCACGAGAGTCATAGTTCTGTCCGTGTGTTAAATCTAAGTTATGTTTAATAAATGACTACTATCTAAGAATGAGTTTTATTCTTGTGAAAATGCCGAAAATACATTCAGAGCTTCATAGAATAACATATTTATTGTGGTCACAGAGGATTTCAATGGGAATGTCTTTTTGGTGAAATCGTATCTGATAACTTCTCTTGTAATTTTACATCAGTATAATTATTCTGAAGATTGTTAATGGTAGATATCTTCCAGGTGCTCTATATTTCTAGCCTCTAATTTGCAGTAAAAGTCGTTGATCTCACATTCTACATTGAGCATCTCCCTGTTGTAGTAGAGATTTTCAGGCACCTATTTTGCTCTAGAATGTAGTTGATAAGGTGATAGAATTTTGAGTGAGGGAGGGTGAACGTAGTTTCCTGTTAAAGTACTGCGTTAATAATACAGAGGTCTTGTTTTTTGCAGAACACGAGGAACTGTTTTTTTATTTTTTTGTTTTTTCTTTGTAATTGAACCTTTTTTGATTTCTGACACATATTAAATACGAACAAAGTTTCACGTTTCAAAGATCTAATTTCGTTATCACTAACATCTCCAAGGATAATGATTTATCGCCTATTGGGGCATTTTTGAGGAGACAACATAGCTTTTAGCAGTATCTGTATTGTTCTGTGTCCGTTTGGATGTTAGGAACCTATATAGGAAAGTGTTAAGTTTGCTGTTTGATGCTGAAACGTTGACAATGCTGACCGAGTAGCTAATAGGTATACCAGCGTGGAAATGACGTTCCTTGCAATTAAGGTTATGCTAGAGTGGCCCTTTCCGATTTCGACTAGCCTGACCACTAAAGGATGTAACTGACTTCGTGCTGTTTTGATCTGGGAAGCAGACAGCGCTGATGGCGTTGCTGATAGCAGCATCGTCAATATCCGAATTCGTTCTGCTCTGGTTCCGTGTTCTGTGTCTTGAATTCTTCTCACGTTCTCGCACCCAATGTTAAATAATCATTTCCGTTTGGTTTAAGTTGTCTTTTGTATTGGCACAAACGATTTTTAAAATATCTCTTTTTCACTGAAGGCCAACAGAGAAAGAAGAAGACAAGTTTTTCTCTAAACAGTTTTTTACGCCTCGTTCGGCGTGGTGCAACGAATTCTCTCGTTTCAAAGAGTTCCTTTGTCGCAAATAATCCTGAGCAGAAATGCAGCTGTATCTCGATTCCGTGTCAAGTGAATACTTTTCCTTGTGTTTGTGGGTTTGGAGCTGCTGATACCAGCGGCACCTGCAATTGTCTGTTTGCTTTCTGTCCCCCATCACCTTAGGGCTTTAAAAGGTTAGATGAGTAGAATATCTCACAGAAAAGTAAATATCGTTGCACAACTGAGTGGAACAATGCCAGTAGGCCTTCGATGTCACAGTCTTTCTGTTTATCCCAGAAAATGGCCGAGTTGATTGTTCAGGTTTGCCGCCTCTAAAAATGATGTTTCTAAGCTGATATATAGCAACCCCTCTACACGAGTAGGATGTGACATAAGGTGAATTATTTAACATGTTTGAATTCCGAGTTTTTCTTCACGTAGACCGGTTGTCATACCAAGGTTAAAGAGCCCACTCTGTCTTACTATTTACCCATAGTTGGATAGAGAACGTTGGATGCATATCTTTCCCAATAATATTAGCGCTATTTGAAATAAAAACAGCCTGGTCTAGGATTTGAACTATTCTCGCCGTGCTCATTTCCTACGAGGGTAATCATTACACTAGACGCCTCCACCGAAGCTCTGATCCTGGGCTCTCGAGGATTTATGTTTTTTTCATGTTATTATCAAGATTACTTGACAATACCTTTCCCACATTTTCTCCACATCCACAGAATATTCATTAGGGGCAGTCAGTTAATTATCATTATTATTCCATTATTATTCCATTCTTATATTCTGGCTATTATTATTATTATTATTATTATTATTATTATTATTAATAATAATAATAATAATAATAATAATAATAATAATAGCCAGGATATAAGAATGAAATTCGACATCAAAGTGCTATACTAGTGACGAAAAGGGGAAACGTCGAACAATAGACAGAATACAACCACCAAATCAGGAAATATATCAGGAAAATATAAGAATACTTGGAGAAAGGGAGAATTAAAAATACTTCGGAATTTTGGAAGCGAACACCATCACACAGAGATAAAAGAAAAAGTTTTAAAAGAATATCTGAGAAAGACAAGAAATCTTCTAGAAACCAAGCTCTGCAACAAAATCTCATCAACGGGATAAATACCATGGCTGTAACCATTATACGATACTCTGGACCATTCTTAAACAAGAGAGATAGACCAAAAAGACAAGACAACTAAAGACAATGCACAAGGCATTACATACAAGAGATGATAAAGACTATATGGATGAAAAAAAGAAGGTGGAGTAAGTCTGACCAACACAGAAGATAACTTACATGCCACAATCCAAGGACTCGAAGAATACAGAAAAATGGCAGGGAATGATTGAAGAATAGCAATTGACGGTTAGATGATGACAGAGTGGAATCTACTAAACACATAAAAACAAATGCAACAAATTGGCATAAAATTACAACATTAGACACACATGTGTTGGAAAAGGCATCCACTGTAAATTAGATTTTGATCATTCTAACAAATGGTATATGCACAAACCAGAATCTGTGCGAGAAAATCATAAAATCTTCTGGAGTTTTGAGATACAAACGGATCTCCCAATTTTGGTAAGAAGACCAGGCTTAACAAGAAAAAAATAACTTATCTTATGGGCTTTGCTATTCTATTGGATTACAGAGTTAGAATTAAATTAAGCGAAATGATAGACAAGTAGCCGGATTATAAAAAATGTAAGAGAATATAAAAGTGACGTTGATTCTAATTGTAGTTGGTGCCCTTAGAACAGTTCCCACAGGTCTGTAAAAGAGACTGTGGAAACTTAAGATCCGATGAAATATCGAGACCATCGAGACAACTGCACTGTAAAGATCAGCTAGAATACTTGTTGTCACTTAATCTTCAGTGAAAAGTCTCCTTTTAAAACAGGCGTGAAAACCTCGCAAGATGTAAAATAACGATAATAAGAAGAATAAAAAGTGGAAGATCCCACCAAAATAGATATGAAAGTAAACTGAATCCGATGTTGGTGCAACATTTCTAGAACCGTGTGGACTTCTACGTTGTGGTCATCCCTCCCAGGTCCACACTGACTCGGTGTAATATTACCTATTAGCATCCCTTCCATGACTGTAACAGTTACGTTTGAAAATTATTTAAATTCGATAAAGATACCTGAATCAGCATAATTTGAGCAAGACAGATAATTGTTTATATTAAATAAGAGAGTCACTTGAGAGTATATAAATTTGTATAAATAATTTTGTTTTTGTTATGACCTGTTACAGGGTCAATAAATAGTAACTCAACACGGGTATAAAATGTAGGGAACATATTGTATGCAAAGCTTATACATACAATGGAAGGGTTTCCTTGTTCAGCATACACGAAGACTGTATCTGGAACTACTCGACTGAGTAGGCTTTTACTCTGTTACATATGTACCCTTTGGGTAAGTCCATGTTCGTGTCATAGGTGAATCACTAAAACAGTTTTTATAGTATTAATTGACAACATCTTAACAACGTGGAAATTATTAGTATTAATATAGGAATACTTGAAACGATATGAATCTGCAAATTATATTTGCATCGAATTTTTGCATTTAATAACATTAGGAGGATGCTATCCTGCTGAACATATATACCAAAGCAAACACCACATATGGCTGTTTAATTGTCACATAATGGACAGTTTGACTATTCATTTTTTACTGAAGTGTAGAATTTAAAAGTAACAGTTAAATGTAAGTATTCACACAGGGTTTCATATAAGTATGATAGATATCCTTGATCCCTGATTAACTCTAAGAGTAGGTCTCTCATAGGTTTGTTTGATCATGTTACACAACAATCGTGATAATTGTTTTTTAGTTAATTAGTTAGACTAGTAAATATATGCACCCTTCGGGTGCAAGTATTTAAGTTTAATATAATAAAATTCATATTAAATTAGAAAGACTAATGAAACTGAATAAGATGGCAGATAAAAAGATTTGGAAGCAGAGGGGGTAGATGATTGAAAAATAGAACAACTTTGAAACTAACTCTTCCATTCATTTTCCATTAATCCCGTTTTTCATGGTAAATTTTCCTATTTTAAAGTATTTAGTTTTAAATAGGAAGTAAAGAATGAAATTACAGTTTTTTCTTCTATTAATGGATTTCTTTTAAGATTTAAATCCCCGAGATTTTTGCTCATATTATTTCATAAGATAAAATCAAACAATTAAAAATCAAAATACTAAGCATATATTTAATTAAAATCAAATTTTTTAATAATCAATATACAAATTAGCCTTCCATTCACACTGTAATCCGCTATTTTGTTGTAAATATAAATACAATTGCATGTTATTAGTATGTAGATTATGGTCAACAGTCTTAATGATGGTAAAACAATTTTTATATATAAACAGTTTTAAAAAATAAAATAAAATCATGGACAATGTTGATGTAAATAACTAAGGGAATTGTGACTTGAGTAGTAATATAGTTTCGGTTACAGACAGAAAAGCCCACATTCCATTATAATAAGATTAGTCCCTTATGTGTTGTCTAATGCTTATTCTCCACGCGTGAGATTGAGAGGATTCAAAATATAAGCCAATCACTTGTTCTTAATAAAAAACTAAGATAAATATAGAAATAGTCAACCCGATGATGACCAGAAGAATAAGATGAGCTTTAACACGACCAAAGACTTAGAAGAAATATAAATACCTAAGTAAAGGATAAGGAATAAGAAATAATAAGAGCTATGCAACATAGTCTCAAAATCTGACTAACATCTTTAGGGATTTGGGCCGCTATATTTTTACGGCAATGTGAATTGAATACATTAAAATAATTAAGTTTTTTTGAAACAAGTAATTTTAAAATTATATAAGCTAAGTTTAAAATATATTTAAACAAAAGAGATCAAAATAAATATTAGTTTAGAAATATGTTAACACAATAGAAACAAGGTTTAAATTCATCCGATAATTTATGTCACCAGAATTCCACAGATACAAAAATCATTCGATATTGCTCATTGCAAATCACCTGAATATTTGATGAAATTTTTAGCTTATGATCACGTAGAAATTACAAAGAGAATTATAAAAAGGCCCTTTTTTAGCTGAAAGACGCAGAGAGAATGGGAAGCTTACGCTCTTCCCGACTCGACCAGAGTTTGGAGCTGATGCTCCTAACTCAACAGTAGAAGCAAAAGTTCTCGACCCAACATCGACACAATGGAGAAAAGTCGCTACTGAAGATACAAAATGATATATCAGGTTGGTCTCGTATTTTTCCATTTTTTCTATCTCGCTCAACAAAAATCCAAATTTTCAATCACAAGTTTCAATCACAGACAAAACTGCTACAATCGCACAAATATAAACAATACATGTCACACTTGTCACATACAACTATGTAGAGACACATAAGTGTCTGCAACACCACTGAAAGAACAAAACTATATTAATTGTATTAATGTATATAAAGTTTTGTTTCCTTTAATCAATTGTCTTCTTTTGTTTTCTATGGAAACTTCATTTCCGTAGTCTTATCATCTAAATTGTGGGGACCCATAACTCGGATCTTCTTCAATCTTCAAATCCTCAACTAAACACTCACCAAACAACCACGGTCTCATAATGGAACAGTTTGACTATTCATTTTTTAACTGAAGTGTAGAATTTAAAAAGTAACAGTTTAAATGTATGTATTCACACAGGGGTTCATATAAGTATGATAGATATCCTTGATCCCTGATTAACCTAAGTGTAGGTCTCTCATAGATTTGTTTACTACACAACCCGTGATAAAAATTTTAGTTCATTAGTCAGATTAGTCTCTCCGTGTTGTCTAATGCTTATTTTCTACACGTGAGGTTGAGAGGATTCAGATCGATAGAAATGTACGTCAAAATATATGCTGTCACCGTGTTAATTAATAACAATTAAGATAAATATGAAAACAGTCGACCCGAAGAATAAGATGTGCTTTAACCAGACTAGAGAGGACTCAATCCGCATAACTAAAAGACTTAGAAGAAATAGAAATATCTAAGTAAAAGGATAAGGAATAAGAAATAATAAGAGCCATGGAACATATTTTCCCCGTTAAATCCAGTCTCAAAATCTGACTAAAATCTATCGAATCTATCTAATCAGCTTCAGATTATCTAACAATGAAACTCATTGCCCCAAACCTGATTACATAATCTGTCAAATGCAAATGCTTTTGTTTATAAAATGTACATCCTTGAAAATCATTGCAAGAAAGTCGACAAATTCAATTACAGAGAAACAAATAGAAATTCTGTAAAAGAATAGAAAAAACCTTCTTTTGTTTTGTTCGCTGTTATAAATTCCTGCACATTAATGTCATAGGTCGCCAAATGTGCCGCCTTGATACCATTTTTACTGATCAATTGTGGATAATTGTATCACATAATTTGAATAAGTCATTAAAAAGTTTACAATAACAAAATACAAAAAAACATGCCGTCAATTTCCAAATTCTTTATTAATCATTAATCTAGTTCCTTTTTGCTGGAGTGGAATTTTCTTTTCGGTTTCTTATTTGTTTATTCTATTTTATTCATTTATTTTCCTGTAATTGCCATTTCTTCCTCGACTTCTTTCTGTAATTTCCAGACTGATACAATTGTTTTAATGATTATAGTTTT
>CM042140.1:26214242-26221742 GCA_023376005.1 Doryteuthis pealeii
GTAGAAAATATTATACAATAGAATGTAAGGTGTGATGTGATGTATTAATTTTTTATTTTTTATGAATAATATTTTTCTTTGGCACAATAGATTTGGAAGCATAAATGTTTTCAGTGAACTTATTAACATAAACCTATCTGAAGCTCGTACCTCAAATGTTAACTCACAGCCCAAAACACAAATATCGACCGAGTGATAGCTTGTAACTTAGAAAACTCGTAATTTGGGACACTCATAAGTCAAGGTATCTCTGTATTAGACATTAATTAATTCATTAATTGATAAATCAATACTGAAAATTTCATTCAAATCGGATAATTACCTGATTTTTGGCAATTTTTTTTTTTTTTGCAATCGTGAATGTTACATTAAAATTGTAAACAAGCGCCTAAAACCATTGAAAATAGAAAAAAATGGCGGATAGCGTCGAAATTGACCAAAACAAATCCCTTTAAATGTATTAAAAATAAACTGCATATGTAATGATATTTTTCTCTTTTTAGTGATGGTCATTATGTTACTACTTATCGATTTAGACAAAAGTTTGACCTTAAATAATAGATTTAGTTAATTTTAATTTGTTTTTAAAAACGTAGCCAACGATTTTTTTGGGTATACCTACTTTAATTCATTAATATTAGTGGCGTATCGAATATTAACGTTTATTTCAACAGTTTATTCATTAGACAATTCTCGGTGATTTTTTTTTTTAATTTGATAAATCATTATCTCTTATTAGTTACCACCAATTATTATCGTTCCAACAACGAACTTCAACTTAGTGTACTAGAGGCCTTATATATTTTCAAATAATTTTCTAACTTTCTATTATACACAATGTACAATTATATACCGATTTTTCATACGTAAAAGTCAATAGCAGTTAATGCAAATGTAAAATACTGTTGTTACATAATCATTAGAAACCTAATGATTATGACAATAGTGTAGAAATCATATTAGTGCAACTGATGGCCTTGAGGGTGAGTGACGGCGCTTGACCTCGATCTCACCTTGCGTTCTGGGGATAAACCGTGTGAAACGGAACCCCGATAGAAGGCACTTCCGGTTTAAGGAGTAAGCAACTCAGTTAGTCAGTTAGAAGTTAGAAGCCAAGCTAGCAAGATGTGATTCTCACTGCGCAGATTGTCTGGTCTGGGGGTCTACGAATAAAGTAACATCATCGTAAATCGAAGTCTTGTGTTTATTACTAAAAACCAACAATGACACAGGGCTTCTGATAAGGAGTGATCCCCAACAGAAACCAGACCTGGAATCCTCAATAGAAGACCAGACGAGACCTTAGAAGATATACCAGACCAAGATAGATGATAGACGATCAGAAGCAAGCCGGACAGAAGAATAGACGACCAGAGTAAGAAGTAAGAAAGGTATATAACATATACCTATTTAGTGCCGGTAAAGAAGCGCTATGCAACATTGTATGTTGAAAATCTGGACAGCCAATGTGTTTTATAAGCATCACAATATATAATCACCAATTTAATCGTCTAAATTGAATTATTAAGGTTGTTGATATATGAAAATAATCAAAATGTTTGTTTTTGTTCCTATCATTCTTTTATACGGTGTCATCAGCACCACAACACTGCCAACATAAATAACATTGCTTCAATCGTGAACATCAACAAAATAAACCGTGTTCCAACAACCACCAATATGGAAGTGATTACAATCAAAATAAGCAGCATTACAATTACCACCATCACATACTCTATTGACAACGATTACATCATCATCAGTATTAGTTGCAATACGATCAATATGATAAGGTCAAAGTGTACACATTGTCGACAGTTGCGTGTTGTCATTACTGGTTGATTTAGTGAATCTATTGCAATTCGTTCTGAGTATCACATAATAGAAAAGAGGTGTCACTGTTCAAACAACCAGAGTGTTTTGTTGTAGTAGCAATTGGATAAGAATATGTTTACAATGAATGTCTAGCCCGTGCCAAAAATAGTTCAGCATATCATTCTCCATATACGATGTGTATCGAAAAAAGTAGTGAGACTGAAGATGTATGCATCATGAAATAAATGAACAACGAATGGAACTGTTGGAATTTTTATATATAAGGCGTGTGATAGATGCCTACTTGTACTTATAGACTCGCCGATGAACACGTGACCAACCTATTGACCAATCACTGGCGGTGCTCTGCTGCTGATATTGTTATTTATACAGGCTGTTCGGATCTTAACTACTCATATTGCTTTGAACCTTCGTGGACGACGGATCATAGGATTATATCACTGGACCTTTGACACTACGTAGGATTCCATAAACTCAGGACTTATTCGCTTACCAAATGATTCTATAGTGTATGACTTATTCGCTTACCAAATGATTCTATAGTGCAGGACTTATTCGCTTACCAAAGGATTCTATAGTGCAGGACTTATTCGCTTACCAAAGGATTCTATAGTGCAGGACTTATTCGCTTACCAAAGGATTCTATATAGTGCAGGGATTCTATAGTGCAGGACTTATTCGGCTTACCAAAGGATTCTATAGTGCAGGACTTATTGCTTACCAAAGGATTCTATAGTGCAGGACTTATTCACTTACCAAAGGATTCTATAGTGCAGGACTTATTCGCTTACCAAAGGAATTCTATAGTGTCAGGATTCTTATTTATTCCTTACCAAAGGATTCTATAGTGCAGGACTTATTCGCTTACCAAGGATTCTATAGTGCAGGACTTATTCACTTACCAAAGGATTCTTATAGTGCAGCAGCTTATTACTTACTCTATAGAGGACTTACTTACTTACATTAAGTCCTTTTCAACTGGCCAAGAATGGCGGTCAGGAACGTTGTTTTACTTTTGATTAGACTATTTAGCATACAGCATACTTATTCCTGTGAGTTATTCATTGATTTGAGCACATCTGAATTACTTATTTCGATACAACGTAATGTTGTGTCATTGTATTTAATGTATTATATTTATTCAAAACTTATCCAGGGTATGTATTTTCAGTTGAAGAAAAAAGAAAAAGACATAAAGAAGATGCTGCACTTGCACAATATCATCAAAATCTGCAGCCAAAAATTATCAAGATAGGTGATCAAAATATTTTGCTTCGTCTAGACAAAGCCCCTTCGCTTACACATCAACGTAAACGTCTGGAAATTCCTTTATTTCATAAGTTATTTCGCTGCACTCCCGATTCATTTATATTTTAGAATTAAAAAAAAACAACCATCGAAACATTCGAAATCTCAGTGACAGAAGACATCAAAAACCACAAAAATGACACATATTACATGGCAACAACAGGGCCGGCTTAGCTCAGTCGGGAGAGCGTTCGGCTAGAAACCACAAGGTTCCTGGTTCGATACCGGCCCTCGCCAACTCAGCGTATGAGTAGCACAGGGATCTGTGCGGTAAAGTAAGGGGCTGATGGTAGGTGTGGCGCTCCACCTCAGATGCTAAAATAATCGCCTTGGTCTAGCGCTATTGAAAAGGGGATAGACTCCCTCGCTGACTGGCTGGTACCGACTTTAGGCCGCCCCGCCGACTTGACTTACTTTACTTACATGGCAACAAACAAAAAAAGAAAACGTGAAACTCTAATAGAATTCTCAACCAGAGATTATAACACAAGCTGATAAAGACGGAACAAAAGATATATTGGCCATTGATGACTATCTCAGTGAAGCAACGACCACAAAATAATGAGGAATTCTGCTATGAAATCCCAAATCAATATAAATTCATTAAATTATATAGTCGGAAAACTAATTAACAAGGAAACATCAAAGATATTAAAACCCCATGAACGCAAAATATATCCGCTTTTATCTGTTTCCTAAAATACATGAAAAAATAACTCTGAAAAAACAGTAATTTCCTCAAGTCTCCCACGAGTAAACAATACAAATAGGTAGATCACTACATACAGACACTTAATATGATAGATATTCATAACAAAATCTATAGCATTAAAACAATACTATAAGATGCAACTCTGATCACAATGAATGTCAGATCGCTATACTCTAATATCAAACACAAAGTGGAATTTTCAGATTTGGGAGAATACCTCAACAAGAGACCAACAAAAAAGCCCTCCCGCCCACAGAAGGATAAAACAATACTAATTCAACACCTATTAACTCTAAACAACTTTAACATTAACGAATGATACTTCATATAAACGAAAATATGCAGCCTGGGCAATATTGCAGGTCCTTTATACGCGATCATTTTCATGGACAAGTTTTGAAACACGTACATATACCTTAAAATTAAGAGTGATTGCCTTTTACGCAAGATATTGTTAATGACATATGCATCATATACTCAGACGGAGAGGAAAAATAATTTCCTAACAAACATAAATATGATGCACAAAACAATCAAATTTGCCCCGGAATTGTCACCACAATCAATAGCAGTTTTAGATATGCTTGTATATATTAACAAAATTAAACTACCTTCAACTCTACACGCACTAAAAAACACAGCTATATCCAATTCAGATCTGCTTGACTAAAACATCTAAAAATAACCTCCCCTATTCCCAAGCAATTAGACTTCGAATAATCAACACAGACAACAACTAACTGAAAAGACAAAGCTATAAACTAAAACAGCAGTTCTCGGCACATGTTCCTATACGAAAATTGAAAACCAGATAACTAAGCTCAATTGTACTGTTGGCAGGATAGTTTAAAACTAAAACAAAAATAGACATTAAATTGCATTCTCCTCGTAAACATTGGGACTTTTAAAAGTAAAACCCAATCTAGAAGATATTTGACAATAACCAACCATACTGACTTATCTTCGGCCAAATAAACCCAAAGAAATTATAGGAAGCATCAACATCTATATATTAATACGCTTGTTCCTCCATCCGTTTTTTCATCCTGCAAATCCCTCTGGATAAAAAAGAGCCATCCATATCGTCAAAGATATAATGCAAAAATGTAAACCATGATTAACTAGTGTCGGTTAATTTGTCCTATTTTATTTCACCCAATTCTAAAAATAAAAATGTCCTTGCGTCGCTTTAATGCCCAACTTAAAATTTAAATGAATCGAAAAAAAAAAGAAGTTAAATGTTTGTTTTATATTTCTAGTAATAATGTTCTCCCAACTATGCTGCACTCTGCTCACCAACAATCAAAATCTATCTCGAAATGCCTCGTCCACCCGTCGCAAGAGCCAAAATACTACTGCCAGCTTTTTCCGTAGCCGTCGTACGTAATCGTTTGACCCTCCCCCTAGCCGTCCCCGTATGCTTATATGCACACCCGATCTCGAGAGAATTTGCATACGTGCAATCCCATTCTCGCTGGTTCGAGATCGCCCATCGTTAAATATAGTGCTTACAGCAGCCATATTTCTTTCCCGCGATGACCCTGCAAGCCAGACTCGTCCGCGCACGCTTTGAGTTTCGAGGTATGTTATTTTCATTACATCCACAATATTTAATGATGAAATGTGAATTGCCGAATATTTTGGTAATTTTTATTTTATGCCATCCCGGTCTCCTGTCCTAATTCACGCTATATTTTGGCGTGCCAGCGTCAGGCGAATGTCCTAACCAACTCAGATATTTCCAGGGTCGTGTTTTTGTCACTTTTTGTCGGCAAATCAATGTAAATATTTTAAACGCCCCCCCCATCTTTATTGCAAATCAATGTAGATATTTTACTACCCCGCTTTTGAAAATATTTTTCGATTGAATTCGTACAGTATTATATCGATTGCTATTGTATATTTTGTATTATTTATTGCAAAGTCAACAGTAGGATTTATATGTAATGAAATTGCAAATCATTGTTTCTATCTTAAATAGCTGTTTGATTTTTGTTTCGTCTCGAGGAAATTCCACAGGTCCTGCTAGTACTAAATAATACAATAATCCATAAGAAACCCACAAAAGTGTGTCAACCATATAATAATTAGAAGGTTAAATCAACCAACTCATTCACATCACTGTTATAAGACTTAAACTTCTTTACGAATAAAACTGTAGAAGTGAAATGTAATTTATTTACATGACAGTAAACGCAGCCAAAACAATATGTTTGGATAGTTAAAAGGGCCATTTCATTTTCGACTAAATAAATATAGACACAGATTCAAGTCTATGGATTACAGCTAATTCTACATACCGAACCCAATTAAAATCTCAGAATCTGATAAATGCATGTATCCTAAAACTCCTACCTATTCAAACATCTTTAACTAAATACATACCAATTAACTGCAAGTTGAAGTGAAAATAGTTTATTACCTTTGAACCCATAAACCCACTATTTTGGGCTGAGCACTGTTTTACTATAGGCTTTAAGCCCAATATTTCAAAGAGGTCTCTTCACATACTAATAATAAAAGGCCTACTATAGTGGCTATTTCTCATGTTATTCCTTCCAAATTTATTTTTTCTGATTTAAAACAAAGATTGTCCCTCCTTTCTTCACAGTCAAAGCACCTGAATTGAATGATTCATATTTACCAGATACTTTTGCTGAGGATGCGCAAACACCAATAAGTGAGAAAAAGAAGAAGAAGAAAAAGAACAGCTTAGATGAAAGTCTTATGAAAAATACATCTGCTAAAACGGTTCTACTCTAAAAGAGATGCAAAATTCATCACCCTAAAAGGAATTAAAAAGTATAAGCATAAAATCTGCAATCAAAAAAAAAAGGTAACTGGATAAGAAATATCTTAATATATATGTCATTTGGATTTAATATGAAACTTACTTATTCAATCTTGTAATGAAATGCTGCAGCCACCCTGTCTTTGTACTAAGGTTTGGAAGTCACAACCATCTATATATATATATACATAAATCGACCACTGGATAATTTAAAATGAACTACCCAAATCTAATGAAAACTTATTTGCTTTGCTTAGTGCATTCATCATATATAATATATATATATATATATATATATATATATATATATATATATATATATAACACTAGACACACGCACACATATGTATATATATTCACTGAGTAGTTCTCTCTCTCTCTCTCCCTCTCTCTCTCTCTCTCTCTCTCTCTCTCTCTCACGCACGCACATACACATGGAGCTAATACCCTTGGGAAAGGTATGAATCCAATTCTCCCTCCAGCTATGGGTAAATAGCAGGGCAGACTGGACTGTTTAACCATGGCTTGGTAACCAGTCTAGGAGAAGGAAAACTCTGAATTCAAACCTGTTAAACTCCGCTTAAGAAAATGACCTTGTGTCGCATCCTGCTCGGGATATATATATATATATATATATATATATATATATATATATAGTCGAAAATGCACGACAGAATGGAAATAAGTAGGTTTTTAGCCCACCTATTCTGCACGGGTATAATCCAACATAAACTTGCAAGTATGGAGCTTTCAGCAAGGATCGAATTCGCTGTTAAGTAGTAATAGGTAGTGTGCTAAACATTATACGCCGATGGAACGCCTTGGAATGGAAAAATTTTCGGCGTATATATGA
>CM042140.1:26226742-26241742 GCA_023376005.1 Doryteuthis pealeii
TATTTTCATCGTTATGATTCTTTTTTATTTTATAAACTGTTTATTTGTAACTTGTGGCTACACGCAATCGGAATTCCCAATTCTCTTGCCAAACAAACCAACAAACGAAACATCGCCTGCTTACCTTACATCACATTCTAATTTCACCAGGCGTAGAGATTCATTATTAGATCTTTGGCCGACCGCATCGACCCAGAGAATATCAACATATGAAAGCCGTCTCAGAGCTTGCTAATATCGAATTATCAAGTATCGATTGGCAGTTGATTCAGGTGATTGATAATCATGCAGAGTAATTGGAACTCGCATTATCAAAATCACATTTTCATGTTGCATAGAATTTCTGTTATTGGCAGGAGAGAAATAACGGAGATGAATGAAACTGGGAAGAAACTGTTACAGTTGTGACATTGATCGGACACAGGACAAGTAAATAGAGGTCCGGTCCGAATCGAGCAAAATTGGTTGGGAGGGATTCCTTCTGCGAATGTAATTATTTGTCCGTGGCTTGGACTGCTGTCTTAATGTAACTGCTTGTCGACATATAACCCAGCGAATACGTCCTGTTCAATGGGGCGGGGTTACGCCAGTTTTTGGACACTGTCGGACGGGCATGCACGAAAGACAGTCTCCGAAGACAGGGGCAGGTAACTGATACCTTCGGTTAATCGAGTGGGACGTGTTGCTTAGCGTGGTTGTACTTCTTCCCTTATTAAGAGACGGACATGAGCAGAAAAATAAGATAATGCTCGACGTGACTGAAACGTTAACGCTGGCAGGTCTATTAGACTTGCCTGAATAAGCAATCAAAAATATCTGTGAATGTAACATACACTTGGGCTTTAGAAAAGGACATCGATACATAAATCGTTTATACTATTTCTCTGAATGTTTGGATGAGGCTTGAAGATTAGTATTATCTGCGTTAATCGACTATTGTCCCCATCATAATTGTTATTCTAGCCAAACCAAGACATTAGGTTTATGAGTTCCCAAAATTCACACTCAATTGTCCAATTGGACACATGGCCAAGTGGATAAGGTAGTTGGGTTAGACAGTTCTAAGTGACAGTTATCTCTGGAACCCGAGTTCAATCCTGAGTGAAAGCAGTTAGAAAAATTATTAATTAACACAACTCCTACCCAGCTGTGGTTAGCGGAATGATAACAGGATACTCCCGTGGACTAAATAAAGGTTAGGTTCCCGTGATGGCTACGAACGAAAGAAATTCCTGAGTTCGAAAAGACTCGGAACCTTCCCGGACTCGGTTCCGAGTCGACAAGAAATACCTGAAGAAGGCCGGGGGCATAGCGACCGAAACGTTGTACAAATAACAATGAAGATGGGGACAATAGTCCGAATAACGCAGACAATACAAATCGTTTATACTAAGCAATATTAACGGTGTATTCATCAAAGTTACAAATAACGTGTGCAGTACAGTTTACAACTTTGTCTGTCATATGCGCATAAGTATGAGACACCTAGGAGTCACTGCAACAATATGGATATGCAATATAAGTAAAGAAGGTTACTCAAAATTAAAGCATGTTCCTAATTCTTATGACCTGTTTAAGGGTCAATAAATAATAACTCAGATTGTATTCAGCAATATATATCAACGTACAAAGGAAGGGTTTCCTTGTTTCAGCTTACACGAAGAACTGTATCTGGTACTACTCGTTTGAGTAGCTTTACTCTGTTAAATATATACTCTTTGGGTAAGTCCATGTTCGTGTCATAGGTGAGTCACCTACAACACTGATAATTACATCTTTAATGAACAGAATGTTTTATAAAAACAAACAACCCTTAGGTTAAGCGCAAGAAAATTCAGTACTATAATATTATTCATATATCAATGCTTTACTGAGATGCAAAAAACATTTGGCAGTTAAGATTATTGAATGATGTGTTTGCCTCATTTAATTCTCTATTCTTTTTGTTATATCTGCTATTTCATTTCTCTCGTAAAAATATATTATACATTAATATTTCATGTATAAACCGCAAAACTGTGGAATGAATAAATTCAATGTGAATTTCAGCTGTGTAAAATTTCTAACTTACTGAGATTGATTGAAAATTAATGTGTTTTATAGTCGAAAAGGTTCAGGCAGTCTGTTTTTGGAAAATGCTCAAATTATCGATATATCCGAGCGTTTAACTCTTTTCAGATCGGACTGTCATCATCTACTGTTTTATGTCAGCAAAGAAGATCAAATCTATAAATAAACTTACTAAAAAGTCAGTTGCACCTCTTTGTAATACCCAATAAGAATTTGTGTGTATATTGTATTTTTTGTTGAATATCGTTTAAAAGAACGACGCCTAAACAAAAATGCAAGCTGAAAGAAAGCAGGGTAGTATTTTAATTTCTTTTTTTACATAGATTTTGATAAATTTCTGATTGGGTTTAAATGTTCAAAGAAGTTTTTTATACATAGATTTGCAATTTATTTCTGTTATAGGTGATATACCCTATAGACTAATGGAATGTGCCGACGGTTACTATAAGTAACAGGGACAATTATGACTTGTAGAGTAAGCCAATGCGAGTCAGCTCATAACTATACTGTCGGGCGTAATTCCCACTTCTCTGTACTGTAATTGTCTATTCTTTTGTTAATACATTTTCCTACATTTATTACCCGTCGTTTTGTTCTTATTTGACCCCTTAAAACCCCTGAATAATTTCATATAAAATTTAATGATTTAAAAAAAATAATGACTTATTCCATGACTTTCTGTAGAAATGGTCACTGAACAAATATAAATTTTCAGAAAAAGAGCATTTTCAAAATACTTGGGAGTCTTTTTGCGTTTCTTACAATGAGTCACCCATCAAGATCTACAGATAGAGAATGTGGAGCACAGAATACCCAGCAAAAAACAAAAAAAAAAAAGCAAAAACAAATGTATGTATAATGATGCATTTACAAAGTCACGTGTTTCATCAAAAACATCTGTTCGGAATGAAGACTAGGTACATATTTCCTTGGCACGTATTTCTCTAGATGAATTTTTTGCGTAAAAATATTATCAATTTATCATAAAGGTTTCTCATGTGAGAAAGTTTTCATTAATATAAAAAATATAAAAGATAACATTTTAGAACGCTACTTTTTTTTCTCATCTCATTATATATATATATATATATATTATATATAGTATAATATATTATATATTCATGTTTTGTATTTAGGGGTTTCGTATGCTTCTTTCGGTTATATATTTTATGTTTTTTTTTTTAAAGTTGGGCGTTATTACGAAGCATCTAAAAATAAATGAATGAACTCGATGTTATGGAGTATTGGATTCACTTATTTTATTATTATTATTTTTTATCATACATTTTTCAGGTCGTTAGATACCCTTTATCAAATATATATATATATTATATATATATATATAGTATATATAAGTATATATATATATATATATATATATATATATATATATATATATATATAAAGAGAGAGACAGAGACAGAGAGATAAATTTAGACAAACATGGGATGTTACAATGGATGAATGTTCTTTCTTGAAGTTAATGTCGATTGCTATAACGTTTCGGTATTCATGTTTTTCTTCAGGGCGGGAGATATGTTCCTGTGCTGGAGAATTCAATTCTCTTTCTAACGAGCATTTTAGGTCGCGAGCTGGAGGAGGGTGGTTGTCAGTTGCTGTTGATGTGGAGTTTATGGTTGAGATGGAGGCAGGTGTTTATTATGGGGGCAGTGAGGACAGTAGTAAATGGGTCGTAGTAGTGCTACGGGGAATGGTTTAGGTCACATTTGATGCTATGATGTAATATATAGGGTGCGAGTATTGAAGACATTCGTGGGTGCTTACAGCGTGTGGTAATGGGGGGTCAAGGAAAAGTCGTGTTGTTGCTATGGCCCGAATTTGTGGCTCTATAGCCATCAACAACTACTTTGCCTGTGAATTTTTGTTGAGTATATTGGCGGATCATTTGTGGGGTTAAGCTGACCGTTTTTTGACACCGGCGGGATTGTGTATTGCGTGGTTCAAGATTGTTTAAAATTAGTTTTTCTTTGAGGATATCGGTTTAAAGCTATCGATTATTTTGGGTTAGAAACGAGAAGATGGATGCAAATCTAGGTTTCAACACAATAGTGCAAAAAAGAAACAGTCCACGCGGGAAAATATTAAATGAATAAATGATTGAATGACCTGGTTATCAGTTATAAGAATAAGGAATCTTCAGAGCGGGCCAACGAAAGAATAGATAAACAATAAAATGATTAATTAATGAGTTATGCAGCCACTACTACTCAGATAAAATAAATGACCTGAATTACAAAGTGGTGATCATCCTTAATGACAGCATGGTTTAAATAGTTCAAAAGGAACTTAGGTGCTGGGTGAAGTAAGATGATATCCCAAACAAAGTTCTTTTTTTAAATAATTTTCTTAAGATCTAAAGATTAGTTAAATAAGAGAGTTAAATAGTTAAACCCTGATTTGGTTCAGAAAAAAACAAACTCCATACTTATTTTTTTAATACTTTGCTTACATATATACAACTTAGCCTCGATATATTCGGTGTGATGTTTGATTTTCAAGCAGAAAATACACTACTTAATGCAGCGACACCCTCTCTGTCCTCTCTCTGTCTCTCTGTCTCTGTCTCTCTCTCTGTCTCTCCTGTTGTCTCTGTCCTCTGTCTCCTCTATCTATCTATCTATCTATCTATCTATCTGTCTTTCTTTCTGTCTCTGTCTCTGTCTGTCTCTGTCTCGGTCTCTGTCTCCTCTGTTCTCTCTGTCTCTGTCTCTGTCTCTGTCTCTCTCTGTCTCTCTCTCTCTCTCTCTATATATATATAATATATATATATATATATATATAGTATTATTATCTTGACCTATAGTTTATTGTAATTGACTTTCAAAAGACAAGAATAAAATCAGCAGTGAACTAAAATTGTTTGCGTTCGAGTCAGTTACTTAACATTAACTAGCAAATATATGCACCCTCCGGGTGCAAGTATTTAAGTTTTGATATATAAAATATCATATTAAATTAGAAAGGCTAATGAAACTGACTAAGAATGCAGATAAAAAGATCTGCAACAGAGGGGGTATAATCGAAAAATAGAACAACTTTAAAACTAACTATTCATCATTTGCATTACTCCCCTCTTTCATTGGTAAATTTTCCTAATTTAACTATTTAGTTAAAATAGGAAGTAAAGGATAATATTACAGTTTTTTTCTTCTTGTAAATAGATTTTTTTAAAGATTTTATCACGAGATTTTGTTTATATTTCTTAAGATAAAACCAAACAATTAGAAATCAATAATACCAAGCACATATTTATTAAAATAAAAATGTTAAATATCAATATGCAAATTAGCCTTCTCGTTCAAACGGTAAACCGCTATTTTGTTGTATATATAAATATAATTGCTTGTTATTAGTACGTAGATATGGTCAACAGTATTAATAATGTAAAACAATTTTTATTAATAACTGAAGGTTTAAAAGAATGAAATCATGGAGAATTGAACGTAATAATTAAGGGAATTGTGACTTGAGTAGTAATATTTCGGTTACAGTTTCGGTACAGACAGAAAAAACACACAATCTCCATTATAATAAGATAAGTAAGATACGTTTCATTTCGAATGGAATCGTCAGCATACTTATTTCTCAGATAAAACCATAACCAAACAAACTTCAACAAGCTCGTGGCAGAAATTTCAGATGAAGACCGCAGAAAACAACTACATTCAATCACACGTAGATGATAGAAATGTTAGCTACGGATAGGATGATTCTGTAACGTTACGTCCAAGGACAAGACAAAAGGTAATCTTATATAGGTTGTATTTGTTCCTATTACGACGCGAACAACCCACACATCTATTCCATCTGGTCCCGTGACTATACCAAAAAAATTAATCGAGCGACAATGCACATAAGAAGCCCTGCAGCTATGTTAATACGTTGTTTTAGGTATTGGGACTACGTTACATAGACCTTTTTACTGCCGTTCCCGTACAACGGAAACAAAACGTATGAATCCAAATATCCCCCAGCTATGGGTAAATAGTAAGTAGACAGTGTCCTTTTGTAAGGTAACAACGTAAGAATAGGAAAAATCTGAATTCAAAATGCTAAAAAATTGACCTTGTGTCACAAACTGCTTGTGACGGTGGGGTTGATATAATACATACTTATCTTCTTATAATTTATATTATCTATTTACGAGTGTTTCCGCGTAGAAACTACGCTATTCTATATTAGAGACATGAGTACCGCGGTTTTTCAAGTATCGCGGAGAAAGGAAATCTGTTTTACACCGAAGGACGAATGTATGTAATTATAGATATCATTTGAAATCAAACAATTAACACGATGCCTACACACATAGATGGTAGAATAACTGCACACCCAAAATCGTCCACTAGGATCCTTTTCGTTTCAACACACATACAGACAAAGAGCAGTAAATTAAGCATTGTTCATAAATTGGGACTTGTGTTGGAAGATATTTTTAGTTGAAATGTTCTGAACATAATGTCATACTATCAATCCTAATTAGTTTTTTTTTCTTCTTTTTTTTTATTTTAGATACTTCAACGTAATCAAATCAAAGTAAAAAAAGGAGAAAAAAAAAGATTGGTCCCACAATGTCTGCTTAGCGTTTGTCATTCACATTCATGACGCATTTATAACGTGTGCTCTGATTGGTCGTTGACAAAGCCCTTAGCCAATCGCATGAGGTTTCTCATCAGTTTATGGCTAAGACCCTAGGGCTCTGTTGCCTATGGTCAAAGGGAGGTCACTGTAATTGTTTTTCACTTATGATCTTCATTATTTGCATAAGGTGAAATAAGGTAATATAATTTTCCACATTACTAACAAGAAGTGAGACCCGTCAAAATATTAATCTTAACATCCTGTTGAGAATTTTCGAAGTCCACAGACAATTCCTATAACTATTATTAAAAATGGTAAAAATGGCCTTTTCATTAAAAATTACCTGTTATTGTTCCTTAAATTAAAGACTCTAAAATATGTTTAATTTACATTTAAACAAAGGCTATCATTGGGGTAGATTAGAAAAATAAATTGACTTCCGGCCGAATGAGGTTTATAGACATTAAAAGTTTTAAATGACACGAATTAATCTCCGCATAACCCAGATAATTTTCCCAAAAAAGAAGAGTGACAACAGGTGTGGATAATTGAGATCAGGTTAAAATTCTAAGAGAAATATTTTGGAGGTGAGGGGTGTGTGTATCGATAGGAGCCTGTGGGAACTGCTTAGCTTGTCATTAATGCCATTTGCAATGCAATAAATGATATACACAGGCTCTTCGATACACACAACCTCACCCTCCAATATTCTCTATAGAACTTTTAACGCTGATCTCATATAATCCACCTGTGTCACCTTCCTTTCTTTTTTTGCGTAATTTAAATTCGTGTCCCATTTAACTTGTTAATGTCTAATTCATTCACCCGGCCGAAGTTTTATTTTCTAATCTACCCAAATGATAGCCTTTGTTTAAAATACATTTATAACAGGTAAGTTTTAATGAAAGGCCATTTTTTACCCATTTTTAATAAATAGTTATAGAATTCGTGGACTTCGAAAATTCTCAACAGGATGTTAAGAGTTAATATTTTGACGGGTCTCATCTTCTTTTGTAATGTGGAAAATAATATTACCTTATTTCACCTTATGCAAATAATGAAGATCATAAGTGAAAAAAATTACAGTGACCTCCCTTTGACCATAGCAACAGAGCCCTAGGTCTTAGCCATAAAACTGATGAGAAACCTCATGCGATTGGCTAAGGGCCTTTGTCAACGACCAATCAGAGCACACGTTATAAATGCGTCATGAATGTGAATGACAAACGCTAAGCAGACATTGTGGGACCAATCTTTTTTTTTCTCCTTTTTTACTTTGATGTGATTACGTTGAAGTATCTAAAATAAAAAAAAGAAGAAGAAAAAAACTAATTAGGATTGATAGTATGACATTATGTTCAGAACATTTCAACTAAAAATATCTTCCAACACAAGTCCCAATTTATGAACAATGCTTAATTTACTGCTCTTTGTCTGTATGTGTGTTGAAAACGAAAGGGATCCTAGTGGACGATTTTGGGTGTGCAGTTATTCTACCATCTATGTGTGTAGGCATCGTGTTAATTGTTTGATTTCCAAATGATATCTATAATTACATACATTCGTCCTTCGTGGAAAACAGATTCCTTTCGCGGATACTTGAAAAACCGCGGATACTCATGTCTCTAATATAGAAATAGCGTAGTATTCTACGCGAAACACTCGTAAATAGATAATATAAATTATAAGAAAGATAAGTATGTATTATATCAACCCCACCGTACAAGCAGTTTGTGACACAAGGTCAATTTTTTAGCATTTTGAATTCAGATTTTTCCTATTCTTACGTTGGTTACCTTACAAAAGGACACTGTCTACTTACTATTTACCCATAGCTGGGGGATATTTGGATTCATACGTTTGTTCCGTTGTAAACGGGAACGGCAGTAAAAGGTCTATGTAACGTAGTCCCAATACTAAAACAACGTATTAACATAGCTGCAGGGCTTCTTATGTAGCATTGTCGCTCGATTAATTTTTTTGGTATAGTCACGGGACCAGATGGAATAGATGTGGGTTGTTCGCGTCGTAATAGGAACAAATACAACCTATATAAGATTACCTTTTGTCTTGTCCTTGGACGTAACGTTACAGAATCATCCTATCCGTAGCTAACATGTTCTATCATCTACGTGTGATTGAATGTAGTTGTTTTCTGCGGTCTTCATCTGAAATTTCTGCCACGAGCTTGTTGAAGTTTGTTTGGTTATGGTTTATCTGAGAAATAAGTATGCTGACGATTCCATTCGAAATGAAACGTATCTTACTTATCTTATTATAATGGAGATTGTGTGTTTTTCTGTCTGTAACCGAAACTGTAACCGAAATATTACTACTCAAGTCACAATTCCCTTAATTATTTACGTCAAATTCTCCATGATTTCATTCTTTTAAACCTTCAGTTATTAATAAAAATTGTTTTTACATTATTAAATACTGTTGACCATATCTACGTACTAATAACAAGCAATTATATTTATATATACAATAGCGGTTTACCGTTTGAACGAGAAGGCTAATTTGCATATTGATATTTAACATTTTATTTTAATAAATATGTGCTTGGTATATTTGATTTCTAATTGTTTGGTTTTATTTAAGAAAATATAAACAAAATCTCGTGGATAAATCTTAAAAGAAATCTATTTACAAGAAGAAAAAACTGTAATATTATCCTTTACTTCCATATTTTAACTAAATAGTTAAATTAGGAAAATTTACCAATGAAAGAGGGAGTAATGCAAAATGATGGAATAGTTAGTTTTAAAGTTGTTCTATTTTTCGATTATACCCCTCTGTTGCAGATCTTTTTATCTGCATTCTTAGTCAGTTTCATTAGCCTTTCTAATTTAATATGATTTTATTATATCAAAACTTAAATACTTGCACCCGGAGGGTGCATATATTTGCTAGTAATGTTAAAGTAACTGACTCGAACGCAAACAATTTTGTTCACTGCTGATTTTATTCTTTGTCTTTGAAAGTCAATTACAATAAACTATAGGTCAAGATATATATATATATATATATATATATATATATATATATATATATAGAGAGAGAGAGAGAGAGACAGAGAGAGACAGAGACAGAGACAGAGACAGAGAGAGACAGAGAGAGACAGAGACCGAGACAGAAGACAGACAGAGACAGAGACAGAAAGAAAGACAGATAGATAGATAGATAAGATAGATAGATAGAGAGAGACAGAGACAGAGACAGAGACAGAGAGACAGAGAGAGAGACAGAGACAGAGAGAGACAGAGAGAGACAGAGAGAGGGTGTCGCTGCATTAAGTAGTGTATTTTCTGCTTGAAAATCAAACATCAACCGAATATATCGAGGCTAAGTTGTATATATGTAGCAAAGTATTTAAAAAAATAAGTATGGATTTGTTTTTCTGAACCAAATCAGGGTTTAACTATTTAACTCTCTCTTATTTAACTAATCTTTAGATCTTAAGAAAATTATTTAAAAAAAGAACTTTGGTTTGGGATATCATCTTACTTCACCCAGCACCTAAGTTCCTTTTGAACTATTTAAACCATGCTGTCATTAAGAGATGATCACCACTTTGTAATTTCAGGTCATTTATTTTATCTGAGTAGTAGTGGCTGCATAACTCATTAATTAATCATTTTATTTGTTTATCTATTCTTTCGTTGGCCCGCTCTGAAGATTCCTTATTTATAACAGATAACCAGGTCATTCAATCATTTATTCATTTAATATTTTCCCCGCGTGGACTCTTTCTTTTTTGCACTATTGTGTTGAAACCTAGATTTGCATCCATCTTCTCGTTTCTAACCCAAAATAATCGATAGCTTTAAACCGATATCCTCAAAGAAAAACTAATTTTAAACAATCTTGAACCACGCAATACACAATCCCGCCGGTGTCAAAAAACGGTCAGCTTAACCTCACAAATGATCCGCAATATACTCAACAAAAATTCACAGGCAAAGTAGTTGTTGATGGCTATAGAGCCACAAATTCGGGCCATAGCAATAATACGACTTTTCCCTTGACCCCCCCCCATTACCACACGCTGTAAGCACCCACGAATGTCTCTCAATACTCGCACCTATATATTTACATCATAGCATCAAATGTGACCTAAACCATTCCCCGTAGTACTACTACGACCCATTTACTACTGTCCTCACTGCCCCCATAATAAACACCTGCCTCCATCTCACACATCCACTCCACATCAACAGCAACTGACAACCACCTCTCTCCAGCTCGCGACCTAAATGCTCGTTAGAAAGAGAATTGAATTCTCCAGCACAGGAACATATCTCCGCCCTGAAGAAAAACATGAATACCGAAACGTTATAGCAATCGACATTAACTTCAAGAAAGAACATTCATCCATTGTAACATCCCATGTTTGTCTAAATTTATCTCTCTGTCTCTGTCTCTCTCTTTATATATATATATATATATATTATATATATATAAGATTATATTTATATACGGTTGAAATAAATTATTGTAATGAAGCAAGTTTAGAGTTTTTCTTCATTTACTATATATATATATATATATATATATATATATATATATATATTTGATAAAGGGTATCTAACGAACCTGAAAATGTATGATAAAAAATAATAATAATAAAATAAGTGAATCCAATACTCCATAACATCGAGTTCATTCATTTATTTTTAGATGCTTCGTAATAACGCCCAACTTTAAAAAAAAAACATAAAAATATATACCGAAAGAAGCATACGGAAACCCCTAAAATACAACATGAATATATATATATATATATATATATATATATATATATATATATTATATAGAATGAGATGAAAAAAAGTAGCGTTCTAAAATGTTATCTTTTATATTTTTATATTTAATGAAAACTTATTCTCACATGAGAAACCTTTATGATAATTGATAATATTTTTACGCAAAAAATCCATCTAGATGAATCCTTGTCAAGGAAATATGTACCTAGTCTTCATTCCGAACAGATGTTTTTGATGAAACACGTGACTTTGTAAATGCATCATTATACATACATTTGTTTTTGCTTTTTTTTTTGTTTTTTGCTGGGGTATTCTGTGCTCCACATTCTCTATCTGTAGATCTTGATGGGTGACTCATTGTAAGAAACGCAAAACTCCCAAGTATTTTGAAAATGCTCTTTTTCTGAAAATTTATATTTGTTCAGTGACCATTTCTACAGAAAGTCATGGAATAAGTCATTATTTTTTTTAAATCATTAAATTTTATATGAAATTATTCAGGGGTTTTAAGGGGTCAAATAAGAACTAAACGACGGGTAACAAATGTAGGAAAATGTATTAACAAAAGAGTAGACAATTACATTACAGAGAAGTGGGAAATACGTCCGACAATAGAGTTATGAGCTGACTCGCATTGGCTTACTCTACAAGTCATAATTGTCCCTGTTACTTATAGTAACCGTCGGCACATTCCATTAGTCTATAGGGTATATCACCTATAACAGAAATAAATTGCAAATCTATGTATAAAAAACTTCTTTGAACATTTAAACCCAATTCAGAAATTTATCAAAATCTATGTAAAAAGAAATTAAAATACTACCCTGCTTTCTTTCAGCTTGCATTTTTGTTTAGGCGTCGTTCTTTTTAAACGATATTCAACAAAAAAATACAATATACACACAAATTCTTATTGGGTATTACAATTGAGGTGCAACTGACTTTTTAGTAAGTTTTATTTATAGATTTGATCTTCTTTGCTGACATAAAAACAGTAGATGATGACAGTCCGATCTGAAAAGAGTTAAACGCTCGGATATATCGATAATTTGAGCATTTTCCAAAAACAGACTGCCTGAACCTTTTCGACTATAAACACATTAAGTTTTCAATCAATCTCAGTAAGTTAGAAATTTTACACAGCTGAAATTCACATTGAATTTATTCATTCCACAGTTTTGCGGTTTATACATGAAATATTAATGTATAATATATTTTTACGAGAGAAATGAAATAGCAGACAGAACAAAAAGAATAGAGAATTGAATGAGGCAAACACTCAATTCAATAATCTTAACTGCTAAATGTTTTTGCGTCTCAGTAAAGCATTGATATATGAATAATATCACAGTACTGAATTTTCTTGCGCTTAACCTAAGGCTTGTTTTTTTATAAAACATTTTGTTCATTAAATATGTAATTATTAGTGTTGTAGGTGACTCACCTATGACACGAACATGGACTTACCCACTGGGTATATATTTAACAGACTAAAGCTACTCGACTACTACCAGATACAGTTCTTCGTGTAAGCTGAAACAAGGAAACCCTTCCATTGTACGTTGATATATATTGCTGAATACAATCTGTTCCATACATTTTATACCCGTGTTGAGTTATTATTCATTGACCCTTAAACAGGTCATAACAATTAGGAACATGCTTTAATTTTGAGTAACCTTCTTTACTTATATTGCATATCCATATTGTTGCAGTGACTCCTAGGTGTATCATACTCATGCGCATATGACAGACAAAGTTGTAAACTGTACTGCACACGTTATTTGTAACTTTGATGAATACACCGTTAACTATTGCTTAGTATAAACGATTTGTATTGTCTGCGTTATTCGGACTATTGTCCCCATCTTCATTGTTATTTGTACAACGTTTCGGCCGCTATGCCCCCCGGCCTTCTTCAGGTATTTCTTGTCGGACTCGGGAACCTTCCCAGACTCGGGAGTCCGGGAAGGTTCCCGAGTCTTTTCGAACTCAGGAACTTTCTTGTCGTATTCGGGAGCCATCACGGAACTTTGAACCTAACCTTTTATTTAGTCCACGGGAGTATCCTGTTCTCATTCCGCTAACCATAGCTGGGGTAGGAGTTGTGTTAATTAATAATTTTTCTAACTGCTTTCACTCAGGATTGAACTCGGGTTCCAGAGATAACTGTCACTTAGAACTGTCTTAACCCAACTACCTTATCCACTTGGCCATGTGTCCAATTGGACAATTGAGTGTGAATTTTGGGAACTCATAAACCTAATGTCTTGGTTTGGCTAGAATAACAATTATGATGGGGACAATAGTCCGATTAACGCAGATAATACTAATCTTCAAGCCTCATCTCAAACATTCAGAGAAATAGTATAAACGATTTATGTATCGATGTCCTTTTCTAAAGCCCAAGTGTTATGTTACATTCACAGATATTTTTTGATTGCTTATTCAGGCAAGTCTAATAGACCTGCCAGCGTTAACGTTTCAGTCACGTCGAGCATTATCTTATTTTCTGCTCATGTCCGTCTCTTAATAAGGGAAGAAGTACAACCACGCTAAGCAACACGTCCCACTCGATTAACCGAAGGTATCAGTTACCTGCCCCTGTCTTCGGAGACTGTCTTTCGTGCATGCCCGTCCGACAGTGTCCAAAAACTGGCGTAACCCCGCCCCATTGAACAGGACGTATTCGCTGGGTTATATGTCGACAAGCAGTTACATTAAGACAGCAGTCCAAGCCACGGACAAATAATTACATTCGCAGAAGGAATCCCTCCCAACCAATTTTGCTCGATTCGGACCGGACCTCTATTTACTTGTCCTGTGTCCGATCAATGTCACAACTGTAACAGTTTCTTCCCAGTTTCATTCATCTCCGTTATTTCTCTCCTGCCAATAACAGAAATTCTATGCAACATGAAAATGTGATTTTGATAATGCGAGTTCCAATTACTCTGCATGATTATCAATCACCTGAATCAACTGCCAATCGATACTTGATAATTCGATATTAGCAAGCTCTGAGACGGCTTTCATATGTTGATTATTCTCTGGTGTCGATGCGGTCGGCAAAAGATCTAATAATGAATCTCTACGCCTGGTGAAATTAGAATGTGATGTAAGGTAAGCAGGCGATGTTTCGTTTTGTTGGTTTGTTTGGCAAGAGAATTGGGAATTCCGATTGCGTGTAGCCACAAGTTACAAATAAACAGTTTATAAAAATAAAAAAGAATCATAACGATGAAAATATTTCGATAAACGACAAATTAAGGAATTCATAGAAACAGGCCATAAAAAATAAATAAATAGCAGATGAAGGCAGAAATTGCGTGCGAAGATCGAGGAATGCAGCTATTATTTAGTTAATGTGTTTAAAGTTGTTAATGTCCTACTAATTGTAATTTATTTCGCTTTGTTTTTATTCAGACGCGAATGTATATGTCTTTAGGAATAAAAGTTCCCTGTCTACAAGTATAACAAACTTGCAGTTATTCCTCTCTGTCTGTCTGTCTGTCTGTCTCTCTCTCTCTCTCTCTCTATATATATATATATATATATATATATA
>CM042140.1:26246742-26266742 GCA_023376005.1 Doryteuthis pealeii
ATCAGAAAAAATAAATTTGGAAGGAATAACATGAGAAATAGCCACTATAGTAGGCCTTTTATTATTAGTATGTGAAGAGACCTCTTTGAAATATCGGGCTTAAAGCCTATAGTAAAACAGTGCTCAGCCCAAAATAGTGGGTTTATGGGTTCAAAGGTAATAAACTATTTTCACTTCAACTTGCAGTGAATTGGTATGTATTTAGTTAAAGATGTTTGAATAGGTAGGAGTTTTAGGATACATGCATTTATCAGATTCTGAGATTTTAATTGGGTTCGGTATGTAGAATTAGCTGTGATCCAGAGACTTGATTCTGTGTCTATATTTTTTTAACTCATGTCCTGTAAGCCAGAATAAAAAGAAAAAGAAGAAAGAAAAAGAAAAGAAAGAAAAGCAAAAAAGCAGAAAAAAAAAAGAAGAAAGCAGGGGAAAAGAAAGGAAGCAGAAAAAGAAAGAAAGTAGGAAAAAGAAAAAAAAAAAAAAAAAAAAAGAAGAAAAGCAGAAAAAAAAGAAAAAAAGGCAGGGGAAAAGAAAGAAAAAAAAAAGAAAAAAAAAGAAAAAAGAAGAAAAAAAGGAAAAAAAGAAGAAAAAAAGGAAGAAAAAAAATGGCCCTTCTGACTATCCAAACGTATTGTTTTGGCTGCGTTTACTGTCATGTAAATAAATTACATTTCACTTCTACAGTTTTATTCGTACAGAATTTTAAGTCTTATAGCTGTGATGTGAGTGAATGAGTTGGTTGATTTAACCTATTTGCAGCATAGGTTCGTCTAATTATTTTATGGTTGACAAACCTTTGTGAGCTTCTTATGGATTATTGTATTATTTAGTACTACCGGGACCTGTGGAATTTCCCCGAGACGAAACAAAAATCAAACAGCTATTTAAGATAGAAACAATGATTTGCAATTTCATTACATATAAATCCTACTGTTGTCTTTGCAATAAATAATACAAAATATACAATAGCAATCGATATAATACTGTACGAATTCAATGGAAAAATATTTTCAAAAGCGGGTTGTAAAATATCTACATTGATTTGCCAATTGATTCGTTTAAAATATTTACATTAATTTGCCGACAAAAAGTGACAAAAACACGACCCTGAAAATATCTGAGTTGGTCCGGACATTCGCCTGACGCTGGCACGCCAAAATATAGCGTGAATTAGGACAGGAGGCCGGGACGGCATAAAATAAAAATTACCAAAATATTCGGCAATTCATAATTTCATCATTAAAAATAAAAAAAAACATTTAATTTCTTTTTTTTTTTCGATTCATTTTAATTTGAAGTTGGGCATTAAAGTGACGCAAAACCATTTTTATTTTTTAGAATTGGGTGAAATAAAATGAGACAAATAAGAAATCTTCTATTAACCGACAGCAGTTAATACATTTTTGTATTATATCTTTGACGATATGGATGGCTCTTTTTTAAGAAGTGGATTTTGCAGGATAAAAAACGGATGGAGGAACAAGCGTATTAATATATAAATGTTGATGCTTCCTATAATTTCTTGGGGTTTGGCCGACGATAAGTCAGTAGGGTTGGTTATTGTCAAATATCTTCTAGATAGGGTTTTACTTTTAAAAGTCCCAATGTTTACGAGGAGAATGCGATTTAATGTCTATTTTGGTTTTAGTTTTAAGGTATCCTGCCAATAGTACAATTGAGTTTAGTTATCTGGTTTTCAATTTACGTATAGGAATATTACAGTGCCGAGAACTGCTTTCTTAGTTTATAGCTTTGTCTTTTCAGTTAGTTGTTGTCTGTGTCGATTATTCGAAGTCTAATTGCTTGGGAATATGGGAGGATATTTTTAGATGTTTTAGTCAAGCAGATCTGAATTGGATAGAGCTGTGGTTTTTTGTGCGTGTAGAGTTGATGGTAGTTTAATTTTTTCAATATATACAAGCATATCTAAAACTGCTATTGATTGTGGTGACAATTCCTGGGCAAATTTGATTGTTTTGTGTATCATATTCATATTTGTTAGGAAATTATTTTTCCTCTCCGTCTGAGTATATGATGCATATGTCATTAACAATATTTTCCGTAAAAGGCAATCATTCTTAATTTTAAGGTATATGTACGTGTTTCAAAACTTGTCCATGAAAATGATCGCGTATAAAGGACCTGCAATATTGCCCAGGCTGCATATTTTCGTTTATATGAAGTATCATTCGTTAATGTTAAAGTTGTTTAGAGTTAATAGGTGTTCAATTAGTATTGTTTTTCCTTCTCCTTTTTGTTGGTCTCTTGTTGAGGTATTCTCCGAAATCTGAAAATTCCACTTTGTGTTTGATATTAGAGTATAGCTATCTGACATTCATTGTGATCAGAGTTGCATCTTATAGTATTGTTTTAATGCTATAGATTTTGAATATCTGTCATATTAAGTGTCTGTATGTAGTGATCTACCTATTTGTATTGTTTACTTGTGGGAGACTTGAGGAAATTACTGTTTTTTCAGAGTTATTTTTTCATGTATTTTGGGAAACAGATAAAAGCGGATATATTTTGCGTTCATGGGGTTTTAATATCTTTGATGTTTCCTTGTTAATTAGTTTTCCGACTATATAATTTAATGAATTTATATTGATTTGGGATTTCATAGCAGAATTCCTCATTATTTTGTGGGTCGTTGGCTTCACTGAGATAGTCATCAATGGCCAATATATCTTTTGTTCCGTCTTTATCAGCTTGTGTTATAATCAAGTTCTCTGGTTGAGAATTCTATTAGAGTTTCACGTTTTCTTTTTTGTTTGTTGCCATGTAAGTAAAGTAAGTCAAGTCGGCGGGGCGGCCTAAAGTCGGTACCAGCCAGTCAGCGAGGGAGTCTATCCCCTTTTCAATAGCGCTAGACCAAGGCGATTATTTTAGCATCTGAGGTGGAGCGCCACACCTACCATCAGCCCCTTACTGCACAGATCCCTGTGCTACTCATACGCTGAGTTGGCGAGGGCCGGTAACGAACCAGGAACCTTGTGGTTTCTAGCCGAACGCTCTCCCGACTGAGCTAAGCCGGCCCTGTTGTTGCCATGTAATATGTGTCATTTTTGTGGTTTTTGATCTTCTGTCACTGAGATTTCGAATGCTTCGATGATTGTTTTTTTTTAATTCTAAAATATAAATGAATCGGGAGTCCAGCGAAAGAACATATGAAATAAAGGAATTACCAGACGTTTGATGTGTAAGCGACGAGACTTTGTCTAGACGAAGCAAAATATTTTGATCACCTATCTTGATAATTTTTGGCTGCAGATTTTGATGATATTGTGCAAGTGCAGCATCTTCTTTATGTCTTTTTCTTTTTTCTTCAACTGAAAATACATACCCAGGATAAGTTTTGAATAAATATAATACATTAAATACAATGACACAACATTACGTTGTATCGAAATAAGTAATTCAGATGTGCTCAAATCAATGAATAACTCACAGGAATAAGTATGCTGTATGCTAAATAGTCTAATCAAAAGTAAAACAACGTTCCTGACCGCCATTCTTGGCCAGTTGAAAAGGACTTAATGTAAGTAAGTAAGTCCTGCGCTATAGAATCCTTTGGTAAGTGAATAAGTCCTGCACTATAGAATCCTTTGGTAAGCGAATAAGTCCTGCACTATAGAATCCTTTGGTAAGCGAATAAGTCTGCACTATAGAATCCTTTGGTAAGCGAATAAGTCCTGCACATAGAATCCTTTGGTAAGCGAATAAGTCCTGCACTATAGAATCCTTTGGTAAGCGAATAAGTCCTGCACTATAGATCCTTTGGTAAGCGAATAAGTCCTGCACTATAGAATCCTTTGGTAGTGAATAAGTCCTGCGTTATGGAATCCTACGTAGTGTCAAAGGTCCAGTGATATAATCCTATGTTCCGTCGTCCACGAAGGTCCAAAGCAATATGAGTAGTTAAGACCCGAACAGCCTGTATAAATAACAATATCAGCAGCAGAGCACCGCCAGTGATTGGCCAATAGATTGGTCACGTGTTCATCGGCGAGTCTATAAGTACAAGTAGGCATCTATCACACGCCTTATATATAAAAATTCCAACAGTTCCATTCGTTGTTCATTTATTTCATGATGCATACATCTTCAGTCTCACTACTTTTTTCGATACACATCGTATATGGAGAATGATATGCTGAACTATTTTTGGCACGGGCTAGACATTCATTGTAAACATATTCTTATCCAATTGCTACTACAACAAAACACTCTGGTTGTTTGAACAGTGACACCTCTTTCCTATTATGTGATACTCAGAATGAATTGCAATAGATTCACTAAATCAACCAGTAATGACAACACGCAACTGTCGACAATGTGTACACTTTGACCTTATCATATTGATCCTATTGGAACTAATACTGATGATGATGTAATCGTTGTCAATAGAGTATGTGATGGTGGCAATTGTAATGCTGCTTATTTTGATTGCAATCACATTCATATTGGTTGGTTGTTGGAACACGGTTTATTTTGTTGATGATCACGATTAAAGCAATGTTATTTATGTTGGCAGTGTTGTGGTGCTGATGACACCGTATAAAAGAATGATAGCTACAAAAACAAACATTTCGATTATTTTCATATATCAACAACCTTAATAATTCAATTTAGACGATTAAATTGGTGATTATATATTGTGATGCTTATGTTATATACTGTATCAATTGACAGCGCTGGTGTGTAGTACACGGAATCAAAAACCAACGCAGGTATACAAGAGAAAGCTGGACTTTATTTTCTTCCTCGGTTGGCGTGGATGAAAGGAGGTGTGCGCCGGCTTGGGTGAGTGGTGAAAATGAACAGTAGTTCTTTGAAGTCTTTTCTTCGGAGAGTCGACGGGAGTCTGAAGCTCGTTGCCACCAAAGCTCAACTGACTGATTTTTCGTCTAACCGTCACCTTTTCAATTTTACCCAGCATGCCCTGGTGTATTCCAGTTCCGCCGGAACTATACTGCGTGACCTGCAATCCTAGCTTTGTCATCAGTCAACAGGAAGCCTTTGGTCATCCTGCTATTGTTGTTTTTTGTGGACCGTTCGTTTGACACGGTCAACAGTAAGCTTCTGATCCCAATCACTCTTCCTCTTTGTTCGATCCAGACTTCTGTCTGGAACATCCTTTGTTTCTCAACTCCTTTGTCTATTTGAATTTATTTCCGCGCCAAAAGAATTGGAACAATAGTAATCTGCAACACTTATAAAACACATTGGCTGTCCAGATTTTCAACATACAGTGTTGCATAGCGCTTCTTTACCGGCACTAAATAGGTATATGTTATATACTTCTCTTACTTCGTACTCTGGTCGTCTCTTCTTCTGACCGGCTTTGGTTCTATCTTCTAACATCTTTGTCTGGTATATCTTCTAAGGTCTCGTCTGGTCTTCTATTGAGGATTCCGGGTCTGGTTTCTGTTGGGGATCACTCCTTATCAGAAGCCTTGTGTCATTGTTAGTTTTTAGTAATAAACACAAGACTTCGATTTACGATGATGTTACTTTATTCGTAGACCCCCAGACCAGACATCTGCGCAGTGAGAATCCCATCTTGCTAGCTTGGCTTCTAACTTCTAACTGACTAACTGAGTTGCTTACTCCTTAAACCGGAAGGGGCTTCTATCGGGGTTCCGTTTCTCACGTTTTATCCCCAGAACGCAAGGTGAGATCGAGGTCAAGCGCCGTAACTCACCCTCAAGGCCATCAGCTGCACTAATATGATTTCTACACTATTGTCATAATCATTAGGTTTCTAATGATTATGTAACAACAGTATTTTACATTTGCATTAACTGCTATTGACTTTTACGTATGAAAAATCGAGATATAATTGTGAATTTTGTATCATAGAAAGTTAGAAGATTATTTGAAAATATACAAGGCCTCTAGTACACTAAGTTGAAGTTCGTTGTTGGAACGATAATAATTGGTGGTAACTAATAAGAGATAATGATTTATCAAATTAAAAAAAAAATCACCGAGAATTGTCTAATGAATAAACTGTTGAAATAAACGTTAATATTCGATACGCCACTAATATGAATGAATTAAAGTAGGTATACCCCAAAAAATCGTTGGCTACGTTTTTAAAAACAAATTAAAATTAACTAAATCTATTATTTAAGGTCAAACTTTTGTCTAAATCGATAAGTAGTAACATAATGACCATCACTAAAAAGAGAAAAATATCATTACATATGCAGTTTATTTTTAATACATTTAAAGGGATTTGTTTGGTCAATTTCGACGCTATCCGCCATTTTTTCTATTTTTCAATGGTTTTAGGCGCTTGTTTACAATTTTAATGTAACATTCACGATTGCAAAAAAAAAAAAAAAAATTACCAAAAATCAGGTAATTATCCGATTTGAATGAAATTCTCAGTATTGATTTATCAATTAATGAATTAATTAATGTCTAATACAGAGATACCGTGACTTATGAGTGTCCCAAATTACGAGTTTTCTAAGTTACAAGCTATCACTCGGTCGATATTTGAGTTTTGTGCTGTGAGTTAACATTTGAGGTACGAGCTTCAGATAGGTTTATGTTAATAAGTTCACTGAAAACATTTATGCTTCCAAATCTATTGTGCCAAAGAAAAATATTATTCATAAAAAATAAAAATTAATACATCACATCACACCTCACATTCTATTGTATGATATTTTCTACAATACACCGAAATGACTACCGCCCTGTCGGCTGGGGCGTTAGAATGCACCGACTGCACCTCTGCAGAGGGGTAAGACTCCCCCCAATGGGGCCACCTGTTGGCCGTGGGTGGCGACCCGTGATGCTTAAGGATAGAGCCCAGGTGGATGAGCAGTTCATGACATGCAATACTCCACTTTGGCCCTATCTTGGGCTAGAGGCCCCCTCCGATCAATCGGCTGGTCACGTCAATCCCTAGCACCTATATGATTTTCCCAACCCTATTACCTTTATGGCAAGCCCCAAACCCCTTTTTATCATATGGGTGCTAGAAGGTGGTGGCTGCGGGTCTACATGTCCTGGGAATGACGTTAAACTCTATCTGATGGTGAGGTTCCAGTTTTGGAGGTTTGGGTAATGTGGAGCACCCCTTCATCACCATTGCTCCCTGGTCCACTCTGACCCGGAGTGGTAGTACCTGTTAGGGTCGCATCTATGGGTTAAATAGAAAAATGTATTTATAAAAAAAATTGTATTATCCATTAAGAATTGATTTATTTCAAAACTTTATCGGCATTAAATGACCCACTGAGGTTGATATGCCGTAAAACAAAACAAACCAAATCAAACCGAAATGACTAGCCACAGAACATAATATACTTCAAATTGAACAGAATTCACAAAGTAACAAAAATTCTGAGTAAAGTAATAATGTGAATCGTTACGAACTTCATAGATCACAGAACGATATGAACCATTAATAATTCAGTGAATAGTAAGTTAAATTGTATCAGTAAAGTCAATGAGTTCTGTGAGAGAAGAGAATTAGTTTGTTAGGATGGAAGAATAAATGATTAATATACAGAGCAATCATTTTTATATTTCTATGATTTTTCATTGTCATCGGTATAGAAGAGTTAATTAGTGCAATTACTAGATACATATAAATTAAATCCTCTGTACCTCGTCTATCTTCACTACCATGGCAGTACCCACTTAAGTAAATATATATATATATATATATATATATATATATATATAATATATATTATATATATATATATATTGGTGTGTGGTGTGTATAATGTTTTGTTGTAGTTATGTTTTGTTGTTGTTAGAATAACACAAACAACTACAACAATATGGTCATCAACAAAAACATCACGAATAATAATACGTGGTTATAGATCATGATTATAACTTAAAAATCATCATCATCAACAACAACAACAACAACAACAACAACAACAACAACGAAGCAATACAGTTTTATTGATATGCGCTTCTCAATATATATATATATTCAAATGTAAGGCTAAACAAATCGAGAAAAATCAATCTCTGTATGTACATTTCGGCTTATTAGGCCTCATCAGCAGTGCTATAGACAGGAAGACCGCTTTGTGTATGATTCGAACCATATATATATATATATATATATATACATATATATATATACTCATGTGTTGTGCATATGCTTTATGGGTATGTATTATAAATATAGTGCTGTTAGCATTAACAGTGAGTGAATGACAACGACCGAAAGATCAATTGGCTGCATCCAAACCTTCCTACCTATTTCTATTTTACTATTTTTAGTAGTTTTACACTAATAGTTAATAGGGAGATGAGCGAGTGATTAATCATAGTAGATAGATTAAGTGAAAGTGAATACAGTTTAGTATGCAAATAACGACGGTGATATAATGTGTGGAAAATGTTCAGTTTTGAATTTAACATAAATATTTTGCAACTATAATTGCCTATGGTTTAACATTTTGCTATAGTCTTATAATGCTAAAAAACATGAAATGTATGTATCCCTTCCCGAGAGAATTCTTACAGAACTAATTAAAAATTGATTTCAGGTCTCTGAAGAAACAATCACTCGGCATGAGAAAAAAATGAACGCAAAGGCACAAATATGTTAAGAACCATTGATGGAATAATATATTTGAAACTGCGTCAGACAAAAGGAATGAAAGGGAAGAAAAGCAACAGAAAATAAAAAGAAAAGAAGAAAAGAAATATGGTTTATATGATGTAATGATAAAATGAGGCAACAATAAGTTTTACAGAAAGAAGGAAACAAATAAACAAAGAATAAAAGATAAAATAAGGGAAGGTATAAGTAGTGAAAAAAACGAAAGGAGGAAATTAAAGGGGGGGGGATAAAGGAAGGGCAAAAGAACAGAAGAAAAGAATAAATATTAAAGGAGGAACGAAAGAGAAAAAGAAGCTTTATACGAGAAGAAGGAAACAAGAATGAATGAAAGATAAAATAATGGAAGAAGAAAAATAAAAAAGGAAGAAACCAAAAAGATAAAAAGATGTTTTTAAAAAGAAGACAAAGATAAAGAAATCGAGAAAAAGAAAAGGGAAAGAAAGAAAAGAAAGGGAAAGAAAAGAAAATAGAAAAGAAGAAGTTTTATTTGGGTTAATAATATTAAAAAATTAGCCGTCAGATTTATAAAAAGAATGAAACACACAAACAAAGGAAGAATAAAATATAAATTAAGGAACAAAAGAATGAAGAAATGAAGAAAAACAATGAAATACAGCGAAAATAAAGAGAGAAAGCACAAATGAATTAAGAATGGTAAAAGAAAATACGAATATAAGATAGGAAGAAAGAGAAAAAGGAAAAAGATTTTAAAAAATGAAAATGAACATAAAAGTAAAGTTAAAGGAACGATACAAGAAAATAGATAAATAGGTAAAAAAATAAACCGATTTAAAAATATATAAAAAAAACACAGACCATAAAAAATTCCTTAAAAATGATTCAATATTGCTGAAATAAAAAAATACTGAGAATATAAATGAAAGAAATATTGTCACAAAATGTGCGAATAAAGGAAACAAAACAAGAAAACATATTGAATGGAATTAATATATAAAGACCAAATAGAAGAAAAAAAACCGAATGATTGATATAGAAAAAAAAGGTCTAATAAATAAATAAAAAAAACCAATACATTATATTGGAGAAATATCGAAGGAAATAAACAAAACTGATATCAAGAGAAGAAATAAAGAAAGACAAAAACTGCGAAACGAATAAAACAGAAAATAAGTAGAAATATAGACGGAACGAAAAATAACATGAAACAAAAATATGCATAGGAAAAAAAAATTCTTTTATGAGAAAAATGGATAGAAAGAGAAAAAACGTGGCTAAAAAGAAAAGAGAAAAAAAACTATAATCATTAAAACAATTGTATCAGTCTGGAAATTACAGAAAGAAGTCGAGGAAGAAAATGGTAATTACAGGAAAAATAAATGAATAAAAATAGAATAAACAAATAAGAAACCGAAAAGAAAATTCCACTCCAGCAAAAAGGAACTAGATTAATGATTAATAAAGAATTTGGAAATCGACGGCATGTTTTTTTGTATTTTGTTATTGTAACTTTTAATGACTTATTTCAAATTATGTGATACAATTATCCACAATTGATCAGTAAAAATGGTATCAAGGCGGCACATTTGGCGACCTTAATGACATTAATGTGAGAATATAACAGCGAACAAACAAAAGAATGTTTTTTCTATTCTTTACAGAATTTTTCTATTGTTTCTCTGTAATTGAATTTGTCGACTTTCTTGCAATGATTTTCAAGGATGTACATTTTATAACAAAAGCATTTGCCATTTGACAGATTATGTATCAGGTTTGGGGCAATAAGTTTCATTGTTAGATAATCAGAAGCTGATTAGATAGATTCGATAGATTTTAGTCAGATTTTGAGACTGGATTTAACGGGGAAAATATGTTGCATAGCTCTTATTATTTCTTATTCCTTATCCTTTTACTTAGATATTTCTATTTCTTCTAAGTCTTTTGGTTATGCGGATTGAGTCCTCTCTGGTCTGTTTAAAGCACATCTTATTCTTCGGGTCATCATCGGCTATTTTCATATTTATCTTAATTTTTATTAATGAACACGGTGACAGCATATATTTTGACGTACATTTCTATCGATCTGAATCCTCTCAACCTCACGTGTAGAAAATAAGCATTAGACAACACGGAGAGACTAATCTGACTGATGAACTAAATTTTTTATCACGGATTGTGTAGTAACAAATCTATGAGAGACCTACACTTAGGTTAATCAGGGATCAAAGATATATATCATACTTATATGAACCCCTGTGTGAATACATACATTTAATTGTTACTTTTAAATTCTACACTTCAGTAAAAAATGAATAGTCAAACTGTCCATTATGAGAACGTGGTTGTTTGGTGAGTGTTTAGTTGAGGATTTGAAGATTGAAGAAGATCCGAGTTATGGGTCCCCACAATTTAGATGTATAAGACTACGGAAATGAAGTTTCCATAGAAAACAAAAGAAGACAAAATTGATAAAGGAAACAAACTTTATATACATAAATCTTATTATAATGGAGATTATGTGTTTGTTTGTCTGTAACCGAAACTATATCACTACTGAAGTCACTATCCATTTAGTTATTATACATCACATTCTCCATGAATCATTTTTATTTAAGCCTCAATTATTAATAAAATTGTTTTTCATTATTAATACTGCTGGTCATATCTACGTACTAATAACATGCAATTGTATTTATATTTACAACAAATAGCGGTTTACTGTGTGAACGGCAAGGCTAATTTGCATATTGATATTTAAAATTTAATTTTAATAAATATGTGCTTGGTATTGTTGATTTCTAATTATTTGATTTTATCTTAATGAATATGAACAAAAATCTCTGGGATAAATCTGAAAAGAAATCAATTAACAAGAAGAAATAACTGTAATTTTATTATTTACTTTCTTATTTAACTGAATAGTTAAATTAGAAAAGTTTAGCAAGGAAAGACGGGTGGGGGGATGGAAAAGGAAGCTACAGCTGTTATACTTTTCGATTATACCCCTCTCTGTTTCAGATCATTTTATCTGCATTCTTATTTAGTTTATTTAGACTTTGTAATTTAATATGATATTTTATGACATTAATACTTGCACCCGGAGGGTGCATATATTTGCTAGTAGAATTAATATAGTTTTGTTCATTCAGTGGTGTTGCAGACACTTATGTGTCTCTACATAGTTGAATGTGACAAGTGTGACATGTATTGTTTATATTTGTGCGATTGTAGCAGTTTTGTCTGTGATTGAAACTTGTGATTGAAATTTGTTTTTGTTGAGCGAGATAGAGAAAATTGGAAACGAAAATACGAGACCAACCTGATATATCATGTTGTGTCTTCGGGCAGCGATTTCTCCCCATTGTGTCGATGTTGGGGGAGAACTTTCTCTCCTACTGTTGAGTTAGGAGCATCAGCTCCAACTCTGTCGAGTCGAGAAGAGCGTAAGCTCCTACTCTCTCTGGTCTTTCAGCTAAAAGGGTCTTTTTATAATTCTCTTTTGTAATTGTCTACGTGATCATTAAGCTAAAATATTCATCAAATATCAGGTGATTTGCAATGAGGCAATATCGAATGATTTTGGTATCTGTGGAATTCTGGTGACATAAATTATCGGATGAATTTAAACCATTGTTTCTATTGTTGTTAACATATTTCTAAACTAATATTTATTTGATTCTCTTTTGTTTACATATTTCTAAACTTAGCTTATATAATTGTAAAATTACTTGTTTCAAAAAAAATTAATTATTTTAATGTATTCAATTCCACATGCCGTAAAAATATGAGGGCCAAATCCCTAAAGATGTTAGTCAGATTTTGAGACTATGTTGCATAGATCTTATTATTTCTTATTCCTTATCCTTTTACTTAGGTATTTCTATTTCTTCTAAGTCTTTGGTCTGGTTAAAGCTCATCTTATTCTTCTGGTCATCATCGGCTTGACTATTTCCATATTTATCTTAATTTTTTATTAATGAACACGGTGATTGCTTATATTTTGAATCCTCTCAATCTCACGCGTGGAGAATAAGCATTAGACAACACATAGGGACTAATCTTATTATAATGGAGATTGTGGGTTTTTCTGTCTGTAACCGAAACTATATTACTACTCAAATCACAATTCCCTTAGTTATTTACATCACATTGTCCATGATTTTATTTTTTATTTAAAACTGATTATATATAAAAATTGTTTTACATCATTAAGACTGTTGACCATATCTACATACTAATAACATGCAATTATATTTATATTCACAACAAAATAGCGGATTACAGTGTGAATGGGATGGCTAATTTGCATATTGATATTAAAAATTTGATTTTAATAAATATATGCTTAGTATTTTTGATTTTTAATTGTTTGATTTTATCTTATTGAATATGAGCAAAAATCTCGGGGATACATCTTAAAAGAAATCCATTAATAATAAGAAAAAACTGTAATTTCATTCTTTACTTCCTATTTAAACTAAATACTTAAAATAGGAAAATTTACCAATGAAAAACGGGAGTAATGGAAAATGATGGAAGAGTTAGTTTCAAAGTTGTTCTATTTTTCAATCATACCCCCTCTGTTCGAAATCTTTTTATCTGCATTCTTATTCAGTTTCATTAGTCTTTCTAATTTAATATGATATTTTATTATATTAAAACTTAAATACTTGCACCCGAAGGGTGCATATATTTACTAGTATAACTAATTAACTAAAAAAAAATTATCACGGATTGTGTAGTAACATGATCAAACAAACCTATGAGAGACCTGCTCTTATGTTAATCAGGGATCAAGGATATCTATCATACTTATATGAACCCCTGTGTGAATACATACATTTAACTGTTACTTTTAAATTCTACACTTCAGTAAAAAATGAATAGTCAAACTGTCCATTATGTAACAAATAAACAGCCATGTGTGTGTTTTGCTTTGGTATATATGTTCAGCAGGATACCATCCTCCTATATGTTATTAAATGCAAAGATTCGATGCAAATAATTTGCAAATTCATATCGTTTCAAGTATTCCTATATAATACTAATAATTTCCACGTTGTTAGATGTTGTCAATTAATACTATAAAACTGTTGTAGGTGACTCACCTATGACACGAACATGGACTTACCCAAAGGGTACATATGTAACAGAGTAAAGCTACTCAGTCGAGTAGTTCCAGATACAGTCTTCGTGTATGCTGAACAAGGAAACCCTTCCATTGTATGTTGATAAGCTTTGCTGAATACAATATGTTCCCTACATTTTATACCCGTGTTGAGTTACTATTTATTGACCCTTTAACAGGTCATAACAAAAACAAAATAATTTATACAAATTTATATACTCTCAAGTGACTCTCTTATTTGATATAAACAATTATCTGTCTTGCACAAATTATGCTGATTCAGATATCTTTATCGAATTTAAATAATTTTCAAACATAACTGTTACAGTCATGGAAGGGATGCTAACAGGTAATATTACACCGATTCAGTGTGGACCTGGGAGGGATGACCACAACGTAGTTCTACACGGTTCTAGAACTGTTGCACCAACATCGGATTCAGTTTACTTTCATATCTATTTTGGTGGGATCTTGCACTTTTTATTCTTCTTATTATCGTTATTTTACATCTTGCGAGGTTTTCACACCTGTTTTAAAAGGAGACTTTTCACTGAAGATTAAGTGACAACAAGTATTCTAGCTAATCTTTATAGTGCAGTTGTCTCGATGGTCTCGGTGTTTCCTCGGATCTTAAGTTTCCACAGTCTCTTTTACAGACCTGTGGGAACTGTTCTAAGGGCACCAACTACAATTAGAATCAACGTCACTTTTATATTCTCTTACATTTTTTATAATCCAGCTACTTGTCTATCATTTCGCTTAATTTAATTCTAACTCTGTAATCCGATAGAATAGCAAAGCCCAGTTATTTTTTCTTGTTAAGCCTGGTCTCATTACCAAAATTGGGAGATCCGTTTGTATCTCAAAACCTCAGAAGATTTTATGATTTTCTCACACAGATTCTGGTTCGTGCATATACCATTTGTCAGAATGATCAAAATCTAATTTACAGTGGATGCCGTTTCCAGCATATTTGTGTCTAATGTATTTTTGTGCCAGTTTGTTGCATTTGTTTGTATGTGTTTAGTAGGTTCCTCTCTGTCATCATCTAACCTTCAATTGCTATTATTCAATCATTCCCTGCCCTTTTTCTGTATTCTTTGAGTCCTTGGATTGTGGCATGTAAGTCATCCTCAGTGTTGGTCAGACTTACTCCACCTTCTTTTCCTCATACATATAATCTTTATCATCTCTTGTATGTAATGCCTTGTGCATTGTCTTTAGTTGTCTTGTCTTTTGGTCTATCTCTCTGTGTTACTCTCTTGTCTATTTAAGAATGGTCCAGAGTATCGTATAATGGTTACAGCCATGGTATTTATCCCGTTGATGAGATTTTGTTGCAGAGCTTGGTTTCTAGAAGATTTCTTGTCTTTATCAGATTTTCTTTTAAAACTTTATCTTTTATCTCTGTGTGATGGTGTTCGCTTCCAAAATCCCGAAGTATTTGTAATTCTCCCTTTCTCCAAGTATTCTTATATTTTCCTGATATATTTCCTGATTTGGTGGTTGTATTCTGTCTATTGTTCGATGTTTCTCCTTTTCGTCACTAGTATAGCACTTTGATGTCGAATTCCATTCTTATATCCTGGCTATTATTATTATTATTATTATTATTAGTAGTAGTAGTATTAGTATTAGTATCATTAATAATAATAATAATAATAATAATAATAATAATAATAATAATAATAATAATAATAATAATAGCCAGAATATAAGAATGGAATAATAATGGAATAATAATGATAATTAACTGACTGCCCCTAATGAATATTCTGTGGACGTGGAGAAAATGTGGGAAAGGTATTGTCAAGTAATCTTGATAATAACATGAAAAAACATAAACCCTCGTCGAGAGCCCAGGATCAGAGCTTCGGTGGAGGCGTCTAGTGTAATGATTGCCCTCGTAGGAAATGAGCACGGCGAGAATAGTTCAAATCCAGGCTGTTTCTATTTCAAATAGCGCTAATATTATAGGGAAATTTATGCATCCAACTTTCTCTATCCAACTATGGGTAAATAGTAAGACAGAGTGGGCTCTTTAACCTTGGTATGACAACCGGTCTACATGAAGAAAAACTCGGAATTCAAACATGTTAAATAATTCACCTTATGTCACATCCTACTCGTGTAGAGGGGTTGCTATATATCATTTTTAGAGGCGGCAAACCTGAACAATCAACTCGGCCATTTTCTGGGATAAACAGAAAGACTGTGACATCGAAGGCCTACTGGCATTGTTCCACTCAGTTGTGCAACGATATTTACTTTTCTGTGAGATATTCTACTCATCTAACCTTTTAAAGCCCTAAGGTGATGGGGGACAGAAAGCAAACAGACAATTGCAGGTGCCGCTGGTATCAGCAGCTCCAAACCCACAAACACAAGGAAAAGTATTCACTTGACACGGAATCGAGATACAGCTGCATTTCTGCTCAGGATTATTTGCGACAAAGGAACTCTTTGAAACGAGAGAATTCGTTGCACCACGCCGAACGAGGCGTAAAAAACTGTTTAGAGAAAAACTTGTCTTCTTCTTTCTCTGTTGGCCTTCAGTGAAAAAGAGATATTTTAAAAATCGTTTGTGCCAATACAAAAGACAACTTAAACCAAACGGAAATGATTATTTAACATTGGGTGCGAGAACGTGAGAAGAATTCAAGACACAGAACACGGAACCAGAGCAGAACGAATTCGGATATTGACGATGCTGCTATCAGCGACGCCATCAGCGCTGTCTGCTTCCCAGATCAAAACAGCACGAAGTCAGTTACATCCTTTAGTGGTCAGGCTAGTCGAAATCGGAAAGGGCCACTCTAGCGTAACCTTAATTGCAAGGAACGTCATTTCCACGCTGGTATACCTATTAGCTACTCGGTCAGCATTGTCAACGTTTCAGCATCAAACAGCAAACTTAACACTTTCCTATATGGGTTCCAAATATCCAAACGGACACAGAACAATACTGATACTGCTAAAAGCTATGTTGTCTCCTCAAAAATGCCCCAATAGGCGATAAATCATTATCCTTGGAGATTTTAGTGATAACGAAATTAGATCTTTGAAACGTGAAACTTTGTTCGTATTTAATATGTGTCAGAAATCAAAAAAGGTTCAATTACAAAGAAAAAAAAACAAAAAACAAAAAAAAACAGTTCCTCGTGTTCTGCAAAAAAAACAAGACCTCTGTATTATTAACGCAGTACTTTAACAGGAAACTACGTTCACCCTCCCTCACTCAAAATTCTATCACCTTATCAACTACATTCTAGAGCAAAATAGGTGCCTGAAAATCTCTACTACAATAGGGAGATGCTCAATGTAGAATGTGAGATCGACGACTTTCACTGCAAATTAGAGGCTAGAAATATAGAGCACCTGGAAGATATTTACAGCCTTCAGAATAATTATACTGATGTAAAATTACAAGAGAAGTTATCAGATACGATTTCACCAAAATGACATTTCCATTGAAATCCTCTGTGACTACAATAGATATGTTATCCTATGAAGCTCTGAATGTATTTTCGGCATTTTCATAAGAATAAAACTCATTCTTAGATAGTAGTCATTTATTAAACATAGCTTAGATTTAACACACAGACAAAACTATGACTCTCGTGCTAGATAACAATCATAACACGATGAGTTGCTACTATCAAATAAAATTAAGCATATGCTTAGTTGTTATTCATTTCTTTAAATGAGCAGCTAAACGGAGTTTCTTTTTATTATTTAAAATTATGGGGCACAAACAGACGATCAATCTCACTGCTTTGTTGTAATTAGTCTGAGAGACTAGCGTCTTTACACTTACGACATAACGCGTCTTGTAGTTTTAAAAGTAAGAAAATACCATCTGCATTTGAAAAAAATATTAGTCAAAAAGGGTTTTCAAAATATTGACAATAATATTTAAACATAAAATAAACAAAAAATATAACAGCGGAACAAAATTGCAATATTTGTGTTATATGATCAAATGTTTGTAAACTTTGTAAATTGGGGTTATTTAATTATATATCTATATTCGTATATTTTCTTCTGTTGTTATTTTGTTCAGTGTTTTTAGATTTTAACATCAATAGCACTTCGCAAAGACATATCTTTTTTACCAGTCATATTTTTAATGTGGAAAAAACACAATTCATTTTTTGAAGAGTATTAATTATCATTATTATTATTATTATTGAGTTTTTCACACCTACCGTAGCTAGTGGTTCACTGGAGACTGAGCGACAGCAAGTTTCCTCAGGTCTCCACCACTCTTCTGAGTATTCTAGCCGATTCCAACAGTGCTGTAGTTTGGATGGTCTCGATTCTTCTTCTGATTTCCAATTCACCCAAATTCTTTTTCCAGAGTTTTGGGTATCATTCCAAGGGCACCAATTACAATTCGTAGGACCTTATTATTATTATTATTATATTATTATTATTATTATTATTATTATTATTATTATTATTATTATTATTATTCACTCCTTTTGAGTTTTCACATCAGCGTTAGCTGATGGTCTTTCACTAGAGTCTGAGTGACAGCAAGTCTCCTCAGGTCTCCAGGACTTTTCTGAGTATTCTGGCAGATTGCAGCAGTGCAGTGTTCTGAATGGTTTCAATCCTTCCTCTGATTTCCAGACTGTCCAAGCCCTTTCCAAATCCTTTTGGGACTGTTCCAAGTGTACCAACTACAATTGGTATCACTTTCACTTTCATATTCCATAACTTTTTCAGTTCTCTGGCAAGGTCCAGGTATTTGTCCATTTTTTCATTTTCATTTAGCTTCACCCTGTGATCTGCAGAATCCACCAGTTGACAAGTTCTTTCTTTTTTGTTAATCAGCACTAGGTCGGGTATGTTTTAAATCTCAACATTGTTTGATTTTTAAACGAAACGCATTCGGTTCGTTATCTCAACAAGAGGATCCAAATAAAACGTGTTGGGCACTGCTGGAGAAGCAAGGATGTGGCATTTTTATATAGACACCAAAACATGGACACATCAGTTTAGGCTAACCAATAAAAACCTACGTCAATCAGTTCTGTGATTTTTTTTTCGGATGTCGCACAGAAAACTTGTCAGGGGCGATAACCGATAAGCATGGACGGTTAGAGAAAAAGATATTCGTGGGAATCCGTGTTGTCAGCGCGACCTGAAAATGGGGATCATCATCGTGAACAAAAATAGTGGATACGCTTCTAATGCGGTGAGAAATAAAGAATAATACGAGTTAAACTCATCATTATAATAAATCGTTTCTATCACTTCCAAATAATTCAATGTAAAATGCATACGTTTCTTGTCTGGGTCTCGTAACTTTTTAACATCCACTCATGTATATACTGATAGTTTGAACATTTGTTTACAACCTACTTCACTCTTTTCCTTCTCATGAACAAATAAACGTGATGCATTGTGAGACCGAGACAAACTGGATGTATTTAAATGTGTGATAACGTAGCCGTAACGATATATAAGAGAATATGTAGTTGTATTCATGTATATTTGAAAGATTATGCTTTTTTTAATTAGCAAATAATGTAAGATAAAATGAACGTATGACAGATTTTCATAACTTATGCGAACAAATATTATCTGATAATTATATATATTACAGTGGGATAAGGATATTTATCTACGGTAAATTCCCTTTCGTGCATAAATATTTCAGTAACAATATACATATATATGTGTGTGCATATGTTATATATACTAGCAAATAAATGCACCCCCCGGGTGCAAGTATTTAAGTTTTAATATAATAAAATATCATATTAAATTAGAAAGGCCAATGAAACTGAATAAAAATGTAGATAACATGATTTGGAACAGAGGGGGTATGATTGAAAAATATAACAACTTTGAAACTAACTCTTCTATAATTTTCCATTACTCCTATTCCTAATTTAACTATTTAGTTAAAATAGGAAGTAAAGAATAATATTACAATTATTTTTTCTTGTTAATGTATTTCATTTAAGATTCATTGAAGAGATTTTTGCTTATATTCATGAAAATAAAACCAAACAATTAGAAATCAATAATACTAAGCACATATTTAATAAAATCACATTTTTAATATCAACATGCAAATTAGCCTTCCCATTCACACTGTAAACCGCTATTTTTTGTATATATAAATACAATTGCATGTTATTTGTATGTAGATATGGACAACACTAATAAAAGGTGAAGCAATTTTATTAATAATTGAGGTTTAAATGTAAATAAAATCATGGAGAATGTGATGTAAATAACGAAGGGAATTGTGACTTGAGTAGTAATATAGTTTCGGTTACAGACAGA
>CM042140.1:26269242-26321742 GCA_023376005.1 Doryteuthis pealeii
TTTTGTCCCTCACTTCTATTTTTCTTAAGCATTTACCCTGTGCCGTGGATTTCAGGATCGAATTTAACCGTTTCCTGTGACTACAGCTGATCAACCATCTTCAAATCATTTTGTTCTTCAAATAGTTCAATTGGGTCATATGGCATTTTGTGCTTCTCCTTCGAGTCAGGTATCTCTTTTAATCTGGGCGATGTCTTTCTCTGTCCTGGGATTGTCTCTCTCTGAGTTCCATCCTACTCTATCTAACTCTTAGAACAACACGGATACATATTCTTGTATGTATACAACTGTATTTTCAATTTTCAGTTGATGAATTGCCGGCCCGAATAAACGGGGATAGGAGCAAAAATAGAAAAGCGCATCTAGCCTAAACTTAGAATCAACTTAGCTAAAAAGTAAATCTACTTTCCTATTCTTGCTGTGTCACTGTACTGTAGATCAATGAAATGTCTCGTACCAGATAAACCAGAATTTAAGATCTGTTAATCAAACAATTTGAATTCCATCCAATTTGTAGAGATTTACCTTTAATTTTATTTACTCTAGTCCTCTTGTTAAAAATGTGGCTCTGTCTACACATTATGTAATAAGAAAACATAGGCATATGTATTAACACAAAGCAGAATTAATGTTAAGTAATATTTAGCAGTGCTTCATATATATATATATATATCGGGGGTGGATGTGTGTGTAAAATACTTAAGTATCTCAATAAATTATTTTAGTCATTTGTAGTTTGGGTATTTACATTCGAAACAAAAGATTACTAGAGAGAATTTCGTTAATATGAGAACATCCTAGTACAAACGGCTACTTACAAATTAAGTGTTGGATGAAAATAATCCGAGTACATAAGTTGTTTTTTTTTACAAATGAAAAATTATCGGTAAATATTTTGAAATGCAAACATCCGAGAATAAACGGTTGATTATACGAAGGTCAGTAAATAATCAGCTGATATTTGTGGGTCGAAACCCATTTCTGGAAGAAATATATCTTGATACACGATCAAAAGCTTTGGAAAAATCGAGAAATGATATGTAGAGTATTTGGTGTTGCTCACGACATTTCCGTCGCAATTCACACAGAGTGAATATCATGTGAGTTGTGCATCTCGATGGTCTGAAACCAAACTATGACTTAGATAGGACTCTCTAATAGAGCTGAAGCGATTGACTAGAAATCGTCCAACGATCTTTCCCGTACTTGATGAAGCTTGTTTCAGTAAATTATTTTGTCCTTAAAACACTTTTGAAAAATCATTTTATTGCCTCTTATAAACAACAGATTTGCATTTAGATTCTCACACGGCTAATTTGTCTTATGATATATATGTATATGTTTACGTTGTGTGTTTCATGTATCGTTTCCTGTGAGCGTCCAAGGGTGGTCATGTCCATGGGATTAGCTTCACGCTATTAGGCATGGCCTCCCTTCAATAGTAGTTTAAACCAATAAAGTTTTTCTTTTACTTATATTTTTAAAAATAATTTGTACTACTATTGATTAATAAATTTCTTATTTCTTATTTCTATTTCTTTCTTGACGGCAAGGTGATTCCAGGGTACTTAACGCAATAAGATCGGCCACCTTTCTTCTTGTAGATGGTCACGAAGTTGGCATCTCTGATGTCTGTTCGTATGGTTTCTTGGATCAAGATTTTGCTTAGGAGTAGGTGCAGATGCTGTTGCTGTAATTCAACACCAAATTTGTAAAGCTCGACTGAGATACCGTCTGGACAAGTAGCCTTGTTGTCTCACAACGAATTTATAGCGGCTCTTTCCTCTTCTGGGGATGGTATTTTGTCGAGTGAATCGTACTTTACCGAGTCCGGAATTTTACCTACTACATCTCTATCGGTTGTAGCTTGGTGGTTAAGAGGATCACTGAAATGTTCTTTCCATCTAGCACCTATATCGATGTTACTCTTCTGCATGGTCGACCCGTCTTTGCTCTTGAGAGGTTCCTGGTCGTAAGTGGAAGGTTCAAAGCCTTCTTTTATGGGGTTGTAGAGACCCCTAGTTTTATAGGCATCTGCTGGTTGTATTTCATGAGCTTTCATTCTGAATCTCTCATTTTTAGCGTGTGTGTTGTTCTGTGAACTGTAACTTTGCTTCCAAAGTTTTCTTTTGGGCACAGACCGATGATCGTTTCGATTCTTGATGAATGCTTATCGTTTTAAATCGATCAATGTTTTCAGAGGTGCATCATTATTATCGAACCAGTCTTGATGCTTTATTTTCTGAGGGACGATACAGTTTTATTGGAGATTGCAATGCCCACAACCTCTATTCGGTTCATCGGAATCAAATCATTTTCAGAAAAAAGGTTTATTGATCACCTTCCTCTCTCAGCTGGCCTTCTCCTGTTTTCCTTGTCTCATTAAGAGCTACGATATCAAAACTGAAACTTCGAAGTTCACGGCCGATCAATGTCCAAGTACCATTAGAATCGTGATATTCCATGTCCCTAATCTGTTTTTTTACATAAACGTTGGTTTTGATTTTGATTCTGATTTCTGATCTCGACCGAATTATGTCCCATGTGCTACTAGACTTGCCTCTCCCATTGACTTCTGTCCTGACAAACTACAACTAGTAGTCAAATACAGAGGTTTTTGGCGTTAACACGTTTACAAGCAGAATTTTAAATATTGAATAGCATTTAAGTCACCATTACAAGCCGGACTCCAAGTTTTGGCAAGTAAAAAATCACGTCACATTTCTGTTAAGGAAATATGTTTTTATAATTTTATCTTATTGATCTTTCCTGTTTAATTTAATAATTCTTAACTTTTCATTTTGTTAACTCTTTATCTTATTACATTTATTCCACGTGCTACTAGACTTTCTCCCCCGCACATTGACTTCCTCCCTGACAAACTAAAACTAGTAGACATGTGACATAATTATAATATCACCTAATATTTATGGCAATAGTGTAGAAATCAAAATGGCCGTTATAAGCTACAGCCCACGGCCTTGAGAGTGAGTGACGGTGCTTGACCTCACTCTCACCTTGCCTTCCAGGGATAAATCGTGAGAACCGGAAGGCATGGAAAACCCTGTCTTCCGGTTTAAGGATAGTAAGTAAGAGTCAGTTAGCAAGTAGGAGCCGAGCTCGTAGGATGTGCACATATGTCTGGTTTGGGGATTTACAAATAAAGTAACATCAAAGTAAATCGAAGTCTTGTGTTCATTACCTAAAAACTAACAATGACACAGGGCTTCTGATAAGGAGAAATCCCTAACAGAAACCAGACCCGAAGTCCCCAAGAAAGTCCAGACCTTAGAAGAGACCAGGCCAAGATAGAAGATAGAACCAAAGCCGGCCAGAAGAAATGACGACCAGAAGTAAGAAGTAAGAAAGGGTATACAACAGACAAATACAGAGGCTTGTGGCGTTAAGACGTTTCAAAGCAGATTTTAAATATTCAATGGCATGTGGACTTATACTAAGTCGTAACTTAGATAATTCAACAACGCTGGCATAACCACACGACGTGTACATGAATGAGTATGTTTCACGTGTACATGTGCTGAAACTCCCCGGGGGCTTTTTCCCGGACGAGATGGTCAAGCAGACTATTTTAGGGCACCTTTTCTAGCCCCTTCCCAGTTCAAGGTTCGCAGAGTGATGCATAATATATATATATATATATATATATATATATATATATATTTGTTAATGTATGAGTAGTAGCTTACCGGTGGGTATGATTTCGATCGTTGGAAGCGCACAGTATCCAGGGGTTAAGACTGAGAAAAAACAAATACAAAGTGCTCAATACAATGTAGAGCAAAAATTTATTTATACAATGGAAAGGAGTAACCTACTCAAGTTTTATCGATTGATTCTTCAGGGTTACATCAGTTGAATTAATACGTCCGTTGGAAGGGAACTTATCCTTTAGTCCCATTCCAACGGGCATGTATTATACCAAATGAGATTAATCGAAAACTCGATTAATTCAACTGATGTAACCCTGAAGATTCAATCGATGAAACTCGAGTAGGTTACTCCTTTCCATTGTATATATATATATATATATATATATATATATATATATATATATATAAAGTGGACTTATGCATACAAATCGGTGGCACTACGTTGGGGGGATTTTTGTGGCTTTTTTTTGTGTGTTTTTCTTTTGCCATTATATCAGCCTTATTATACAATAAATTATTTCGATAATGTCCCAAGCATAACATACATATGTACACGTTAATATAAATAAACAAAAAATATAATAAATTTGATAAATTTAATATCCAATCGGCAACAGATTTTCTGCAATATTAAACATATCATACTAACTGAGTATGATATCGCTGGCACTTGTTTTTTTTTTAATGTTATTTTTTAATCTTTTAATATTAGATCAGGATTCTTATACAAAACATTACTGGGGGTATTTTTGAATGTTATTTTTTAATCTTTTAATATTATATTAGGATTCTTATACAAAACATTACTTTGATAATTTTCCTAGCATAAAATACTTATACACACATTAATATACATAGATGAAAAATATAGTAATTTTGAAATGTTTAAAACCCAATTTGCAACATAGAGTTTTCCGCTATCTTAAACATATCATATCCCTTTTGGTAACACATCTTTTCATACTTCAACTCTTTTGGCATATCCATGCTTATTTATCTATGTTTCTGGAATGTTTTGGCCAATTCATAGTCACTTTGCAACACTCATATGTTATTGCATTTGTAAGAAGACACGTTTGTAGATACAGTCACTTCACGAAGGAGTTCTACGTACCAAAATGCCAAGCCCTAAACTTTCAGCTAAGAAAATGTTGTTTTTTTTTTCTCATTATTATTTTAAATTTTCCTACTTATGATATTAATTCTTTTTCTTAGCTAATTCCGCCTTATTTTATTCACTTCATACCACCACGTGCTGGTTAACCATTCTACCTTTCCCCTGTTAACTTTTCCAAACTAATAGATAAACAGAAGTTTGTAGGTGCAGTCACTTCACGGAGGACTTCTACGTGACACTTCAAGCAAGATTTTGATAGCATTAAATGGCACGTGGACTTATACTAAGTCGTAACTTATATAATTCAACAAGGCTGGTATAATCACACGTGTACATGAATGAACCTGCTTCCCGTATACATGTGCATATGTGAGTATAAACACAGCGGACATTATAACCATCTTGACTCCCCAGTGGACTTACCCCTACCCCCCCCAAAAAAAAATCTGAAGGTACTGTTGCTTATCTGACACACAAACGTAAAATATACCATTTCCCTAATCTCATTTCATTCCACAGGACACCAATAGTAATAAGGTTTGGTGTACTTACTATGCGCATAAATCCACAAATGGGTTAAAAGTGGCACATTAGCCTTGGTCGGCAACCCATCAGTTAAGGAAAAGTCCAACACAAAACCTCTACTGCCTTCAAGGAAAGTCTAGGTTAGTAAACTACCGTTGCCAAACTGCATTGGTACCTTACGTTTCCTTTGGATCACAGCGGCAGTGTGGAGAGGGGGAATTTGCTGCATGGGCAACAGTTTATCCTCCATATAAACCCGCCCAGATTATGTAGTTCAACATTTTTTAAAAGAAAACGAAAAATAAAGAAAACGAAAAAAAAAAAGAAAAAGAAAAAAAAACGAAAACAAAGCTTTGACACTACTCCATCGTCTATCGTAGACGGAAGGATACCAACCAACCATACTTCAACTCTAGTTTCTCTGCTTAACGTAGAAGATTCGTGACTTCAAATGTGATGAATATATCAGGTTCATTAAAAATTACTTTTCTTTGGTACCTCAGCACGCATAAAACCTTATTTATTATAAATACATTAATATACACAAGCGAAGTAAAATCAGAAGTTTGAAAAGCTTCTTATCTGATCTGCATACCTGATGTTTCAGCAATATTATATCATATCAGACGTATATTCCACCGCTTTGAGATACTTGCCTACACATACACACACATACACACCCATATATATATATATATATATATATATATATTTAAGAAATGGATATAAAGTAACCTACTCTAGTTTCATCATCTGAATCGTCAGGGTTACATCCGTTGAATTAATCGAGTTTTCGATTAATATCAGTTGGTACCACGTATGTCTGTTGAAACGGATCTTATCGTTATAGATGAACAGCGTTTCAATAATAATTTCGATAAGACCCGTTTCAACAGACATACGTGGTACCAACTGATATTAATCGAAAACTCGATTAATTCAACGGATGTAACCCTGACGATTCAGATGATGAAACTCGAGTAGGTTACTTTATATCCATTTCTTAAATAAAGTTTGCTCTACATTGTATTGAGCACTTTGTATTTGTTTTTTCACGGTCTTAACCCCTGGATACTGTGCGCTTCCAACGACCGTACCCGTACCCACCGGTAAGCCACTACTCATACATAAATATATATATATCTATATATATATATATGTATGTGTGTGTGTGTGTGTGTGTGTGTGCGTGCATGCATGTGTGTGTGTTTGTTCTTTTGTGGAATGTACAGTAAAACGCAGTAATGTGTCAATTTCTATTTCATCTCCCAATATTTTACAACTAAAGTTAATAATGCAACTATTAAATCTTAACTTCTGAACCAAAGTTAGTATGAAATATATGCTGAACTATTTTTTTACGAGAAACTAGTTACTTGGAAAGCATCTCATGAAATATTAACAATCCGGGCCAGGACAGAAAACTTGTTTTGGCAAAACATAGAATTCAAATTGACTGACAACCGCAAAAATATTGATAGATGAAATACATCTAAACACGACTTACATAAATGATTGTTGGTGTGCAACTGTTTTTTGGCAATATCAACGGCTCTCGAGTAAATACATTTTTAACTCTGGCGAATGTGCTTCGAATTTCAAATGGAATAGTTGTTTCGGCATTGTATTGTAAAATTAGCTTGAGATTTTAAAGTATATTTATTTTCTATTGTGTCTAAACAATGGTCATGTTATGTGTTTTTTTTGAATTCCTTTATGTTTCTTATTATTTTATGAAGTTTTTACATGTGTAAATATATTCTTAGGTGCTACAGTAGAGACAGCGGTACCTTGACTAACATCCCGACTTACAAGTTTTGCGCATTTACGATCTGTCCTTCGGTCGATTCTTGCTGAGAGCTGACATTTGAGGCACGAGCGGGGTTCATATTCGCTTATGTAAATAAGTTCAAAAAGAATATTTAAGTTTCCAAATTTATTGCGTCAAAGAAATATATAACTAATAAAAAGATAAACATTGGAACATATTACAGCACATAATTAATTAGATCCTAATTTATTATGTTTTATACAATGCAGAACTATTTTTCTATGTAAACACCGTAAAAGAATATGGGGATTGTAACGAATTGATTGCAATTCAGTTTTATTTAATAGAAAAAAAATGATCTGATATATGAGTAAATTGAGTTATCAGAGGAACAAATTAAACTCGTAATTTATCTTAAAAATACTTTTTTTTAGATTAATTTTATTTTTGAATAAATTGTGTACTTATATTTGCCAGAAGAGAAGAAAAATTTAGAATATCTGAACAAGTACCCATTATCAAGTTGTTATTTAATTAGTCTAATATTTAAAAAAATGTAAACTCTGTAAAATATAAACATATACACTTAGTAAAGATTGATGTCTCTAATAATTTGCTATGATTATCAGTGTAAGTAGTGATATGGCCAGTGATGCAATGTGTATTGGAGGGACATTATAAGTGATCAAACAGTGATCAGGTATAAGAGAACAGAGGTAACTCGTGAAATAAAGTGTAGAAATATTATCAATGATCAAGCAGGGATCAGCAATATGAGAACAGAGGTAACTCGTGAATTAAAGTGTAGAAATATTATCAATGATCAAATAGTGATCAGCAATATGAGAACAGAGGTAACTCGTGAAATAAAGTGTAGAAATATTATCAATGATCAAGCAGTGATCAGCCATATGAGAACAGAGGTAACTCGTGAAATAAAGTGTAGAAATATTATGAATTATCAAGCAAAGATCAGCAATATGAGAACAGAGGTAACTCGTGAAATAAAGTGTAGAAATATTATCAATGATCAAGCAGGGATCAGCAATATGAGAACAGAGGTAACTCGTGAATTAAAGTGTAGAAATATTATCAATGATCAAGCAGGGATCAGCAATATGAGAACAGAGGTAACTCGTGAATTAAAGTGTAGAAATATTATCAATGATCAAGCAGGGATCAGCAATATGAGAACAGAGGTAACTCGTGAATTAAAGTGTAGAAATATTATGAATTATCAAGCAAAGATCAGCAATATGAGAACAGAGGTAACTCGTGAAATAAAGTGTAGAAATATTATCAATGATCAAGCAGTGATCAGCCATATGAGAACAGAGGTAACTCGTGAAATAAAGTGTAGAAATATTATGAATTATCAAGCAAAGATCAGCAATATGAGAACAGAGGTAACTCGTGAAATAAAGTGTAGAAATATTATCAATGATCAAGCAGGGATCAGCAATATGAGAACAGAGGTAACTCGTGAAATAAAGTGTAGAAATATTATCAATGATCAAGCAGGGATCAGCAATATGAGAACAGAGGTAACTCGTGAATTAAAGTGTAGAAATATTATCAATGATCAAATAGTGATCAGCAATATGAGAACAGAGGTAACTCGTGAAATAAAGTGTAGAAATATTATCAATGATCAAGCAGTGATCAGCCATATGAGAACAGAGGTAACTCGTGAAATAAAGTGTAGAAATATTATCAATGATCAAGCAGTGATCAGCAATATGAGAACAGAGGTAACTCGTGAATTAAAGTGTAGAAATATTATCAATGATCAAATAGTGATCAGCAATATGAGAACAGAGGTAACTCGTGAAATAAAGTGTAGAAATATTATCAATGATCAAGCAGTGATCAGAAATATGAGAACAGAGGTAACTCGTGAAATAAAGTGTAGAAATATTATCAATGATCAAGCAGTGATCAGCCATATGAGAACAGAGGTAACTCGTGAAATAAAGTGTAGAAATATTATCAATGATCAAACAGTGATCAGGTATAAGAGAACAGAGGTAACTCGTGAAATAAAGTGTAGAAATATTATCAATGATCAAGCAGTGATCAGCAATATTAGTACAGAGGTAACTCGTGAATTAAAGTGTAGAAATATTATCAATGATCAAATAGTGATCAGCAATATGAGAACAGAGGTAACTCGTGAAATAAAGTGTAGAAATATTATCAATGATCAAACAGTGATCAGGTATAAGAGAACAGAGGTAACTCGTGAAAAAAGTGTAGAAATATTATCAATGATCAAGCAGTGATCAGCCATATGAGAACAGAGGTAACTCGTGAAATAAAGTGTAGAAATATTATCAATGATCAAACAGTGATCAGGTATAAGAGAACAGAGGTAACTCGTGAAATAAAGTGTAGAAATATTATCAATGATCAAGCAGTGATCAGCAATATGAGTACAGAGGTAACTCGTGAAATAAAGTGTAGAAATATTATCAATGATCAAGCAGTGATCAGCAATATGACAGAGGTAACTCGTGAAATAAAGTGTAGAAATATTATCAATGATCAAGCAGTGATCAGCAATATGAGAACAGAGGTAAGTCGTGAAATAAAGTGTAGAAATATTATCAATGATCAAGCAGTGATCAGCAATATGAGTACAGAGGTAACTCGTGAAATCAATGAGCAGTGACCAGCAATATGAGAACAGAGGTAACTCGTGAAATAAAGTGTGGAAATATTATCAATGATCAAGCAGTGATCAGGTATATGAGAACAGAGGTAACTCGTGAAACAAAGTGTAGAAATATTATGAATGATCAGGCAGAGATCAGGTATATGAGGAGAGATATGACTAATGAAGAATGACATCGGGCATTTGACAAAAGGGGACTTATTTGAAAATCTGTCTATACGACAAAACTTTCTGACTCATTTTTATTCTAATGTTTAGTTATGCATCTAAAATATTTTTAAGTAACGAACGATTTGTCATCATCATCATGTCACGCTGTCAGCGATCATTCTCGGGAGGTCCTCTATGTAGCATCCTGTATCCGCACAGAGCTGATCAATGTACGTCTTTGCTGGTCGGCCCACACTGGCGTGCCCATGTGTTGGCTTCCACAGAAGGACGTCGCTTATGAGTTCGTCCTTGCTTCTCCAGCAGTGTCCCGCGTGTTTTGTCCGTCTTTATCGGATGGTTTGGGTGATATGTGGCAGGTTACCATACAGCTGTTTCTCGTAGGATGTTGTTTCCACGTCTTGTTCAGAATCACCCACAGCATTCTTGTGCAGCTCCCATCTAGTTTATTCTCTAGTTGCTTAGTTAGGGTCCAGGTGGTGCAGGCATACAACAGCACTGATACGACAACAGCCTGAACGAACGATTTGTACCAAAACAAATTTAATTCATATACCATTTCCTTTTCAACATATTGTACATAATTCTGTCATTCTTTTTTACTTTTTATTTAAAATATGTCTAACATTTTAAATCTTTTATGGTTTTTTTTGCATGATAGTACGTATATACAAATATCTTGGATATCACATGTCACTTTGAAAAATTGTCAACGAATATATAATGTAATATGGGTGAGCTATATTTTAATATATTTTCTTACATTAGCATACAATATCACAGGGTCACAGCTGTTAGTATCTAAATAACTATAATAATATTTATGGAATCGACGTGGCATAATTGTTCTAATCGTAAAACTATCGACTCAGTAAGCTATGTTTGAATTATGGACAAGATTCCCTGCGTTTCACTGTGAAATATTGCCCTGGTGAAAGACATACATCTATTTCTTCTCCCACGCCTCAGCTATGAGTAATAATATCACAGAATAAGATCTGTAACCTTTGTATAGGTAACTCGTTTAGGAGAAGGAAAACTTTGGATTAAACCGCCTAACAGTGTTTCGGGGGATACGTGCCGTGGTGGAATGTCAAGTTTTGGAATGATCATTTAATATGCACAGGCTATTTGGGGCTTTATCTGCAAGCAGCCTTCAAATATGTGATGACAGGCAGGCAAACAAACATTCTATGAATTGTAGTGAAAGTATAGGAAACAGCACAATGTTTTTATTCTGAAATATGATTAAATAGTTTATAGTGTTATTTGAGAAGGAACTCCCACCTTGACACCATATTAACCAAGTAATGTTTTCTAATTTATTCAATACTCATGTGAGCTATCGTAATGTCCTTTTGTCAGACTAAGTTACAACTTATAACTTCATGAAGACATGCCGATTGACATAAAAGTAATCGGCCCTGAATCTGGAAATCAATTTAAAATTTGGCCTAAGACAATATTTACTTCTCGATAACTGTTATAGGTGATATACCCTATTGACCAATGGAATGTGCCGACGGGTTACTATAAGTAACAGGGATAATTGTGGCTTGTGGGTAAGCCAATGCGAGTAAGCCAGTAACTCTATTTTTCGGACGTAATTTCCACTTACCTGTATTGTATTTGTCTACTTTCTGTTTATACATTTTCCTACATTTGTTACCCGTGATTTTGTTCTTATTTGACCCCTTAAAACCTCACAACAATAACATTCTTAGGAAAGAGATAAATCAATATATTAGTAAATTTCTCCCTTTATAGATAGAATGTTAGCGTTGAAATTCATGCTTGTTTAGAATTTACTATAAAATAAATCTGTTTGCGGTCATGGACAAAACTTGGAAGCAGCACTCCGCAAAAAACGCAGCAGACCGACCACTTACATACAAACTATAAAATAAGACACGTTGGATACTGCTGACGAAGCAAAGACGAACTCATAAGTGAAGTTCTCCAGTGGAAACTTATACATGGATGCACCATAGTAGGCCGACCAGCAAATACTTATATTGATTAGCTCTGGGAGGATACTGGATGCCGTGAGGAGGGCCTGCCAGGAGCGATGACTGATAGGGATGGGTTGCAAGAGAAAATGATGGAATTCCGTGCTGTCAGTGCAACATGATGATGATGATGATGATGATGCGTGTAAAGAGTAAACATTTTTAAAGAGATAAGCAAGTGTTGAAGACAAAAAGGACAGTGCAAGGCTATTGATAGTATTACATATTGTCAAATTCATATTTTTACGGCATATGTAACAAATGTATATATACTTTATCGAGAGGTTTGAATAGCATTGTGTTACAGACATAAAGCTATTTATATGTGTATATTAAACGCATATTTATAATTCTTATTATAATTGAGATTGTGTGTTTTTCTGTCTGTAACCGAAACTATATTCCTACTCAAGTCACAATTCTCTTAGTTATTGACATCACATTCTCCACGATTTTATTTTTATCTAAACTTCAATTATTAATAAAATTGTCTTACATTATTAATACTGTTAACTATGTCTACATACTAACAACATGCAATTATATTTATATATACAACAAAATAGCGCTTTACAATGTGAACGGGAAGGCTAATTTGCATATTAATATAAAAAAATCGAATTTAATAAATATGTGCTTAGTATCATTGATTTCTAACTGTTTGGTTTTATTTTAATGAATATAAGCAAAAATCTCTTCAATGAATCTTAAATGAAATCCATTAACAAGATAAAATAACTGTCATTTTATTTTTTACTGCCTCTTTTAACTAAATACTTAAATTAGAAAAAATAACAATGAAAGACGAGAGTGATGGAAGAGTAAGTTTCAGTTGTTCCATTTTTTATTATACTCCCTTTGTTTAAAATCTTTTATTATACTCCCTCTGTTTCAAATCTTTTTATCTGTATTCTTATTTAGTTTCATTAGCCTTTCTAATTTAACATGATATTTTATTATATTAAAACTTAAATACTTGCACCCGGAGGGTGCATATATTTGCTAGTGTTAATAAAACAGTTATGGCCTGGCGGGCATTACTTTCAGGGAAAGCCTCGTATCAGAGGAAAAATATTTAGTCACTTGCATAAAACTGGGAAAATAATGGGCAAATGAACACGTACGTATCACATACGTATTTGATAGCTACTCTTACCAACTCAAGTTGTAGTCACTAAAATCTTTCAACCGACAAAGGAATCCTTGAGAAATCACAATAAGTAAGCTGATATATGTCTTTTTTTTAAATCCTGACCTATTTTCCTTTGTATTTTGGATGTGCTTTAGTACTTTTAAAGAAACATTTCTCTATTAATCATATTTATTTGCGCATGAAAAATAAAACGTCTCGCACAAGAGTAGTTATTTACATTATTTTCTGAGAAATGGGGTACTCAGAATCTTTGGAAAGAGACATTTGTCAAGTGAAAATGTAAACACTGATAAAAAAAGAAAATATAATAATAATAAATTAAGCCATAAAAAACGTGTCCGATATTTGGACGGTTGTCTTTATTCTTGACCTACATAACAAATTATCAATTTGGCAGAGTTTTTATAAGCTTTTCTTCCTAAAAAAAAATATATAAAAAAATGAACGGAAGTAAGTTCGCATCTTTTTTCTTTCTATTATATTATGAGAAACCATAGAGTCACAACTGATCGATATCCGCCATCGATTCGAGTGCAGAAAAGCCATCAGATCGATATGAACACAATCGAGCCGACAAAATACAACATAATACAGGGACATTAAGAAGAAGCTAAATAAAGGATATGATTTTGCTTCCGAATGTGCCGTATTTTAGTCGGAGCGTTTCGGTTTTCTGTTCAAGGAAAAATAACACTGAGATTAGAAATCCACTGACCGTGAGACAGTCTGATACCGTCTGGCTTCTGTCGTCTGGGCCTTATATTTTGATGGTTATAATCGATGGAATATTGAACAATCGATCGAAAAGAGAATGATAGAATAATAATGTGATGTAATGATGAATGGACGAAAATATACACAAACTGTTAATAGGAACGATGATTAGCTGGTTTTAAAAGTTGATTTATAAGCATTTTTGTAAAGAGAGGATTTTAAAATATTTTTATCACACCCACACACACACACACACCTCTCTCTCTCTCTCTCTATATATATATATATATATATATATATATATATATATATATACTTTAAATATACGCTCCTACACTTGGGGAGCTGGTGATTGTCGTCAGTGATGTAATCAGCAGGGTTCATTGGGAAGTTTCTGGTCTTCCAACATCAGACTTCCCTCGCCCTGCTGACCCTATCACAGGTGATCAAGCTCTGGTACAACTACCTACAATAGACGCTAAGAGACTTTTGACAATTAAGACATTTTTTTTTCTTTTGTGGACGCTTGTAGAACTCTAACCCATTTAAATACAAAGCACCGCACATCTGATTGGTTGTTAGTAACAGCCAATCATATATATATATATATATATATATATATATATATATATATATATATATATATATAGGGGGGAATTATAGGAATCATTGCAGGAAAATTAAATTTACTATGATCTATACTTCAGTGTTTTTTTGTTTCTTTTTTTAGAAGATAGTTGTCCAGAATTCGAAAGTGCAGGGAGGAAACCTATTTTTACATAGTAAGGATATTATTTGTGCTTTGATTGGTAAGTTTCATTGCTACAAAAAATGAAATATCGGTATGTATCATCAAATCTTAAATTGCGACGGCAGATTGCCGAGGAGTTGATCACATTAGACTAAAGGGTATTGGATGGTTTTCTCCCAATATCAGGTAAGTAAGGATTGTTTTTTTAAGTCTTTCAAATTAGACTATTTTTATTGCTAACTCACACACACACGCACACACACGCACACGCACACACACGCACGCACACATGCACGCTCAGATAACTTCATTTTCTATGTCTGTTCTGTATTTTGGCCGTTCTCTTATCATTGGTATCATTGTGCACAAATTAGACATATGATATTACAATATATGAAAAAAGTATTAAAAATGAATCCACTTTTGTTGATAATCGTTCCTAGATCAAATAAATAAGAATATTTAGAAATAAGAACTATTTTACCGCGAGGTGTATGAAATTCGCAATACTTTCCTGTAATACGTAACTTTCTTTATTTTAAGACTGCGAAAAACTTTTAAGAAAAACAGATTATTACCTTCATATAAATATCTCTGCTGTAAACGATTTAATGGGGAAAATAATCACAACTAATCACAACTAATTCTGATGAAAAAAAGAAAAAAGAAAACAAACTAAATAAATGATTAAAAAAAAACAAACACAAAGACATGAACAAAAAGTAGTAGAATGAAAAGAAATTCCTTAGAGAAATCAATGAATAAGTAATGTAAAAATAGTAATGAATAAAAATACCAATACAATCTGTGTAAATAAACGCTTATAAAGTACAATAAGAACGTTTGGAAAGATCGAATTAATAAAACCATACTGAAATAGGAAAACGAAGAAGAAATATTAATGAATATAAAATGAGTTGGGGCGTCTATTTTGTGCTATGGTCAGTACGTTTTGCTTCCTGGCCAATTTACAATGCGGTCAACATTCATATGACAATACTATAGACTAAGAAGCTAACCTTGATAAATAACACATATTACACCCCCCACCCCCCACAAAGTCAAGTTTGTCGTAGACACCTAATATGTAGTATTGTATTGTATTCAGAAAGGAAGTCACTTTGTTTTAGTTCTAAATAGAAATGACACATTGATATTAACAAACCTTTCACATATGGAAATATTACAAAACACATTCCTTATTATTCCTTGTTTTATTGCAATTAGTGAAATATTTAGCAAGCATAAAAATGATAAACAAACAAACAAAAACAAAAAAAGCAAAAAAAAGAAGACCCCTACCCACCCACAAAGAAACAACAGCAGACCTACTAAATTGGAATATGTGGATGGATAGGAGATGTATACACCTTAAATCAAACATTCAACAAATACTTAATAATTCAAAATACGTAGACTGACTTTACTATGCAATAAGATACAGACTTATTCATATGCCGAAACACGTGTCTGTGGATGACTTATTAATATATATGCTCCCATAAATTTGGTAATAAGCTCTCTAATTGGTAATTTAAATTAACTCTCACTACTAAGCAAATAAGCAATGATCATTTCTCCGGAAATTTGATCTCTCAGTGACCGAATGATACATACATTCCTATGTATTTAATAGTTTAAAAACACCTGTCCCCGCATCATCTGACAGTGGGCGAGGAGATAAGATATCGGACTAGCATGCGGTCAGTCTCAAGGATAGTTGTGTCTAGCGACACTGAAGAGGCATGATATGCCGAAACACGTGTCTGTGGATGACTTATTAATATATATATATATATATATATATATATATATATATGTGTGTGTGTGTGTGTATATATATATATATTATATATAATATATATATATATATATATATATATATATATATATATATATATATATATATATATAAATATATATATATTATATATATATAATATATATATATATACATACATATATATATATATATATATATATATATAATATATATATATATATACCAACTCCATCGCAAGAACAAGATATGACATAAGGACTATTTCTTAAGAAGCGTTTGGCAGGCTGTAATTCCGAGTTTCCTTCTCCTAGACTGGTTAAATAGCCGATGTTAAAGGGCCTAGTATGTCCTATAATTTACTTATAGCTTGAGAGAGAGAGTAGTTAGATCCATATCTTTCCTAAGGTTATTTTATATATATATAAACAAGTAAAATCTGACATTCAATTATCCGCAACGGTTGACATGCCATTAAACCAAACCACCAACTAAATATGTTGTATATGCAGCTGAATAAAAATCCTCTGATCTTTTCCTATCGTTTATCCTATCGGTAATTTTCAGACAACAGTATGATTTCTACCTACCTCGTCAAGTATAATGCATTATTTCTTCGATTGCAATACTTGTATTTCAAAGGTAACGGTAGAAACATTTTACAGTTTCAACGTCATCAGATTTCATATACCTTCAAATAATATATAATAATAGCAATTATTTTTTTTCCAAAATGCTTTGTTTCTATTGGTGCTGCGGGCTTTAATGGATAGATTTATGATTTGAGATGATTTTGATGATTGTTGTAAATTCACCTTTTTATTTAAGATACAATCTAAAAGAAAGAAACCTAATGCAATTCAACAAGTTAAATAAAACAGTATTTGATGCTTAGTTGTGACCAATTTATGTAGAACAATTTCCACCATAGTAAAGGGCATATAACTGCTGCGGAATACATATATTTTTAAACCAATCCAATGTTGACTAAGTTCATAATTTTTTTTTTTGGGGGGGGTGCATACCTATAAATCGGAGAAGCGTCACAATCATATAAAATGTTGTGTTTTCGCATTTCACATTAAAGATGAGGACAACAGTCTGAAAAATGAAGAGGACTTATTATTTATCTCAAACTTGCAAGCATTTATTCTGATAACTTACATCTGAGTAGGTGTGTAAGCTCATTTAATGAAGGGTTTCACCTGTTAGTAAATATGATTGACACGGATCGGAATTCAGAGCTCACCCTGCTTTTATAATGGGGTCTATAGAGAAGAGGAATTATCTCTTTCTCTCTCTCTCCCTTCTCTCTCTTCTCTCTCTCTCTCTCATCTACCTAGATTGAGATATATATCTACCTTTGTTCAGTTTCTGTGTTACTGACCATGTTAGTCCTCTCAGTTCCGCCCTTCTGCCAAATTCATGTAGTTTACAATTTTTTTCAAAATAACTTTTCCTTTACTTTTTACATAATTCGCAACATGTATAAATTATATTTCTTATGATTTTACTGTTGTCTTGTCCAACTTAAGCAGGATCGGAATGTAGAACAATTTCCACCATAGTAAAGGGCATATAACTGTTGGGGAATACATATATTTTTAAACCAATCCAATGTTGACTAAGTTCATAATTTTTTTTTTTTTTTTTTTGGGGGGGGGGCACACCTATAAATCGGAGAAGCGTCACAATCATTTAAAATGTTGTGTTTTCGCATTTCACATTAAAGATGAGGACAACAGTCTGGAAAATGAAAATGATTTATTATTTATCTCTAACTTGCAAGCATTTATTCTGATAACTTACATCTGAGTATTTGCTCAGAAAGAAAATACATTTCTGATTGGATGTAATTATAAATTTGCCTGCAAGATGAAAAATATTGTGAAATAATGGTAAATATTTGTTCATTAAAGTTAATGCCGGATTTTTAAAAAGGTGTTTTATTTCCCAAATGATAAATGAAATATTTTATAAACAAAAATGAAAAACCAATGTGTAGCCTAATAACCGGTCTTTTTTGCATTTAGAAAATGGTAAAAACTTTTAGTTTAAACGAACTTTATTTAAAAAGTTAATTTTCCAATGTATTGTGACAGCTGTCATAGAAGCGTGCATTTTTTAAAGTATCAAAATTGGTGCAGTTTTACTTATTGATTCTGACATAGAAAATGGAAGAAGATAATCAACGATTTTGGCACGTTTTGCGTTTTAAAGTAAATTTGTATTTCAAAAGCAAAAAGAAACGTTTTATGAAGGAATTACTATCAATTAACGAACTTAACAAAAACGGTTGAGCATTATTTTGCTCAAGGTTTTTCACTGAACGAAGCCCCATGGTCCAGTACGAGGGTAATTTAATATATAAGGTGAATTTTGCAAGATAACGACTCACATTTCTCCCAGGACAAAAATCAATTACCACTTCCAAACAATGCAGAGCTTAATTTTATGGAAAGAACATAAGAAAAAAAATGAGGTTTTCAAAAAAATTACTTTATTTATTGTATGTTCCTCGTATAACAATTATGTTTGATTCCGTTAAAAAAAACTTACTTAAAATGAATAACTATTATATGATGCATTAAGTAGCCAACATGTTGGTTTATAAAATTCATTGCAACAGATTGATCTTATTAGTCAAGTTGGTGTGTGGCATCCACTTAAGGAAAAACTACACAAAAGATAAAATATTTCCTGTGAAATTCACTCCTTACCAATAATATACGATGTAAGTATTTTATTATAACTAGCAAATATATGCACCCTCCGGATGCAAGTATTTAAGTTTTAATATAATAAAATATCATATTAAATTAGAAAGGCTAATGAAACTCAATAAGAATACAGATAAAAAATTTGAAACAGAGGGTTATGATTGAAAAATAGAACAACTTTGAAACTAACTCTTCCATCATTTTCTGTTACTCCCGTTTCATTGGTAAATTTTTCCTAATTCTATTTTAGTTAAAATAGGAAGTAAAGAATAATATTTACAGTTATTTCTTCTTGTTCAGGGATTTATTTTAAGATTTATCCCCGAGATTTTTGCTCATATTCAATAAGATAAAACCAAAACAATTAGAAATCATAATACTAAGCATATATTTATTAAAATCACATTTTAAAGATCAATATGCAAATTAGCCTTCCCATTCACACTGTAAACCGCTATTTTGTTGTATATATAAATACAATTGCATGTTATTAGTATGTAGATATGGTCAACAGTATTAATAATGTAAAACAATGTTATTAATAATAGAGGTTTAAATAAAAATAAAATCATGTAGAACGTGATGTAAATAACTAAGGGAATTGTGACTTGAGTAGTAATATAGTTTCGGTTACAGACAGACAAACCCACAATCTCCATTATAATAAGATATGGACTCTAAATGTGTGACGAGTAAAATTAAACATCACTAATTGGGAAAATATCCTGTCCTCATCCAAAGAAGGTTATTTTGTCTATATTGTGGGATGAAAACTAAACAGTAGATTCGAATAACCAATGTTTCCAATTAGACCAGCGATCGTCAAAAATGTCCAAAATTAGTTGAAAGAACTAGAGCGAAATTCCACTGGAATAACACTTCACAGCATGTTTTATACATTATCATATATTGGCTGGGACATTTTTAATCATCCACCAAATTCAGCACATATTGCATCTTCGGATAAATATTTATCCCGACGTTTAGGGAATTCCCTTAAGGATCAAAAATTCAATTCAAACTGCAAAAAAGGACTTAAATTAATTATTTGCTCAGAAAGAAAATACATTTCTGATTGGATGTAATTATAAATTTGCCTGGAAGATGAAGAATATTGTGAAATAATGGTAAATATTTGTTCATTAAAGTTAATGCCGGATTTTTAAAAAGGTGTTTTATTTTAATTTTAATGTCATAAAGCAAACGATTGCTTTGCACCCAAGAAGACATTTACTATCAAGTTTGTTGGGATTAAAACCTTGACATTTAATGTGATTTGAACACCGACAGTCAGTATTATTCGAAAGTTCACCGGCGAAATGTCTTTTAAAAGATGTTCTTCTCCTAGCTGTTTACTATCTAATACATCTGCATGTTCCCTATATGTGTGACAAGTTTGTATTGGGTTTGCATACGTATATATAAAAGTAAACATTTACAACGATATTAATAGATACAAAGAGGATGTTCCGCCATGTTTACCTTTGGATTCACATACCCCTATGTTTTAAAGATTTCCATTCAATAAATTGCTTATCATTATTGCATCTGGCCATATGTGGTTGCTTTTATCAATGCTTCTATCGTTTTGTATATTTTCAATGTAATTTTAAGCCAACATTATAATCGCATAATAGAAGCAATATCTTATTATAATGAGATTGTGTGTTTTTCTGTCTGTAACCGAAACTATATTACTACTCAAGTCACAATTTCCTTAGTTATGACATCACATTCTCCACGATATTAATTTTATTTAAATCTCGATTATTAATAAAATTGTTGTACATTTAATACTGTTAACCATATCAACATACTAACAACATGCAATTATATTTATATAACAACAAAATGCGGTTTATTCTGTGAACGGGAAGGCTAATTTGCATATTGATATTAAAAATGTGATTTTATTAAATATGTGCTTAGTATTATTGATTTTTAACTGTTTGGATTTATTTTAATGAATATAAGCAAAATCTCTTCAATAAATCTTAAATGAAATCGATTAACAAGAAGAGTAGAGATAAGAGAAGATTTACGGTCTATCGAAGTCTAATTTGTTGATTTAGCTATTGCATTTTTTTCGCGAATTGTGAATGTTCGTGAAGTGTATTTCAAAAGAGCCGTTTTTTAAGGAAGTAGATACACTGACTACTTGAAAAAGAATTTACCCAATAAAAGATCTTACACCTAGTTTGTACTTGCATCGTTCTAGGTGGCCTTAGCTTGATAAATATTATGGACAATATAATATAGATATATATACTATATATATTATATATATATATATATATAATAAATATTAAATTTTACTTGAACACTTACAACGCATGTATCGCATAAAATTCGATACTTTTTCTTATAGAAAATGAACTTTGACAAGTGTAATCCCGGCAAAGGATCGCTCGGTGTGTAGAATATCGTACAGACTGTTTCGACTTTATTAAGTCTTTATTCAGCAACGCTTCTAAAAAATCTCGCTAAAAATAAACAAACATCCAAATCTTATATATATATATATAATATATATATATATATTATAATATATGAGAAGTAAATACACAAACGATTGTTTTGATATGGCTTTTTAGCCGACAATTTTTGGAGAATATGTGCTTAATTAAAGTCGTACCAAATTTTGAAAGTTAATTAATTAATAATTAATTAATTAGGCTGGAATATATATTCAAATGTAAGGCTAAATAAATCGAGAAAAATCCAATCTCTGTATGTACATTTCAAGCCGAATGTACATACAGAGATTGATTAATTTTGAAACTTGTGTTTTTTTAGTACTTATCTTACGGCGCTGGCGTAATCGTTTTGTTTGTTATTAAGTTGAAGGAAGCCGGATGGTTGAAAATGTTCGTTTTTTTCTTTAAAAAACAAAAAGAACACAAAGTACTTCTAAAAATCTCTGAAGATTGGATTTTATCCGCGAAAATATTTAGGAAAAAACGTAAATAAACATCATTTTCAACACATTCCATGCATTGTCAATTGCCTTAAAATTCATATTTTATATATATATATAATATATATATATATAATATATATATATATATAATATATAATATGAGACGAGAGAGAGAGAGAGATAGATAGATAGATAGATAGATAGAGAGATATTGTGTATTTGGGTGTGTATGTGTATCTGTGTGTGTTTGCGCAAGTAAGCATGTGTTTAATATCTTATGTGTGTGATCTGTATCTGTCAGTTTGTTTCTCTGAGTTCCGTTGGCAGATAAAACATTGGTGCTAAAACAACCACGTTTTTCCGCATCAAATAAGTTTCTGGATAGCTTGCCAAATTATTTTTCCTAATGGAATTAGTTAATTTGCATATTTGTTTTTAAATCACGTATTTAAGGAAACTCGTTATTAGAAAAATTGAATTAGAATAATTATCTTTATTAATTCTTTTTAATCTTATTTGTTTAAAATAATTTGATTTACGAAAAATTATTTTGAAGAGAGCTTTTATAATCATTCTCAGCTGTGAAAGTCTTTTTATCACCTTTGACCTTCTCGCAAATAAGCACTGTTAATCTTATCAGGAATCCAATCAACCATGTAAATATGCCGACTTAAAAAAAAAATCTAGACATGTTATCTATATAACGAGCACTTCAATAAAAACGAATGTTCAAAATTGTTCATTCTTTTTTTTATTTTTTTTTACTGTAGTTACATTCCAAAGGTTTTCATTTTTTCCTTATTTCAGATGTACGTGATTATATAAATCTATTCGTACATTTATTATGCATTAAAGATTTTTGTTTGTTCTTTAGCATTAGAAGCATTAATCTTAAACGTAATAATATTTTTTTGAAAGCGAAGTAATGCAAAATATATGTTGAGAAAACATATTTATTAAATTCTTTGGTGAAATACTTAATATTTTCAGCGCAAACGGCCATCTCAGAGTATCGAAAGTTTTGAAAGTTTATATCCTTGTTGTTGAAATCGACCGTGGTGTTATAATCCGGTGAATGTGATTTTCTGAGTAAATATAGAATTCGACTGATTCCGTCATATTCCGTTAATTCCCGTGTTATGGGTTCTGTGGAACTTTTGAAAATTTCAGATATATTTCTTTTCTTTCTTTTTTTTTTTTTTTTGCTATTTATTATACAAGTAATACGTTGTATTTTCACAGAATCACCTAGAATATATACAATAATGCCGCAAATTCTATCGACACGGAAAACCATACACACAAAAATAATCATGGCTGTATCTATGAAAAATATATAACTGTCAGTCAGATGCACCTAGTGAGAAAGAAACTCTTTACTCAGTAGTAATCTCCGGTTCGACTTGCTTGATAATTATTACGCCATGAATAGGATCCTTGAATGTTAAAAATCAATCAATAATTGTTAGTTTACTTTCATTAAGTTGTGGATGAAGAATGTAAAAATAAAAAGAAGAAAAACAGCAGAAAGCCCACACAATGAAAACTAATTGGGGAAAAATCTGAGTCGGCACAAAATACCCGAAAAGAACACAGAGATCATGAAATCTCATTAAGAATACTGATGATGCTGATGATGTTGAAAATAATGATGATGACTTTAAAGACGACACTCTGGCCACGTCAATGAATTCAAAACGGTTAGTGATCAGTTTAAAACAGTTGAATGCAGGAGCAATTAGGGCGCATCGACTAAAGAGGGTACCAACGTCATTTACCATAATGCCGAGAGATGTTCAAAAGAAGAACCTACGCTTTCTTCACATTCTACAATTTTCCTCCTGTGTCTCTCTCTAATTGTGGCTCGCTTTTAAAGACTTTTTCTTCTGTTAACCAGCGTTTAATTTTAGTTGGCGCTAATAATTAATAATGTGCAGTTTCGTCATTCCTTTGTCTTTTGTACCAACATACACCCACATTCCTCTTACTCGCGTACATCATACGTACAAATATAAATATATGGAATTGGTAGAAATCTTTATATAATATATATATATATATATATAATATATATATATATATATATACACCATCTGTTATTTTATTTAGCGTGTGCCAGCTTTTTCATCGTTTTTATATTACCTTCTATTATGAGTGATTTTATGCACGTACATCCTACGTACAATAAAATATATGGAATTGGTAGAATCTATATATATATATAATATATATATAATATATATATACATATATATATATTACCATCTGTTATTTTTATTTAGTGTGTGCCAACTTTTCAGCGTTTTTTTTATATTCCCTTCTATAATGAGTGATTTTATGCATATAGAACGTTGCTGATGAATACGTATAGCTGTACCAATTTTTAAATGAAAATTAATCTTCATCTCAAAAGTTACCTGGATTTTTATCATTTCTAGTAGAATATTATAGAATATAAACGGATATTATTAGGTTTATTGATTACCAACCAATATTGCAATATTAAAAAAATTGTTATGTTAATTTAGCTCAGTCGGTAGAGCGTTCGGCTAGAAACCACAAGGTTCCTAGTTCGATACCGGTCCCCGCCAACTCAGCCTATGAGTAGCACAGGATCTGTGCGTAAAGTAAGGAGCTGATGGTAGGTGTGGCGCTCCACCTCAGACGCCAAACAATCTCCTTGGTCTAGCGCTATTGAAAAGGGGATACGCTCCTTCGCTGACTGGCTGATACCGACTTTAGGCCGCCCCGACGACTTACTTACGTGTTCATATGTTTTAATCATTGTGTGAATCTGTCTACCCCAACCTCTCCCTGTATTATGTGTATATAATTTCGGCTACAGGAATTTTAGTATGTATATGTGTGCATATGTGTGTGCGTATGTGTGTGCATATGTATTAACAACTCCTCCGCACGAGCAGGATGTGACACAAGGTCAATTCTTAAGCGGAGTTTAACAGATTTGAATTCAGAGTTTTCCTTCTCCGAGACCGGTTACCTAACCAAGGTTAAAGAGTCCAGTCTGTCCTACTATTTATCCATAGGTGGAGGGAGAGTAGGATTCATACCTTTCCCAAAGGTATGAGCGCTAAGTGAAATGCAATTACCACATCCAGGATTTGAACTCGGGCGACGAGTCCATTTCCCATGACTTTAACCATTACACCACCACGCGCTTCCCACGCGTGCGCGCGATTATGTCCATTTTATTGCCAACATTCATAGCATAATGATATAAATGCGTTCATTTTACATAATTATGTATTTACCCATTATCCTCACGAGTAGGATTGACAATATTTAGGCAGAGTTTGACAGCTAGCATTTCAGTATTTATCATCACCTAGAATGGTTTCTAACAAGTCATCCCAATATTTATCCATAACTAGAGGAGGAATAGCTGGAATCATACCTTTCCCAAGAGTATTTCCGCTCTGTGAAACGCAAACTCGTCCAGAATTTGAACTCAGTTTGCCATGTCTATTTTCTCTCTGACAATACCCATTAAACCACAGACAACATTCAATATTCTAATATACATAATTACCTTTTAATGTTTTGATGGTGTTTTGGTTGGTTTTGTTTATAACAGCTAACCCTTCTTGGATATCTTATGTTGATGTTAGTTTCACAATTAAGTTTTCCAATGTCATAAGCTACAAAAATGTATGTTCGCAATCATTTTAAATTGATTAATATTTCATATTAGTTGCAATATCAACGTTTGAGAAGTCTATGTCTCAATAGAGTCCCGAGTTATCTTAAACTTTAAATTCACGTGCAATATAAAAGTTCTACGAATGTAGTTCAAAATCACTTTAAACTTTATCTCAGACAAATAAAATGGAACCTAACTGGTACTGCTCCGGGTCAGAGTGTAATTAGCAGTATTGAAAGCGAATGTGACAGAATATTCCCAAGACCTCCATAACTGGGGCCTTACCGAAGATATCGTTGAGTTTAATACCCATAATCTTCTTTTTTTTAAATAAAAATATAATGCATTTAATTCAGTAATGGATATTTTCACGTAGCACGATTATTATTCATGGAGTTTTCCGGATTAATTTCCGAAAAGAAAACAATCCCGGACCGATTCAATGTTTTATATATGTATACCAAAACATATTAATCACATTGTCGGTACGAAGTGTATATTAAGTCTCTCGGAATTTTCTGTAAATGGAATAAGTTCCATTTCTATTTCATAAATGTGTTAATATCTGTATATATTTTACATATACCCTAGATATGTTCGTCGCATGCATATAAATAGATGAATATCTTCAACCAACTATTTTTACGTGGGCCTACGTTTTATATCTTACGTGGGGCTTACGTTTTTTTTTTATCTTACCACTAACTATTTTTACGTGGGGCTCATAGTTACATTATCCAAAACATGAACCGAAATCTAATCCTGAAAATTTTATTTATGACAGAAGATTTTTTACTTTTGGTTGCTTATATAGAAATAGAAAAATGTTTTTTTTTCAAATTTAAGGAAAATCCATTCTGCCATTATTTAAAAAAAAATGAATTTAAGAAAAGAAGAGAAATAGTAATACGTACAGAAAATACGAATTGCGACTCAAACAACCAGAGAAACTGACTCCTCATAAGAAAAGGTGATAGAAAACAAAATTCATTTCCCAGTGAGATTTAGAGATGTATAAATCTCCTGGTGAGACAAAGAAGTGATTGGTGTCTTACCGGTAAGCAGATTGGTCGATGAGTTCAAATTCCACAGAATTATGAAAAGCACCTCGTATAAAAAACAGGAAAAAAAACTTACGTCAATATATTAACATCATCACAAAGAATCTTACTGGAATGAAATGTGCTGGACGGAAAAATTGGATTCGGTCGATTAGAAAAGTGAACACGCGGGCGTAGCATTTTCCTGTGGCTTGTCTGAATTCATCTGCACTGCTGCCCAGCAGTTAAAATTAACACAGTCAAGCAAACAATTTTGCACTGGAATTTGCAATACTCAGAGAGAAAGAAAGGGCGAGACAGACAGAGAGAGAGAGAGAGAGAGAGAGAGAAACACACACACACACACACACACACACACACATATATATATAATATATATAGAGAAGAGAGAGAGAGAGAGTTAGAGAGAGTGAGTGAGAGAGAGTGAGAGGGAGGGAGAGAGAAAGGATAAGCTATAATGATTTCAGGTTTATCCCCTGTTTGACGAAAATGCTTTCGTGGTCAACATGTTTGTCTCGATAAGCAAGGTCGTTTTCAGTTGGTGTAGTTATTTACTAAGCTTCGCATAGTGTAGCACATTGCCAGAAGTATGGGATACTCCCTGAGAATAAACACTCTAACAATGCTGCTAGGCTTGGCTTGCAAACCATTTCCCGAGCAGGGCGCCCTCAATTAGAGTCGTTGCAGTATCAATGTATTCGTACTGTTCGTATATTCGTAATGCTTCAGTATATAGAGAACCCTTGCATCTCATTTCGCAAATGTAAAAGTTTAGAGAGACATTCAGTCATGTAATTTAATATACAGTGAAAGAAGCTGTGTATTTTTATTTACAATCTGCTGAGGTTAAGAATACAAATGCAGATAGTTAACCCACCCTGTCGGCTGGCGCGTTAGAATGCACCGACTGCACCTCTGCAGAGGGGTAAGACTCCCTCAATGGGGCCACATATTGGCCGTGGGTGGCGACCCGTGATGCTTAAGGATAGTGTCCAGATGGATGATCAGTTCATGACTTGCAATACTCCCTTGGCCCTATCTTGGGCTAGACGGGCGGTCAGAGAGGCCCCTCTGATCAATCGGCTGGTCACGTCAAGCCCTAGCACCTATATGATTTTCCAACCCTATTGCCTTATGGCAAGCCACAACCCCTTTTTATCATATGGATGCTAGAAGGCGGTGGCTGCGGGTCTACATGTCCTGGGAATGAGGTTAAACTCTATCTGATGGTGAGGTTCCAGTTTTGGAGGTTTGGGGAAGGTGGAGCGCCCCTTCATCACCATTGCTCCCTGGTCAACTCTGACCCGGAGTGGTAGTAACTGTTAGGTCCCATCTATGGGTTAAATAGAAAAATGTATTTATAAAAAACTTGTATTATCCATTAAGAATTGATTTATTTCAAAACTTTATCGACATTAAATGACCCACTGAGGTTGATATGCCGTAAAAACAAACAAAAAAAACAAAAAAAACAAGCAGATAGTTAAGTATATACAAAATGGCTGCATAAGGTTTAATTCTCTATAGGTCTGAGTAAATTAACAGGAGAAATATTATGAAACGTATAAGATAGTTTAGGATTAGAATAATACCATGTTGTTCAATAGTGTCTTCAGTTCTACTGTTTCTAATATATCTTCATCGATACAGTATTCTGCTGTTCTAAGATGTGTATTATTCCATGATTAACAATGGGAAATTTTAAATAAATTATATATATATATATGACCTCCTCTTCACCTCACGATGGGTTAATAATACCCGTATTGTTCTTCTCTCACTTCAGGCTAATAACCTTAGGAGACGTATGACCTCCTCTTCACCTCACCGATGGGTTAAATAATACCCGTACTGTTCTTCATTGGTATTAGATAACCCACGAAGTTTGATATGTTATTAAACAAAAAATTTAAAAAAAACAAATCAAACCAATTACTAACTTTATTTCTAATAAGTATTAACGATGACACTAATGAACTTTTCAAAATACCAGAGTCGATGATTAGTTGATGCGGCAGACACCTTGAGAAAAAATGATAAATCAATGGCGGAGTATTGAGTTCAAAAGCTCAGATATGATAACAGAGTCTGAATAAGACAAGCAAGAAGAATTTCTAATGAAGGGCAATTATATATATTAGAACAAACAATGGTCCACTGATAAAACTTATTATCATTTAGGCGCTTTATTACAGAAATCTATCTGTTGAGATATTTGTGTCCTTTACATTTATTTAAAACTTCGTTTCAGAAGAGAGCTCGATCTTATAAATGCGTCATCAATGTGAATGACAAACGCTAAGCAGACATTGTGGACCAATCTTTTTTTTTCTCCCTTTTTTAGATAAATTATTTATTTTAAATAAATTAAATAGATATAAAAGTTTGCTTTTGTTTGTGTTTGTGTTTTTCTTTTTTTTTTTCTTTTTGTGTGAGTTTTTTTTAGGGGGGTCGTTTGTATATTTAATTTATTGGCCGCCATTGCAATATGGCTGAATGTTTAATTAATGACATATCTGCAGCAGTCCCACAGGCTCCTTCGATACACAACACCCCTCACCTCCAAAATATTTCTCTTAGAACTTTTAACCTGATCTCAATATATCCACACCTGTTGTCACTTCTTTCTTTTTTTGGGAAAATATATCTGGGTTATGCGGAGATTAATTCGTGTCATTTAAAACTTTTAATGTCTATACAACCTCATTCCACCCGGCCGGAAGTCACATTTATTTTCTAATCTACCCCAAATGATAGCCTTTGTTTAAATGTAATATTAAACATATTTAGAAGTCTTTAATTTAAGGAAAATAACAGGTAAGTTTTAATGAAAAGGCCATTTTTACCCATTTTTAATAAATAGTTATAGGAATTGTGCTGTGGACTTCGAAAATTCTCAACAGGATGTTAAGAGTTAATATTTTGACGGGTCTCACTTCTTGTTAGTAATGTGGAAAATAATATTACCTTATTTCCACCTTATGCAAATAATGAAGATCAATAAGTGAAAAACAATTAACAGTGACCTCCCTTTGACCATAGCAACAGAGCCCTAGGGTCTTAGCCATAAACTGATGAGAAACCTCATGCGATTGGCTAAGGGCCTTTGTCAACGACCAATCAGAGCACACCGTTATAAATGCGTCATGAATGTGAATGACAAACGCTAAGCAGACATTGTGGGACCAACTTTTTTTTCTCCTTTTTTTACTTTGATGTGATTACGTTGAAGTATCTAAAAATAAAAAAAAAGAGAGAAAAAAACTAATTAGGATTGATGTATGACATTATGTTCAGAACATTTCAACTAAAAATATCTTCCAACACAAGTCCCAATTTATGAACAATGCTTAATTTTACTGCTCTTTGTCTGTATGTGTGTTGAAACGAAAAGGGATCCTAGTGGACGATTTTGGGGTGTGCAGTTATTCTACCATCTATGTGTGTAGGCATCTGTTAATTGTTTGATTTCCAAATGATATCTATAATTACATACATTCGTCCTTCGGTGGAAAACAGATTCCTTTTTCCGCGGATACTTGAAAAACCGCGGATACTCATGTCTCTAATATAGAATAGCGTAGTATTCTACGCGGAAACACTCGTAAATAGATAATATAAATTATAAGAAAGATAAGTATGTATTATATCAACCCCACCGTCACAAGCAGTTTGTGACACAAGGTCAATTTTTAGCATTTTGAATTCAGATTTTTCCTATTCTTACGTTGGTTACCTTACAAAAGACACTGTCTACTTACTATTTACCCATAGCTGGGGATATTTGATTCATACGTTTGTTCCGTTGTAACGGAACGGCAGTAAAAGTCTATGTAAGTAGTCCCAATACTAAAAACACGTATTAACATAGCTGCAGGGCTTCTTATGTAGCATTGTCGCTCGATTAATTTTTTGGTATAGTCACGGGACCAGATGGAATAGATGTGGGTTGTTCGCGTCGTAATAGGAACAAATACAACCTATATATTACCTTTGTCTTGTCCTTGGACGTAACGTTACAGAATCATCTCTATCCGTAGCTAACATGTTCTATCATCTACGTGTGATTGAATGTAGTTGTTTTCTGCGGTCTTCATCTGAAATTTCTGCCACGAGCTTGTTGAAGTTTGTTTGGTTATGGTTTATCTGAGAAATAAGTATGCTGACGATTCCATTCGAAAATGAAACGTATCTTACTATATCTTATTATAATGGAGATTGTGTGTTTTTCTGTCTGTAACCGAAACTGTAACCGAAATATTACTACTCAAGTCACAATTCCTTAATTATTTACGTCAAATTCTCCATGATTTATTCTTTATAACTTCAATTATTAATAAAAATTGTTTACATTATTATACTAGTTGACCATATTACTAATACAAGCAATTATATTTATATACAACAAAATAGCGGTTTACGTTTGAACGAGAAGGCTAATTTGCATATTGAATTTAATTTTATTTTAATAAATATGCTTGTATTATTGATTTCAATTGTTTGGTTTTATCTAAGAATATAAGCAAAAATCTCGTGGATAAATCTTAAAAAAATCTATTACAAGAAGAAATGTAATATTATTTTTCTATTTTAACTAAATAGTTAATTAGGAAAATTTACCAATGAAGAGGGAGTAATGCAAAATGATGAATAGTTAGTTTAAAAGTTGTTCTATTTTCATTTATACCCCTCTGTTGCCAATCTTTTTTATCTGCATTCTTATAGTTTCATTAGCCTTTCTAATTTAATATGATATTTTATTATATAAACTTAAATACTTGCACCCGGAGGGTGCATATATTTGCTGCTAGTAATGTTAAAGTAACTGACTCGAACGCAAACAATTTTAGTTCACTGCTGTATTTTATTCTTGTCTTTTGAAAGTCAATTACAATAAACTATAGGTCAAGATATATATATATATATATATATATATATATATATTATATATATAGAGAGAGAGAGAGACAGAGAGACAGAGCGACAGAGACAGAGGAGACAGAGAGAGACAGAGACCAGAGACAGAGACAGACAGAGACAGAGACAGAAAGAGACAGATAGATAGATAGATAGATAGATAGATAGAGAGAGACAGAGACAGAGACAGAGAACAGAAGAGAGACAGAGACAGAGAGAGACAGAGAGAGACAGAGAGAGGTGTCGCTGCATTAAGTAGTGTATTTTCTGCTTGAAAATCAAACATCCGATATATCGAGGCTAATTGTATATATGTAGCAAAGTATTTAAAAAAATAAGTATGGATTTGTTTTTCTGAACCAAATCAGGTTTAACTATTTAACTCTCTCTTATTTAACTAATCTTTAGATCTTAAGAAAATTATTTAAAAAAAGAACTTTTGGTTGGATATCATCTTACTTCACCCAGCACCTAAGTTCCTTTTGAACTATTTAAACCATGCTGTCATTAAGAGATGATCACCACTTTGTAATTTCAGGTCATTTATTTTATCTGAGTAGTAGTGGCTGCATAACTCATTAATTAATCATTTTATTGTTTATCTATTCTTTCGTTGGCCCGCTCTGAAGATTCCTTATTCTTATAAACAGAACCAGGTCATTCAATCATTTATTCATTTAATATTTTCCCCGCGTGACTTCTTTCTTTTTGCACTATTGTGTTGAAACCTAGATTTGCATCCATCTTCTCGTTTCTAACCCAAAATAATCGATAGCTTTAAACGATATCCTCAAAGAAAAACTAATTTTAAACAATCTTGAACCACGCAATACACAATCCCGCCGGTGTCAAAAAACGGTCAGCTTAACCTCACAAATGATCCGCAATATAAACAAAAATTCACAGGCAAAGTAGTTGTTGATGGCTATAGAGCCACAAAATTCGGCCATAGCAATAATACGACTTTTCCCTTGACCCCCCCCATTACCACACGCTGTAAGCACCACGAATGTCTCTCAATACTGCACCTATATATTTACATCATAGCATCAAATGTGACCTAAACCATTCCCCGTAGTACTACTACGACCCATTTACTACTGTCCTCACTGCCCCCATAATAAACACCTGCCTCCATCTCACACATCCACTCCACATCAACAGCAACTGACAACCACCCTCCTCCAGCTCGCGACCTAAAATGCTCGTTAGAAAGAGAATTGAATTCTCCAGCACAGAACATATCTCCCGCCCTGAAGAAAAACATGAATACCGAAACGTTATAGCAATCGACATTAACTTCAAGAAAGAACATTCATCCATTGTAACATCCCATGTTTGTCTAAATTTATCTCTCTGTCTCTGTCTCTCTCTTTATATATATATATATATATATAATATATATAGAATTATATATATATATACGTTGAAATAAATTATTGTAATGAAGCAAGTTTAGAGTTTTTTCATTTACTAAATATATATATATATATATATATATATATACTATATATATATATTGATAAAGGTATCTAACGAACCTGAAAATGTATGATAAAAAATAATAATAATAAAATAAGTGAATCCAATACTCCATAACATCGAGTTCATTCATTTATTTTAGATGCTTCGTAATAACGCCCAACTTTAAAAAAAAAAACATAAAAAATATACCGAAAGAAGCATACGGAAACCCCTAAAAATACAACATGAATATATATATTATATATATATATATATATAATATATATATATATATATATAAATGAGATGAGAAAAAAAAAGTAGCGTTCTAAAATGTTATCTTTTAATATTTTATATTTAATGAAAACTTATTCTCACATGAGAAACCTTTATGATAAATTGATAATATTTTTACGCAAAAAACCATCTAGATGAATCCTTGCAAGGAAATATGTACCTAGTCTTCATTCCGAACAGATGTTTTTGATGAAACACGTGACTTTGTAAATGCATCATTATACATACATTTGTTTTGCTTTTTTTTTTTTGTTTTTTGCTGGGTATTCTGTGCTCCACATTCTCTATCTGTAGATCTTGATGGTGACTCATTGTAAGAAACGCAAAAAGACTCCCAAGTATTTTGAAAATGCTCTTTTTCTGAAAATTTATATTTGTTCAGTGACATTCTACAGAAAGTCATGGAATAAGTCATTATTTTTTTAAATCATTAAATTTTATATGAAATTATTCAGGGTTTTAAGGGTCAAATAAGAACTAAACGACGGGTAACAAATGTAGGAAAATGTATTAACAAAAGAGTAGACAATTACATTACAGAGAAGTGGGAAATACGCCGACAATAGAGTTATGAGCTGACTCGCATTGGCTTACTCTACAAGTCATAATTGTCCCTGTTACTTATAGTAACCTCGGCACATTCCATTAGTCTATAGGGTATATCACCTATAACAGAAATAAATTGCAAATCTATGTATAAAAAACTTCTTTGAACATTTAAACCCAATTCAGAAATTTATCAAAATCTATGTAAAAAAGAAATTAAAATACTACCCTGCTTTCTTTCAGCTTGCATTTTTGTTTAGGCGTCGTTCTTTTTAAACGATATTCAACAAAAAATACAATATACACACAAATTCTTATTGGGTTTACAATGAGGTGCAACTGACTTTTGTAAGTTTTATTTATAGATTTGATCTTCTTTGCTGACATAAAAACAGTAATGATGACAGTCCGATCTGAAAAGAGTTAAACGCTCGATATATCGATAATTTGAGCATTTTCCAAAAACAGACTGCCTGAACCTTTTCGACTATAAACACATTAAGTTTTCAATCAATCTCAGTAAGTTAGAATTTTTACACAGCTGAAATTCACATTGAATTTATTCATTCCACAGTTTTGCGTTTATACATGAAAATTTAATGTATAATATATTTTTACGAGAGAAATGAAATAGCAGACAGAACAAAAAGAATAGAGAATTGAATGAGGCAAACACTCAATTCAATAATCTTAACTGCTAAATGTTTTTGCGTCTCAGTAAAGCATTGAAATAATAATATCACAGTACTGAATTTTCTTGCGCTTAACTAAGGCTTTGTTTTTTTATAAAACATTTTGTTCATTAAATATGTAATTATTAGTGTTGTAGGTGACTCACCTATGACACGAACATGGACTTACCCACTGGTATATATTTAACAGACAAAGCTACTCGACTACTACCAGATACAGTTCTTCGTGTAAGCTGAAACAAGGAAACCCTTCCATTGTACGTTGATATATTGCTGAATACATATCTGTTCCATACATTTTATACCCGTGTTGAGTTATTATTCATTGACCCTTAAACAGGTCATAACAATTGGAACATGCTTTAATTTTGAGTAACCTTCTTTACTTATATTGCATATCCATATTGTTGCAGTGACTCCTAGGTGTATCATACTCATGCGCATATGACAGACAAAGTTGTAAACTGTACTGCACACGTTATTTGTAACTTGATGAATACACCGTTAACTATTGCTTAGTATAAACGATTGTATTGTCTGCGTTATTCGACTATTGTCCCCATCTTCATTGTTATTTGTACAACGTTTCGGCCGCTATGCCCCCGGCCTTCTTCAGGTATTTCTTGTCGGATCGGGAACCTTCCAGACTCGGGAGTCCGGGAAGTTCCCGAGTCTTTTCGAACTCAGGAACTTTCTTGTCGTATCGGAGCCATCACGGAACTTTGAACCTAACCTTTATTAGTCCACGGGAGTATCCTGTTTCTCATTCCGCTAACCATAGCTGGGGTAGGAGTTGTGTTAATTAATAATTTTTCTAACTGCTTTCACTCAGAGATTGAACTCGGGAATTCCAGAGATAACTGTCACTTAGAACTGTCTTAACCCAACTACCTTATCCACTTGGCCATGTGTCCAATTGGACAATTGAGTGTGAATTTTGGGAACTCATAAACCTAATGTCTTGGTTTGGCTAGAATAACAATTATGATGGGGACAATAGTCCGATTAACGCAGATAATACTAATCTTCAAGCCTCATCTCAAACATTCAGAGAAATAGTATAAACGATTTATGTATCGATGTCCATTGGACACATGGCGCAAGAAGGATGAGAGGTAGTTGGTTAAGACAGTTACTAAGTAGACAGTTATCTCTGGAACCCGAGTTCCAATCCCTGAGTGAAAGCAGTTAAGAAAATTATTAATTAAGCACAACTCCTACCCCAGCGCTATGGTTAGCGTGAAATGAGAACAGGATACTCCGTGGACTAAATAAAAGGGTTAGGTTCAAAGTTCGCGTGATGGTCTCCGAATACGGACCAGAAAAGTTCCTGAGTTCGAAAAGACTCGGAAACCTTCGCGCACTCCCAGTTGGAAGGTTCCCGAAGTCGACAAGAATACCTGAAGAAGGCCCGGGGGCCATAGGGCCGAAACGTTTGTACAAATAACAATGAAGATGGGGACAATAGGTCCGAATAACGCAGACAATACATCGTTTATACTAAAGCAATAGTTAGAGATTCAATCAAGTTACAAATAGACGGTGTGCAGTAACAGTTTTACAACTTTGTCTGTCATATGCGCATGAGTATGAACACCTAGGAGTCACTGCTAAACAATATGGATATGCAATGAGAGTAAAGGAAGGTTACTCAAAATTAAAGCAGTTCCTAATTGGTTATGAACCTGTTAAGGGTCAATGAATAATAACTCAACATGCGGGTATAAAATGTATGGAACAGATTGTATTCAGCAATATATACAACGTACAATGGAAGGGTTTCCTTGTTTCACTTACACGAAGCAGACGCTCACTGGTAGTAGTCGAGTCACTTGAGTCTGTTAAAGATATACCCAGTGGGTAAGTCCATGTTCGTGTCATAGGTGAGTCACCTACACTAATATATTACATATTTAATGACAAATGGTTTTTAAAAAACAAAGCCTTAGGTTAAGCGCAAGAAAATTCAGTACTGTGGATATTATTCATAATATCAATGCCTTTACTGAGACCAAAAACATTTAGCGTTCAATGATTATTGATTGAGTGTTGTTGCCTCATTCAATTCTCTATTCTTTTGTTCTGTCTGCTATTTCATTTCTCTCGTAAAAATATATTATAACATTAATATTTTCATGTAACCGCAAAACTGTGGAATGAAAATTAATTCAATGTGAATTTCAGCTGTGTAAAATTTCTAAAAACTNAAAAGATAACTGTCATTTTATTCTTTACTTCCTCTTTTAACTAAATATTAAATTAGAAAAATAACAATGAAAGAGGAGTGATGGAAGAGTAGTAGTTTAAGTTGTTCTATTTTTCTATTATACCCCCTCTGTTTCAAATCATTTTATCTGCATTCTTAGTTAGTTTTATTAGCCTTCTAATTTATATACAATTTACTTTATTACAAAAACTTAGATACTTGCCCCGGAGGGTGCATATATTTGCTAGTATTCTTAAAATCGGGTGCGGAAAGTAATCTGATTCAAGCGTTTTTCATGTCTTTGTCTTATCACTGGATTTTCCATTTTTCCAAAAGGCAGGATTCATTTAAGGTTAACACCAATCACCTACAAATTTTTCAGATACAAGGTATTTCATTTCCTCTCTCCCCTACTGAGATTGATTGAAAACTTAATGTGTTTATAGTCGAAAAGGTTCAGGCAGTCTGTTTTTGGAAAATGCTCAAATTATCGATATATCGAGCGTTTAACTCTTTTCAGATCGGACTGTCATCATCTACTGTTTTTATGTCAGCAAAGAAGATCAAATCTATAAATAAAACTTACTAAAAGTCAGTTGCACCTCATTGTAATACCCAATAAGAATTTGTTGTGTATATTGTATTTTTTGTTGAATATCGTTTAAAAAGAAGACGCCTAAACAAAAATGCAAGCTGAAAGAAAGCAGGGTAGTATTTTAATTTCTTTTTACATAGATTTTGATAAATTTTGGAATTGGGTTTAAATGTTCAAAGAAGTTTTTTATACATAGATTTGCAATTTATTTCTGTTATAGGTGATATACCCTATAGACTAATGGAATGTGCCGACGGTTACTATAAGTAACAGGGACAATTATGACTTGTAGAGTAAGCCAATGCGAGTCAGCTCATAACTCTATTGTCGGACGTATTTCCCACTTCTCTGTAATGTAATTGTCTACTCTTTTGTTAATACATTTTTCCTACATTTGTTACCCGTCGTTTAGTTCTTATTTGACCCTTAAAACCCTGAATAATTTCATATAAAATTTAATGATTTAAAAAAATAATGACTTATTCCATGACTTTCTGTAGAAATGGTCACTGAACAAATATAAATTTTCAGAAAAAGAGCATTTTCAAAATACTTGGAGTCTTTTTGCGTTTCTTACAATGAGTCACCATCAAGATCTACAGATAGAGAATGTGGAGCACAGAATACCCCAGCAAAAAACAAAAAAAAAAAAGCAAAAAACAAATGTATGTATAATGATGCATTTACAAAAGTCACGTGTTTCATCAAAAACATCTGTTCGGAATGAAGACTAGGTACATATTTCCTTGACAAGGATTCATCTAGATGGATTTTTTTGCGTAAAAATATTATCAATTTATCATAAAGGTTTCTCATGTGAGAATAAGTTTTCATTAATATAAAAATATAAAAGATAACATTTTAGAACGCTACTTTTTTTTTCTCATCTCATTTATATATATATATATATATTTATATATATATAATATATATATATATATATTATGTTTGTATTTTAGGGGTTTCCGTATGCTTCTTCGTATATATTTTTATGTTTTTTTTTTTAAAGTTGGGCGTTATTACGAAGCATCTAAAAATAAATGAATGAACTCGATGTTATGGAGTATTGGATTCACTTATTTTATTATTATTATTTTTTATCATACATTTTCAGGTTCGTTAGATACCTTTATCAAATATATATATATATATATATATATATATATATATATATATTTAGTAAATGAAGAAAACTCTAAACTTGCTTCATTACAAATTTATTTCAACCGTATATAATATATATTTATATATATATATATATATATATATATATATAAAGAGAGAGACAGAGACAGAGAGATAAATTTAGACAAACATGGGATGTTACAATGGATGAATGTTCTTTCTTGAAGTTAATGTCGATTGCTATAACGTTTCGGTATTCATGTTTTTCTTCAGGGCGGGAGATATGTTCCTGTGCTGGAGAATTCAATTCTCTTTCTAACGAGCATTTTAGGTCGCGAGCTGGAGGAGGGTGGTTGTCAGTTGCTGTTGATGTGGAGTGGATGTGTGAGATGGAGGCAGGTGTTTATTATGGGGGCAGTGAGGACAGTAGTAAATGGGTCGTAGTAGTACTACGGGGAATGGTTTAGGTCACATTTGATGCTATGATGTAAATATATAGGTGCGAGTATTGAGAGACATTCGTGGGTGCTTACAGCGTGTGGTAATGGGGGGGGGTCAAGGGAAAGTCGTATTATTGCTATGGCCCGAATTTGTGGCTCTATAGCATCAACAACTACTTTGCCTGTGAATTTTTGTTGAGTATATTGCGGATCATTTGTGAGGTTAAGCTGACCGTTTTTTGACACCGGCGGGATTGTGTATTGCGTGGTTCAAGATTGTTTAAAATTAGTTTTTCTTTGAGGATATCGGTTTAAAGCTATCGATTATTTTGGGTTAGAAACGAGAAGATGGATGCAAATCTAGGTTTCAACACAATAGTGCAAAAAAGAAAGAGTCCACGCGGGGAAAATATTAAATGAATAAATGATTGAATGACCTGGTTATCTGTTATAAGAATAAGGAATCTTCAGAGCGGGCCAACGAAAGAATAGATAAACAAATAAAATGATTAATTAATGAGTTATGCAGCCACTACTACTCAGATAAAATAAATGACCTGAAATTACAAAGTGGTGATCATCTCTTAATGACAGCATGGTTTAAATAGTTCAAAAGGAACTTAGGTGCTGGGTGAAGTAAGATGATATCCAAACCAAAGTTCTTTTTTTAAATAATTTTCTTAAGATCTAAAGATTAGTTAAATAAGAGAGAGTTAAATAGTTAAACCTGATTTGGTTCAGAAAAACAAATCCATCTTATTTTTTTAAATACTTTGCTACATATATACAACTTAGCTCGATATATTCGTTGATGTTTGATTTTCAAGCAGAAAATACACTACTTAATGCAGCGACACCCTCTCTCTGTCTCTCTCTGTCTCTCTCTGTTCTGTCTCTCTCTGTCTTCTGTCTCTGTCTCTGTCTCTGTCTCTCTATCTATCTATCTATCTATCTATCTATCTGTCTTTCTTCTGTTCTGTCTCTGTCTGTCTCTGTCTCGGTCTCTGTCTTCTCTGTCTCTCTCTGTCTCTGTCTCTGTCTCTGTCTCTCTGTTCTCTTCTTCTCTCTCTATATATATATATATATATATATATATATATATTATATATATTCTGACCTATAGTTTTATTGTAATTGACTTTCAAAAGACAAAGAATAAAATCAGCAGTGAACTAAAATTGTTTGCGTTCGAGTCAGTTACTTTAACATTACTAGCAAATATATGCACCCTCCGGGTGCAAGTATTTAAGTTTTGATATAATAAAATATCATATTAAATTAGAAGGCTAATGAAACTGACTAAGAATGCAGATAAAAAGATCTGCAACAGAGGGGTATAATCGAAAATAGAACAACTTTAAAACTAACTATTCTCATTTTGCATTACTCCTCTTTCATTGGTAAATTTTCTAATTTAACTATTTAGTTAAAATAGGAAGTAAAGATAATATTACAGTTTTTTTCTTCTTGTAAATAGATTTCTTTTAAGATTTATCCACGAGATTTTTGTTTATATTTCTTAAGATAAAACCAAACAATTAGAAATCAATAATACCAAGCACATATTTATTAAAATAAAATGTTAAATATCAATATGCAAATTAGCCTTCTCGTTCAAACGGTAAACCGCTATTTTGTTGTATATATAAATATAATTGCTTGTTATTAGTACGTAGATATGGTCAACAGTATTAATAATGTAAAACAATTTTTATTAATAACTGAAGGTTTAAAAGAATGAAATCATGGAGAATTTGACGTAAATAATTAAGGGAATTGTGACTTGAGTAGTAATATTTCGGTTACAGTTTCGGTTACAGACAGAAAAACACACAATCTCCATTATAATAAGATAAGTAAGATACGTTTCATTTCGAATGGAATCGTCAGCATACTTATTTCTCAGATAACATAACCAAACAAACTTCAACAAGCTCGTGGCAGAAATTTCAGATGAAGACGCAGAAAACAACTACATTCAATCACACGTAGATGATAGAACATGTTAGCTACGGATAGGATGATTCTGTAACGTTACGTCCAAGGACAAGACAAAAGGTAATCTTATATAGGTTGTATTTGTTCCTATTACGACGCGAACAACCCACATCTATTCCATCTGGTCCCGTGACTATACCAAAAAAATTAATCGAGCGACAATGCTACATAAGAAGCCCTGCAGCTATGTTAATACGTTGTTTTAGTATTGGACTACGTTACATAGACCTTTTTACTGCCGTTCCGTTACAACGGAACAAACGTATGAATCCAAATATCCCCCAGCTATGGGTAAATAGTAAGTAGACAGTGTCCTTTTGTAAGGTAACCAACGTAAGAATAGGAAAAATCTGAATTCAAAATGCTAAAAAATTGACCTTGTGTCACAAACTGCTTGTGACGGTGGGGTTGATATAATACATACTTATCTTTCTTATAATTTATATTATCTATTTACGAGTGTTTCCGCGTAGAATACTACGCTATTCTATATTAGAGACATGAGTATCCGCGGTTTTTCAAGTATCCGCGGAGAAAGGAATCTGTTTTCCACCGAAGGACGAATGTATGTAATTATAGATATCATTTGGAAATCAAACAATTAACACGATGCCTACACACATAGATGGTAGAATAACTGCACACCCAAAATCGTCCACTAGGATCCCTTTTCGTTTCAACACACATACAGACAAAGAGCAGTAAATTAAGCATTGTTCATAAATTGGGACTTGTGTTGGAAGATATTTTTAGTTGAAATGTTCTGAACATAATGTCATACTATCAATCCTAATTAGTTTTTTTCTTCTTCTTTTTTTTTATTTTTAGATACTTCAACGTAATCACATCAAAGTAAAAAAAGGAGAAAAAAAAAGATTGGTCCCACAATGTCTGCTTAGCGTTTGTCATTCACATTCATGACGCATTTATAACGTGTGCTCTGATTGGTCGTTGACAAAGGCCCTTAGCCAATCGCATGAGGTTTCTCATCAGTTTATGGCTAAGACCCTAGGGCTCTGTTGCTATGGTCAAAGGGAGGTCACTGTAATTGTTTTTCACTTATGATCTTCATTATTTGCATAAGGTGAAATAAGGTAATATTATTTTCCACATTACTAACAAGAAGTGAGACCCGTCAAAATATTAACTCTTAACATCCTGTTGAGAATTTTCGAAGTCCACAGCACAATTCCTATAACTATTTATTAAAAATGGGTAAAAATGGCCTTTTCATTAAAACTTACCTGTTATTTTCCTTAAATTAAAGACTTCTAAATATGTTTAATATTACATTTAAACAAAGGCTATCATTTGGGGTAGATTAGAAAAATAAATGTGACTTCCGGCCGGGTGGAATGAGGTTGTATAGACATTAAAAGTTTTAAATGACACGAATTAATCTCCGCATAACCCAGATATATTTTTCCAAAAAAAAGAAAGAAGTGACAACAGGTGTGGATATATTGAGATCAGGTTAAAAGTTCTAAGAGAAATATTTTGGAGGGTGAGGGGTGTTGTGTATCGAAGGAGCCTGTGGGACTGCTGCAGATATGTCATTAATTAAACATTCAGCCATATTGCCAATGGCGGCCAATAAATTAAATATAACAACGACCCCCCCCTAAAAAAAACTCACACAAAAAAGAAAAAAAAAAAGAAAACACAAAACACAAAACAAAAGCAAACTTTTATATCTATTTAATTTATTTAAAATAAATAATTTATCTAAAAAAGGGAGAAAAAAAAAGATTGGTCCCACAATGTCTGCTTAGCGTTTGTCATTCACATTGATGACGCATTTATAAGATCGAGCTCTCTTCTGAACACGAAGTTTTAAATAAATGTAAAGGACACAAATATCTCAACAGATAGATTTCTGTAATAAAGCGCCTAAATGATAATAAGTTTTATCAGTGGACCATTGTTTGTTCTAATATATATAATTGCCCTTCATTAGAAAATTCTTCTTGCTTGTCTTATTCAGACTCTGTTATCATATCTGAGCTTTTGAACTCAATACTCCAGCCATTGATTTATCATTCTTTTCTCAAGGTGTCTGCCGCATCAACTAATCATCGACTCTGGTATTTTGAAAAGTTCATTAGTGTCATCGTTAATACTTATTAGAAATAAAGTTAGTAATTGGTTTGATTTGTTTTTTTTTTTTTTTTGTTTAATAACATATCAAACTTCGTGGGTTATTAATACCAATGAAGAACAGTACGGTATTATTTAACCCATCGGTGAGGTGAAGAGGAGGTCATACGTCTCCTAAGGTTATTAGCCTGAAAGTGAGAGAAGAACAATACGGGTATTATTTAACCCATCGGTAGGTGAAGAGGAGGTCATATATATATATATAATTTATTTAAAATTTCCCATTGTTAATCATGGAATAATACACATCTTAGAACAGCAGAATACTGTATCGATGAAGATATATTAGAAACAGTAGAACTGAAGACACTATTGAACAACATGGATTATATTCTAATCCTAAACTATCTTATACGTTTCATAATATTTCTCCTGTTAATTTACTCAGACCTATAGAGAATTAAACCTTATGCAGCCATTTTGTATATACTTAACTATCTGCTTGTTTTTTTTGTTTTTTTTGTTTGTTTTACGGCATATCAACCTCAGTGGGTCATTTAATGTCGATAAAGTTTTGAAATAAATCAATTCTTAATGGATAATACAAGTTTTTTATAAATACATTTTTCTATTTAACCCATAGATGGGACCCTAACAGTTACTACCACTCCGGGTCAGAGTTGACCAGGGAGCAATGGTGATGAAGGGGCGCTCCACCTTCCCCAAACCTCCAAAACTGGAACCTCACCATCAGATAGAGTTTAACCTCATTCCCAGGACATGTAGACCCGCAGCCACCGCCTTCTAGCATCCATATGATAAAAAGGGGTTGTGGCTTGCCATAAGGGCAATAGGGTTGGGAAAATCATATAGGTGCTAGGGCTTGACGTGACCAGCCGATTGATCAGAGGGGGCCTCTCTGACCGCCCGTCTAGCCCAAGATAGGGCCAAAGTGGAGTATTGCAAGTCATGAACTGATCATCCATCTGGACACTATCCTTAAGCATCACGGGTCGCCACCCACGGCCAATATGTGGCCCCATTGAGGGAGTCTTACCCCTCTGCAGAGGTGCAGTCGGTGCATTCTAACGCCCCAGCCGACAGGGTGGGTTAACTATCTGCATTTGTATTCTTAACCTCAGCAGATTGTAAATAAAAATGACACAGCTTCTTTCACTGTATATTAAATTACATGACTGAATGTCTCTCTAAACTTTTACATTTGCGAAATGAGATGCAAGGGTTCTCTATATACTGAAGCATTACGAATATACGAACAGTACGAATACATTGATACTGCAACGACTCTAATTGAGGGCGCCCTGCTCGGGGAAATGGTTTGCAAGCCAAGCCTAGCAGACCATTGTTAGAGTGTTTATTCTCAGGGAGTATCCCATACTTCTGGCAATGTGCTACACTATGCGAAGCTTAGTAAATAACTACACCAACTGAAAACGACCTTGCTTATCGAGACAAACATGTTGACCACGAAAGCATTTCGTCAAACAGGGGATAAACCTGAAATCATTATAGCTTATCCTTTCTCTCTCCCTCCCTCTCACTCTCTCTCACTCACTCTCTCTAACTCTCTCTCTCTCTCTCTCTCTATATATATATATATATATATGTGTGTGTGTGTGTGTGTGTGTGTGTGTGTTTCTCTCTCTCTCTCTCTCTCTCTCTCTGTCTGTCTCGCCCTTTCTTTCTCTCTGAGTATTGCAAATTCCAGTGCAAAATTGTTTGCTTGACTGTGTTAATTTTAACTGCTGGGCAGCAGTGCAGATGAATTCAGACAAGCCACAGGAAAATGCTACGCCCGCGTGTTCACTTTTCTTAATCGACCGAATCCAATTTTTCCGTCCAGCACATTTCATTCCAGTAAGATTCTTTGTGATGATGTTAATATATTGACGTAAGTTTTTTTTTCCTGTTTTTTATACGAGGTGCTTTTCATAATTCTGTGGAATTTGAACTCATCGACCAATCTGCTTACCCGGTAAGACACCAATCACTTCTCTTGTCTCACCAGGAGATTTATACATCTCTAAATCTCACTGGGAAAATGAATTTTGTTTTCTATCACCTTTTCTTATGAGGAAGTCAGTTTCTCTGGTTGTTTGAGTCGCAATTCGTATTTTCTGTACGTATTACTATTTCTCTTCTTTTCTTAAATTCATTTTTTTTTAAATAATGGCAGAATAGGATTTTCCTTAAATTTGAAAAAAAAACATTTTTCTATTTCTATATAAGCAACCAAAAGTAAAAAATCTTCTGTCATAAATAAAATTTTCAGGATTAGATTTCGGTTCATGTTTTGGATAATGTAACTATGAGCCCCACGTAAAAATAGTTAGTGGTAAGATAAAAAAAAAAACGTAAGCCCCACGTAAGATATAAAACGTAGGCCCCACGTAAAAATAGTTGGTTGTAAGATATTCATCTATTTATATGCATGCGACGAACATATCTAGGGTATATGTAAAATATATACAGATATTAAACACATTTATGAAATAGAAATGGAACTTATTCCATTTACAGAAAATTCCGAGAGACTTAATATACACTTCGTACCGACAATGTGATTAATATGTTTTGGTATACATATATAAAACATTGAATCGGTCCGGGGATTGTTTTCTTTTCGGAAATTAATCCGGAAAACTCCATGAATAATAATCGTGCTACGTGAAAATATCCATTACTGAATTAAATGCATTATATTTTATTTAAAAAAAAGAAGATTATGGGTATTAAACTCAACGATATCCTTCGGTAAGGCCCCAGTTATGGAGGTCTTGGGAATATTCTGTCACATTTCGCTTTCAATACTGCTAATTACACTCTGACCCGGAGCAGTACCAGTTAGGTTCCATTTTATTTGTCTGAGATAAAGTTTAAAGTGATTTTGAACTACATTCGTAGAACTTTTATATTGCACGTGAATTTAAAGTTTAAGATAACTCGGGACTCTATTGAGACATAGACTTCTCAAACGTTGATATTGCAACTAATATGAAATATTAATCAATTTAAAATGATTGCGAACATACATTTTTGTAGCTTATGACATTGGAAAACTTAATTGTGAAACTAACATCAACATAAGATATCCCAAGAAGGGTTAGCGTGTTATAAACAAAACCAACCAAAACCAATCAAAACATTAAAAGGTAATTATGTTATATAGAATATTGAATGTGTCTGTGGTTTAATGGGTATTGTCAGAGAAAATAGACATGGCAAACTGAGTTCAAATTCTGGACGAGTTTGCGTTTCACAGAGCGGAAATACTCTTGGGAAAGGTATGATTCCAGCTATTCCTCCTCTAGTTATGGATAAATATTTGGGATGACTTGTTAGAAAACCATTCTAGGTGATGATAAATACTGAAATGCTAGCTGTCAAACTCTGCCTAAAATATTGTCACATCCTACTCGTGAGGGATAATGGGTAAATACATATATTATGTAAAATGAACGCATTTTATCATTATGCTATGAATGTGGCAATAAAATGGACATATACGCGCGCACGCGTGGGAAGCGCGTGGTGTAATGGTTAAAGTCATGGGAAATGGACTCGTCGCCCCGAGTTCAAATCCTGGATGTGGTAATTGCATTTCACTTAGCGCTCATACCTTTGGGAAAGGTATGAATCCTACTCTCCCTCCACCTATGGATAAATAGTAGGACAGACTGGACTCTTTAACCTTGGTTAGGTAACCGGTCTCGGAGAAGGAAAACTCTGAATTCAAATCTGTTAAACTCCGCTTAAGAAATTGACCTTGTGTCACATCCTGCTCGTGCGGAGGAGTTGTTAAATACATATGCACACACATACGCACACACATATGCACACATATACATACTAAAATTCCTGTAGCCGAAATTATATACACATAATACAGGGAGAGGTTGGGGTAGACAGATTCACACAATGATTAAAACATATGAACACGTAAGTAAGTCGTCGGGGCGGCCTAAAGTCGGTATCAGCCAGTCAGCGAAGGAGCGTATCCCCTTTTCAATAGCGCTAGACCAAGGAGATTGTTTTGGCGTCTGAGGTGGAGCGCCACACCTACCATCAGCTCCTTACTTTACCGCACAGATCCCTGTGCTACTCATAGGCTGAGTTGGCGGGGACCGGTATCGAACTAGGAACCTTGTGGTTTCTAGCCGAACGCTCTACCGACTGAGCTAAATTAACATAACAATTTTTTTTTAATATTGCAATATTGGTTGGTAATCAATAAAACCTAATAATATCCGTTTATATTCTATAATATTCTACTAGAAATGATAAAAATCCAGGTAACTTTTGAGATGAAGATTAATTTTTCATTTAAAAATTGGTACAGCTATACGTATTCATCAGCAACGTTCTATATGCATAAAATCACTCATTATAGAAGGGAATATAAAAAAACGCTGAAAAAGTTGGCACACACTAAATAAAATAACAGATGGTATATATATATATGTATATATATATATATATATATATATATATAAAGATTCTACCAATTCCATATATTTATATTTGTACGTAGGATGTACGTGCATAAAATCACTCATAATAGAAGGTAATATAAAAAACGATGAAAAAGCTGGCACACGCTAAATAAAATAACAGATGGTGTATATATATATATATATATATATATATATATATATATATATATAAAGATTCTACCAATTCCATATATTTATATTTTGTACGTATGATGTACGCGAGTAAGAGGAATGTGGGTGTATGTTGGTACAAAAGACAAAGGAATGACGAAACTGCACATTATTAATTATTAGCGCCACTAAAATTAAACGCTGGTTAACAGAAGAAAAAGTCTTTAAAAGCGAGCCACAATTAGAGAGAGACACAGGAGGAAAATTGTAGAATGTGAAGAAAGCGTAGGTTCTTCTTTTGAACATCTCTCGGCATTATGGTAAATGACGTTGGTACCCTCTTTAGTCGATGCCGCCCTAATTGCTCCTGCATTCAACTGTTTTAAACTGATCACTAACCGTTTTGAATTCATTGACGTGGCCAGAGTGTCGTCTTTAAAGTCATCATCATTATTTTCAACATCATCAGCATCATCAGTATTCTTAATGAGATTTCATGATCTCTGTGTTCTTTTCGGGTATTTTGTGCCGACTCAGATTTTTCCCCAATTAGTTTTCATTGTGTGGGCTTTCTGCTGTTTTTCTTTTCTTTTTTTTTTTACATTCTTCATCCACAACTTAATGAAAGTAAACTAACAATTATTGATTTGATTTTTAACATTCAAGGATCCTATTCATGGCGTAATAATTATCAAGCAAGACGAACCGGAAGATTACTACTGAGAAAAGAGTTTCTTTCTCACTAGGTGCATCTAGACTGACAGTTATATATTTTTCATAGATACAGCCATGATTATTTTTGTGTGTATGGTTTTCCGTGTCGATAGAATTTGCGGCATTATTGTATATATTCTAGGTGATTCTGTGAAAATACAACGTATTACTTGTATAATAAATAGCAAAATAAAAAAAAAGAAAGAAAAGAAATATATCTGAAATTTCAAAAGTTCCCACAGAACGCCATAACACGGGAATTAACGGAATATGACGGAATCAGTCGAATTCTATATTTACATCAGAAAATCACATTCACCGGATTATAACGCCTCGGTCGATTTCAACAAACAAGGATATAAACTTTCAAAACTTTCGATACTCTGAAGATGGCCGTTTGCGCTGAAAATATTAAGTATTTAACACCAAAGAATTTAATAAATATGTTTTCTCAACATATATTTTGCATTACTTCGCTTTCAAAAAATTATTATTACGTTTAAGATTAATGCTTCTAATGCTATAAGAACAAACAAAAATCTTTAATGCATAATAAATGTACGAATAGATTTATATAATCACGTACATCTGAAATAAGGAAAAATAAAAACCTTTGGAATGTAACTACAGTAAAAAAAAAAAAAAAAAAAGAATGACAATTTGAACATTCGTTTTTTGTGAAGTGGCTCGTTATATAGATAAACATGTCTAGATTATTTTTTAAGTCGGCAATTTTACATGGTTGATTGGATTCCTGATAAGATTAACAGTGCTTATTTGCGAGAAGGTCAAAGGTGATAAAAAGACTTTCACAGCTGAGAGTGATTAGAAAAGCTCTCTTCAAAATAATTTTTCGTAAATCAAATTATTTTAAACAATAAGATTAAAAAGAATTAATAAAAGATAATTATTCTAATTCAATTTTTCTAATAACGAGTTTCCTTAAATACGTGATTTAAAAACAAATATGCAAATTAACTAATTCCATTAGGAAAAATAATTTGGCAAGCTATCCAGAAACTTATTTGATGCGGAAAAACGTGGTTGTTTTAGCACCAATGTTTTATCTGCCAACGGAACTCAGAGAAACAAACTGACAGATACAGATACACACACATAAGATATTAACACACATGCATACTTGCGCAAACACACACAGATACACATACACACCCAAATACACATATCTATCTATCTATCTATCTATCTATATATATATATATATATATATATATATATATATATATATAAATATAAATTTGAAGGCAATTGACAATGCAATGGAATAGTGTTGAAAATGATGTTTATTTACCTTTTTTCCTAAATATTTTCGGGATAAATCCATCTTCAGAGATTTTAGAAGTACTTGTGCTTTTTTTTTTGCTTTTTTTTAGAAAAACCCAAACATTTTCAACCATCCGGCTTCCTTCAACTTAATAAACAACAAACGATTACGCCAGCGCCGTAAGTTAAGTACTAAAAAACACAAGTACTTCTAAAACCTCTGAAGATGGGATTTATCCGAAAATCATCATTCTCAACACCTATTCTATTGCATTGTCAATTGCCTTCAAATTTCTATTTTACACATACGCACAATGCTGTATATATGGCATATTTAGATTTGGTCATTTTTATAGGTATTGACGCACACTACGCAGCTTGAATCCTTCTTCCTTTATATATGTGATGACAGATAGAACGGATGACTTGAATCGTGCAAATTGTATCATGATGAATCAAAATAAGGAGATTATAGTTGTGGCCCAATGCTCCCTGAACACTGTAAAAACAATCAGGCATGAACTTGAGAGTTACAATGGAGACTACAAGGTTGTAGCTAGAAGAAAGCAACATAGTAGACGATCTGATTGCATTCGTACAGCAGAATTCCTCGAAAATCTGCAGAAAAAAGCGTTGGAGAAGCCTCAGATGCCTACATGGAGTTGCTAAACACTGTAGTCAAGCCTTGGATAACAAGGGTAGCCAATGGTAGGCCATATGTATGGCAGCAGGTTTCGGCTCCCTGCCACACCTCTGGGAAAAGTCAAAAATGGTTGTAGGCGAATTTTTACGACTACAATGTTTGGCCTCCAAACTCCCCAGATCTTTACCCCATGGATTATTATGTATGTGGCGCTGTAAAGAAAGACATTACTGACCAGTACTACAAAAGCCCAGTTAATCGACAGAATTAAGGTTGTTAATCGGGAAAAATCTCTGTATGTACATTTCGGCCGAAATGTACTTACAGAGATTGATTTTTCTCGATTTGTTTAGCCTTACATTTGAATAGGTATGCCCACCTAACTAATTAATCATTAATTAATTAACTTTCAAAATTAGGTACGACTTCAATTAAGCACATGTTCTCCCAAAAATTGTTGGCTAAAAAAGCCATATCAAAACACATCGTTTGTGTATTTACTTCTCATATATATATATATATATATATATATATATATATATATAAGATTTTTGGATGTTTGTTTATTTTTAGCGAGATTTTTTAGAAGCGTTGCTGAATAAAGACTTAATAAAGTCGAAACAGTCTGTACGATATTCTACACACCGAGCGATCCTTTGCCGGGATTACACTTGTCAAGTTCATTTTCTATAAGAAAAAGTATCGAATTTTATGCGATACATGCGTTGTAAGTGCTTCAAGTAAAATTTTATATATATATATATATATATATATATTATATATATATATATATATATATATATATTGTCAATAATATTTATCAAGCTAAGGCCACCCTAGAACGATGCAAGTACAAACTAGGTGTAAGATCTTTATTGGTTAAATTCTTTTTCAAGTAGTCAGTGTATCTACCTTCCTTATTTTGAAATACACTTCACGAACATTCACAATTCGCGAAAAAAAATGCAACTAGCTAATCAACAAATAGACTTCGATAGACCGTAAATCTTCTTTCTTTTATTTTATTTATTTATTTATTTTTTTTTTTTTTTTGTCTATAAATCTAATTCAACGACAATAGCTTCGAAAACCTCTTATTTTACTATCTTTTATAATTGACTATCTTGAAAGAAGAGTTATTTAATGGGTATCTGAGCAGTAATAATAACCACCAAACAGACACTTAGAAAAGGACGTTTCGACTAATGGAACGAGTGAAGCACTGATCAAGGCAGTCAATGGTCTGTGTCGCAATTGCTGAGCACAAGTGGAATAACTGTGATCTACTCCTGTGATAGGATATGTAGACATAAGGTCAGAATTGGATGAAAGATCTACAAAGCCTATCCTTTAAATGTGTTATCTTGCACTCATAGACACCAAGGGAAATTGCTCTTTTGGTCAATTACTTCAGTCACCACAGATTTATTGGCCTCTCTCCATCAGACATGCATTTTTTTTATACTCGATCCCTTTTTATCTACTCTGGATGATGCATTGTTCGAACTTATTGGCTTTTAAATAATGGCAGCAATAGTATGGTAATGGAAGAAAGGGAGATAGGAAGGAATTGGATTAACGAGACAAGGAATTTTATACACCTAAAGATAAGAGTAATGAGGATAAGAGGTTTAGTCTGGGATGATATTGTCAGAATTATGGCGCAAATATGCGATATTTAACGTTATAAATGTACACAGACTCGTGAAATGAAGTAATCATGCCCATATATCTCTATCATAAAAGATAGGCTTACACTGAGATAGGTTAATGTATATGCTTATGAATAAACATGAAGGTTTATATAATAACGCCTAAAACCTATAACGGACCAGAGACCCTTAGTAAGTGTGTAATCATTTACGAGACTTTTCTTAGTTGTGACACAAGGCTGGAGCTATGGATCACCCAATAAGACTTGAACTCACTATTCCTGATTTGTTAGTTTAGGTTGCTATTTCACAATGGTATGTGTCTGTTGGCGTTTTTTTTTTATATAAGGCGTGTGTCAAATAACCACTTCTACTTATAGACTCGCCGATGAACCTGTGACCAACCTATTGACCAACCACTGGCATTATTCTGCTGCTGATATTATTATTTATACTGGCTGTTTTAATCTTAGCTAAACATAACTACTTGCATCTTCGTGGACGACGGAT
>CM042140.1:26324242-26359242 GCA_023376005.1 Doryteuthis pealeii
ATCTTTCTGCAGGTTCCCATCTGTGGCGTGTCCGAAATCTTTTTCTGAATTTCGCTAAGTAAAACGTGTCCTTAAATAATCTTTCTTCCCTAACGTTCTAGAATATTCTATTAGGAGATGTCTCTTTCTTAGTGATTTATTCCTCACTTCAATGACGTTTTGTTACATAATTATTAGATTCCTAATACTTGTGTACAGTAGTGTAGAAACCAAAATGGCTGTTATAAGTTGCAGCCGGTGGCCTTGAAGGATGAGTGACAAGGCTTGACCTCATCCTGAACCTTCCGGTGGATACCGTGAGAATTGGTGGAGAAGACCCTCTTCCGGTTTAGATTAGCAAGAGATTTGTTTAGTCAGATCGGCCAAAGCCACGACGGTGGTAAGTCGTGTTATGCACGGTGCCGACTTAATCTGCGCAGGCAGTCTGGTGGAGATTTCAGAATAAAATATGATCTAAGTTAAATCGAAGTATTGTGTTATTATCTAAAAACTACCAATGACACAGGGCTTCTGATAAAGAGAAATCCCCAATGGAAGACTAGACACGAAGTCCCCAAGACGAAGTCCAGACGCTAGAAGAGACGCTAGAAGAGACGCTAAAGATGACCAGAATAATAGAAGTAAGAAAGTAAGGAAAGAGAGTATACAACAGTTTACACCACACCGATTAGCTTTCGGTCAGATTATTCGAACCCTCCTCTGAATTTATTTTGAATCAAAATATTTTAGTCACCCCATAAGTTTTTTTAAAGATCATTTTAATCTTCAGAAATAGTTTATATTTAGAACCAGGTCACATTTTCTGGAATCTGCGGAGGCCATTTTGTCTATAGGTCCTAAATTCATTACATCTTTCCACTTAATCGATTTTCTCTTAAAAAAGATAAAACTTCACAAAAGTACCTCGAAACGTGGCTACGCCTTGACCATCATACACACGTTTTGATGATCTAACTTTTGTTGCTGATGCACAGTTTTCTAAGTTAAACATTAAAAGTAAACAGGTTGAATGTTTAATTCATATTCAACATTTGATTTTACCGATACTGTATAGAATTATCCTTTTTTCATTGAAAGGGGTCTTAAAGAATCTTCAATCCAAAATGAAAAGTTTGAGTAAACGAAAAATCAGTACGAAGATTTCTTAATGTTACAGTTTGACAGCACCCGGAACTTTTGCATCATCTTAATATACATAAACTTGTTAAGTTATCCATGCACTTCAAGTGTCTAATTTAATCGGAACTTTATTTACAGCCTTCATCACTGAGACCGTTCAATCTAGAATACTGCCTAGCACATTATATAAACTATTAGTTCGTGTTAAGATTTCGATTCACGCTAATTAATGGAATAACTTGACTTCGTGCAAGTAAATACCTACATCACCGTATATATATATATATATATTATATATATATATATATATGTGTGTGTGTGTGTGTGTGTGTGTGTGTGTGTGTGTATGGGTGTGTGTTTGTGTGTGTGTGTCTGTGTGTCTGTGTGTGGTGTGTTTGTGTGTGTGTGTTTGTGTGTGTGTGTTTGTGCGTGTGTGTGTGTACAGAATATTAGTAAATATTTACACAATCCTATATATAACGTTGCATAATCTGATACTGTAAAAGTTATTTACTTAAAATAAACAAAATGAATTACAGATGACATAAGCATGCTTTAGAGGGGATATTTGACGAGAAAAATATATACCTATTAATTAAATGACGATAGGACTTCTACAAATTCTATTAAAGCCACTACAAAAACACAAAAAATAAATGTCGACCATTAGGAAGAAAGGATGATTTTTTCAATCAAATGATAATAAAACGCAGAAGATTAGCTCTGAAGAAGCACAATATGAATTCGCACGGGATAGAAAATATAAGAATTGTTCGAATATCTGGGATTTGATTATAAAAATATTCTATATTCACAAATATTTGAAACTTTTAGATATCGCAGTTCCAATAGACAACAAAATAAATTTAAAATTGAATGACTATATATATCAAGACACTGGCAAATGCCGTAAGAATAGCGAAACGTGTTCGTGTGATATGTAGCAATCACTATTTTTATTTTTATTCTAGAGGAGTCTTGAAGCGTTTAGCAAAATGTTGTGGATAAACAAGAAACATACTGTTAATAAACGCCATCCCAACGATAGGATTACTATATTGGTACGCGGACTAACAAAAGTGGAATATTTGTAAGATTATTTTGTTACTTAAACACCAACGAAAACCAACAATTAGTTGAAATTAGTAGAAATAAAAAAGAATAACAACAATTATAGCGTAATTGATAAGGGTCTTTTAACATAGGCATTTGAAAACTTTTCGATGACATCAGATAAGTGACAGTTGTAACTGGAAATACGAGATAAGGTTGGGGCTTTTAAGACGATGATGATGCTGGAAAGATTAGTGGATAAAATGCTAAAGATTTCAGTAGTTTTTCTACTATTATGTTATCAAACAGTTCGTGTGAACATGGAAATGGAGATGTTAGAAGGAAAAACTGATACGTTGGAAATTGTCTAAAGGATAAAATACTTAAGGAATTGTAAATCAAAGGAAGAATCAAAACCATCCAGACAACAGCATTGTTAACATCGTATAGAATACTCAGAAGGGTCCTGAACATATGAAGAGGCTTGCTGTCTCTCAGGCTCTAGTGAAGGACAAAGAGTGAGAGCTGGGGTGAAAAACTGGCAACCAGTGATATAATAAACATTGTATATGTAAAGATCTTTAAGTTAAAAAGTTCTGCACATAATAAAGGTTACTCATTTATGGATTTAATGCTATCGAGACACACACGATATAACTCAAAAACTACTTTTGACAAGAGTGTTCTGGCTGGTATTATCCACGTGTAATATTTATTGATTCTAGTCTATTTACAGTATTTTTATTTCAGTAATTTTAAAACAACAAACAATAAGAAAAAATAGTTGTAGTCCATTTGGTTGATAGCACTTTCATATTTATATATTTTTTCATGTGAAGTTTAAATGGAAAAAGGAATTGTTACTATTTTCTTATTTCAATGTATTTTACTCAGTAGTCAAATGCTAGAACAAACGTTTGATAATGTAAACAGTTATGATTATAAAATGCTCTAGGAGTTTGTGCAATGGCGTCCTCTGAATTTTTCTCTACGTGCATTTGGGTCTTGGGAAAATAATAAAGATATCTATAACAAAAACAATCTAAGTCTCCATGTTGCTGATTTTACAAGAATTCAATAAAATGGAAACAGTGAAATATAACACCAGATTTAGACCCGAGACAACATCCAAGATGATGAAGAGAGAAATCAGGAGAGAAAGAAGAAAAGAGAACAAAGGAATAAGAAAGAAGGAAAGAGACAAATGAATGAGGAAGAAGGAAAGAGAACAAATGAATGAGGAAGAAGGAAAGAGACAAATGAATGAGGAAGAAGGAAAAAGAAATGCGATGAGGAAGGAGGAAAAGAATGTGGAAAAAAGAAATAGAATGACGAAGGAAGAGAATGATGTAGGAAGAGAAAATGAATGAAAAAGAAATAAGTGATAAATCCTGACAAGACACCCTATTCAAGAGAAATCAGAGGATCTGATAGTTTTAAAGAAATAAATAATCATATGGCATATTGTGATTATGGCTGAGTCAATTGCTGACAAAGTTTAAAAAAACAAGAAAAAAAAAGAAGACATAAAAAAAAAATAGCATGACTTTGTCGGGATTTTGAGAATTGACGACAATGAAACCTTGCCCATATTATTGGTGTGGAGATTGTACGGCAAACCCATGAATCTAATTCATCTGTAATAGAATTTCAGAAGAAATCCAGACAAGGTAGTCGTTGTCGACCACCCATCCACCAACCCACCACCACCAACAAAAACAAACTACAGATATCTATTAATAATGGAGATTCGGTCTCAATTTGTCTGTAACCAAAACTACGTAACTTCTTATGTTACAGTAATATTCAAAATAATTCCATGAAAAATCAATTAAGAGTCAAGTTTTAACAAAAGAAATTATACTTATTCGTTCACCTTTAGGTGAATTTATGTTTAAAATAGTTTTTCGTAAAATATATTTTGGAGAAATATTTTTTACAAGGTCCCCCCACCATTTCCTTTTATTAAATCCTAACAAAATAAATTTTACTCGTAAGATTTTTAAAAATTTTCTATAAAGATAAGAGTCTGAATAATTAAATAAGAATTTTTTAGAAACGTTTTTGAGGTCCTTACTGTCGTAAAACAAAACAAATATCTCATTAGAGTGGAGTAGATATGATGCTTTTTAAGTAAGTATTTTAAAAATACTAAATGTTTTATTTTATTTATTTCATTTTTCCAACCACCTCAGGCAATATCTTTTAAAAATTTAATTTTACACGGACCAGGGGGCGTTTTTTGCTAGTCTATATTTAAGGAAAGGTCATTTTTAGGCTGTGGTTATGGTTAAGACTAATGATTGAGAACACGGCCATCATTAGATTAAATTAAGTAAAATAGATTCACCATAAAAGAAAAGGCAAGAATCAGGCGATGTTTCGCAGAAACTATTACAGATATATATTACGCACATGTTCTTGCGCTTTTCGCAAATATACCTGCACATGCCAAACAACTGCTGCATAGCCTAGTTTAAAGCAGAAAGAGGAATTAGTATCTATGTACACGCAGTTAAAAGGGAGTTCATATGTTTCAAACAATATGGATACATCTTCATATTAGATGACAAGCCTCTGAATTTAGTAGATCCTTTCACTTACCGAGGTAATAATATCTCATCTGTAGAAAGTGATGTCAGTATACTCACAGGAAAAATATGGACACGATAGACAGCTTATTGATCATATCGAAATATGATCTCTGATAAGATTAAACAAGAATTATTCTAAGCTGTAGCCATCAAACTTGGATATTAAATAAATCGCTTGGAAAAAAAACTAGATGGCAAGTATACACGGATGCTGTGTGTCGCCCTGATCAAAACCTTAGGCAGTACCGACACAAAAGCCAGTTAATTCGATCACACAAACGATCCAAATAAAACTAAAACACACTGGACACTGCTGCAGAAGTAAGGACGAACTCGTAAATGACGTTTCCATGTGGACATCTACACAGGGAGAATAAAAAAATACACTATTCAGCTCTGTACGGATACTTCATGTCATGAGGAGGATTTACCGATGACTGATAGGGAAAGCGATAGATTGAGAGAGAGAGAGAGAGAGAGAGAGAGGAGAGAGAGAGAGAGAGAGAGAGAGAGAGATTAGGTTGATGATATTGATAGTTTGTTGGTATTTACTAAGATTTGATTAGTTTGTTATACAGGTTATATATTGCTAACATTAACTGCTGTTCCATAATGGTTAACAATGTACTGCCTCCTTTTGCTCTTTAACTTGGATGATCTCCCGGAAAGCTCTGTGAGACTAGACCGTAAATCAACAATGTATCTTAGGTGAACACATGCAAATAGACGATCTCTATCCTGAAATTACGTAATTTTACACAAAATATGCACAAAAATAATTTAAAAAATGTAATGCCAAAATCTAGTATTACGTCACCTTAGTCCTCCCCAAGAAAGCACAGAATAGTAAATTAGTGTCTTTTCCATGATACTTGAAAATTGTCAGTTTAAATATTCAAAATATGTCGCTACATTCCGGTAGATAATGTACAATACTATTGAAAGAAAGGATTTTATTATTCATTTATTGCTATCTTTCCTTTTGTATATTTTTTGTTTTCGATCCAAAAAAACGTAATCGATTGATGATACCCAACTTTAAAAAAAAATCTCAACAATATCTTGGGGTCGATATCGATCACTATGGGAACACCGTTTTAAAGGTACGCACTCCATGAACTTTCTACTTCTCTTTTGTTAATTATAGCAGTGATAAAAATAATTTAAAAAATCTCTTCATCCTGTCATCACGGAAATTTTCAGAGAACCTTCCTTTGGGAAATTTGTGGAATAAACCTTTTCTATTATGCTTATATTGTTTTACCCAACGGATTTTACACAAACACATACATACAGATACACATACACATATGCACATACACTTATGTACGTATACAGGGTTAGGTGGCGAGAGTAACACACGTTTTCATTATTTTTATTTGTCAGGGTTTACTATTATTTGGTAAGTATTGATTTTCATAGCATATTTCATAAGATGCAACGATAATGTGTCTAAGATAAGTTCAATAGCATACATCGATAATACACGCACGATATTTCATTTTTTAAGGTTTAGTGGCAGCTAGGATAATTTTAGAAGGTATATGCATACATACAGATAGACAGGTCTCTCAACGCATGAAACCAACATGGTTGTTAATGTTCCTTTGTCACCTGATAAATATATATTTTTATCTTATTATATTATATTATATATATATATATATATATATATATATATATATATATATGTGTGGGTGTGTGTGTGTGTGTGTATTTGGGCAGTATTCTTTCATTTATACATGTAGAATTAAACAAAAGGCATATCTCCTGTTTAACAATTTTATTTTTTATCTTTTCTAATTTTATGGCCAACTTTTTAATGTTTGGGTGGAATTGGTGGATAAGTCCATCAAAGTTCAGTTCCCGAGTACTTATCCACCAATTCCACCCAAACATTAAAACGTTGGCCAGAAAATTAGAAAAGATAAAAAATAAAATTGTTGAACAGGAGATGTGCCTTTTGTTTAATTCTACATATATATATATTATATATATATATATATATATATATATCTTATTATTATAATAGAGATTGTATGTTTTTCTGTCTGTAACCGAAACTATATTACCACTCAAGTCACAATGCCTTTACTTATTTACGTCACACTCTCCATGATTTTATTTTTATTTAAACCTCAATTATCAATAAAACTGTTATACATTATTAATACTGTTGGCCACATCTGCATACTAATAACATGCGAGTGTAGTTATATATACAACAAAAATAACGGTTTACACTGTGAACGGGAAGGCTAATTTGCATATTGATATTAAAAATTTGATTTTAATAAATATACACTTGGTAGTATTGATTTCTTATTGTTTGGATTTATTTTAATGAATATGAGCAAAAATCTCTTCAATAAATCTTAAAAGAAATCCATTAACAAGAAGAATTAACTGTAATTTTATTATTTATTTCCCATTTTAACTGAATATTTAAATTAGAAAAATTTAGTAATACAAGATGGGAGTGGTGGAATAGTAAGTTTCAGTTGTTCTATTTTTCCATTATACCCCCCCCACCTGTTTAAAATATTTTTATCTGCATTCTTATCTAGTTTCATTAGCCTATCTAATTTAGTATAATATCTTATTACTTTAAAACTTAAATACTTGCACCCGGAGGGTGCATATATTTGCTAGCATATATATATATATATATACTTCATTATTTGCTCTACTTAGGTATTGAGCACCCTTTACTTATTTGCTTTAGTATATCCTAGCGGTTTTTGTATGAATATATATTTTTCATATATATATGTATACATATAAATTATTATAGTATCAACCGATTATTTTCGGTTGGTACGACTATCTTGGTCTTTTCTTTTTTTCAAAAATATTTTTCTCAGGTAATGTTCAGATCAGCCGTCTAGCCTAAGCAAGGGCCAAGGTGTTGCATGACTGCTTAGCTACAAGAATTACGTCCTTAAGTATCACGGATCACAACCCACGGCTAACAGGTGGGCCCACTGGGGATATCTTACCCCTCTGCAGAGGTGCAGTCGGTGTATTCTAAAGCCCCAGCTGACAAGGCGTTACAGAAATTAATAATAAGATAGAGCTGGTTTCGCTCAGTTAGTAGAACATCCCCTTAGGAATCGCAATGCCCCGAGTTCGATACCGGCCCTCGCCAACTTTATGCATGAGTAGTATAACTTGGATGCGTGCGGTAAAGTGAGAAGCTCATGGTGGGTTCAGCGCTCCACTTCAGACGCAAAAATAATCTTCATGGTCTAGCGCTAGTGAAAAGAGATAGACAATAGGTCATTTCACCGACATTGCTTTTATATTTGCTTCATATGGATAGATCCTTTATATAAACTAGCAAATGTATGCACCCTCCGGGTGCAAGTATTTCAGTTTTAATGTAATAAAATATCGTATTAAATTAGAAAGGCTAATGAAACTAAATAAGAATGCAGATAAAAATATTTGAAACAGAGGGAGTATAATCGAAAAAATAGAACAACTGAACCTTACTCTTCCATCACTTTCGTCTTTCATTGTTTTTTTTTTCTAATTTAACTATTTAGTTAAAAGAGGAAGTTAAGAATAAAATGACATTTATTTTTTCTTGGTAATGGATTTCTTTTAAGATTTATTCCTGAGATTTTTGCTCATTTTCATTAAGATAAAAGCAAACAACTAGAAATCAATAATACTAAACATATATTTATTAAAATCAAATTTTAATATGAATATGCAAATTAGCCTTCCTGTTCACATTGTAAACTTCTATTTATTTTATTTAAGATTCATTGAAGAGATTTTTGCGTATATTCATTAAAATAAAACCAAACCATTAGAAATCAATAATACTAAGCACATATTTATTAAAATCAATTTTTTAATATCAATATGCAAATTAGCTTTCCCGTTCACACTGTAAACCGCTATTTTGTTGTATATATAAATATAATTGCATGTTGTTAATATGTAGATATGGTTAACAGTATTAATAATGTAAAACAATTTTATTAATAATTGATGTTTAAATAAAAATAAAATCATGGAGAATATGACGTAAATAACTAAGGGAATTGTGAGTTGAGTAGTAATATAGTTTCGGTTACAGACAGAAAAGCACACAATCTCCATTATAATAAGATTAGATTTATCAAATATCCTAATAAAAACTATACTTTTCAAAAATTGAAATGATGCATAATTTCCTTTTAACTGACTTTTATGGCCACGAGATAAGGTAATACTAAAGTTAGAATGGCAACGTTTCCACTCTCCACTTTCTGAGAAGTTAGAACATGAAGCCAAATGTGTTGCGAAATACACATTATGTAAAATTGTGTCTGGAATAACCGTAAGTGATTTGCGTTTGTGTGACGAGAATGTCTATGGTAATGAGGAGGTTAATGTGTACCATAGCAAACCCCCCCACACACACACTCTCAAAAGAGAAAAGAGAAATAGCCAAATAAAAAGGATTATCACTATTTCATTAAAGTAATGGCGTTGTCAAATAAACCTGCAAGCTTTCTGGACTTGACAGGAGATTATCAAGTTAATCGAACATTATTTTATTGGAGATCGAATAGAGGTCGCTTCTCTGTACGATGCTCGAGAGAGAGAGAGAGAGAGAGAGAGAGAGAGAGAGAGAGAGAAAGAGAGAGAGAGAGAGAGCGTATACAATTTATCTTTAAGGTAAACTTTCTCCATCTGTTTAAAACGTTGCCAATGCACGGTGGAGATTATAGAAAAGACCAAAGCCGGCAGCTATTGCTTACGCTCCCCCAGAAATCTATAACTGCAGCTTATAAATGTCGAAATATGGTCGACTACCTCAGCAGTGTGTGTGTGTTGTGGGGGGGGGGGTCAACAAAGAGGGGTGTCTGCCCATATTTTGTTCGGACAATTGAACCACTACTTTGTATTCTAGTTATTGCAATTACAACCTTCGTTGATTCACTCTTCCGTAGACGCAAATCGTGTAACGGTTATCGTCAAAAAGTGGACTCGAGTTCGATACCGGCTCTCGCCAACTTTATGCATGTGTAGCATAACTTGGATGTGTGCGGTAAAGTGGGAAGCTCATGGTAGGTTTAGCGCTCCACTTCACAGTTCAAAAGTGTGTGTGTTGGGGGGGGGGGGCTACAAAGAGGGGTGTCTGCCCATATTTTGTTCGGACAATTGAACCACTACTTTGTATTCTAGTTATTGCAATTACAAACTTCGTAGATTCACTCTTCCGTAGACGCAAATTGTGTAACGGTTATCGTCACAAAGTTGACTCGACAACACAAGTTCAAATGCTTGACAATATTTTTCGCTTTTCTATTGTTATTGAGATAGGTATATATGAATATTTTACCTTCCATCTATGGGTAAAAATGGTAGTGCAGACTAGGCACTGTAGCCTTGATAGAACAACCAGTCTAGCGGAAAACCTGTAAACTGGTTGCTCTATGAAGGCCCCCCACACACACAAACACACACACACACACACACACACATATATATATATATATATATATATATATATATATATATAAGGCTACACATCTTATTATAATGGAGATTGTGAGTTTTTCTGTCTGTAACCGAAACTATTTTACTACTCAAGTGACAATTACCTTAGTTATTTACGTCACATTCTCCATAATTATTATTTTATCTTAAACCTCAATTATTAATAAAAGTGTTTTACATTATTAATACTGTTGACCATATCTACATGAAATTTACCGCGTACCCCACTTGTACGGGTCAGGCACAAAGTCCCTATTAACGTGGGACCACCCAGGAGCCGAAGCCCATGGAGTGGCAGGTGAAAAAATTGCGTCGATCCCGTCGGCATTCCCCCTCAAGGGGGGCGCCTCAGGCACTGGGCAATAAACCCAGCCCTGCCCCTTTAAATCGAGGGGGCAGGTGTTGCCTGGGGGGATGGCCCCCTGGGATTGACGCCGTTAATTATATCAATGGTCCAGAGGCCGAAGCCACTGTTGACCATATCTACATACTGATAGCATGCAATTGTATTTATATATACAACAAAATAGCGGTTTACAATGTGAATGGGAAGGCTAATTTGCATATTCATATTAAAATTTGATTTTAATAAATATGTGTTTAGTATTATTGATTTCTAATGGTTTGCTTTTATCTTAATGAAAATGAGCAAAAATCTCTTCAATAAATCTTAAAAGAAATCCATTAACAAGAATAAATAACTGTAATTTTATTCTTAACTTCCTCTTTTAACTAAATAGTTAAATTCAAAAAATTAGCAATGAAAGACGGAAGTGATGGACGAGTAAATTTCAGTTGTTCTATGTTTCAAATTTTTATCTGCATTCTTATTTAGTTTCATTCTAATTTGATATTATTTTATTACATTAAAACTTAAATACTTGCACCCGGAGGGTGCATATATTTGCTAGTATATATGATAAGGCTAGATAATATATATATTATACGCTCTCCTATAAAAGAAAACGCGATGGAGCACTCTATGGCGGCCTTTACATACATACATACAGATGTGTGTATTAAAACATTTAAAAAACCCTTCGTATTCTGTGGGTGAGGATAGCCGAGCGGTTAAGCTGTACGACTGATGCTGAATCGATCGGGTTTCTATCCCGGTTGTAGGTAGCTTACAAATGTCTAGCCACACTGAAGAGACTTGATAAGTCGAAACACGTGTCTGTGGATGACTATATATATATATATATATATATATATATATATATATGGGAGTAAATATGGAAATAAATCAGACAATAATAAGAAATTTTAAAAAAACAAGTGTTCCAAAAATAAGATGAGTCTATTTATCGACGTTTAAACGTTTCGGTTTATTTAAACCTTCATCAGGATATATTATGGGGTGAAGAAATTATGAAGATTTTTTTATCTCCTGTCATCTATAAAACATTCATCAATTTCTTCACCCCATCATACATCCTGATGAAGGTTTAAAGAAACCGAAACGTTTAAACGTCGATAAATAAATTCATCTTATTTTTAGAACACTTGTTTTTTTTTAATTTCTTAATATATATATATATATATATATATATATATATATATATATATATATATATATATATATATATGCCACTCCCAATGTGCATAGTTAGAAGCGAAAGGCAAACAGAATCGTCCAGAAATTGAACCCGTATCACTGAGTACATTTTCTTTTCTAGAGGTTAAAAATAGTACTGCACTCCGCACTGTGGTCTTGGTAGTACAACTAGTATAGAGGAAGAAAACTCTCCAAATTCAAAGCTCAAGAATAAAACGGATTGAGTCACTCTAATTCAAATTCTGGATGATGCCATTTGCCGTTCTAACTATTGCCATTTAGAAAGGCACATATGGGTTTTGTCTTACAATTATTGGTATATAAGTAGGACAGATTGTGCGCTGTAGTTTTGAAAGGGCAATCAGTTTACATGAAAAAAAGAATCCGAATTGAAAATCCGAGTTGGGCCGGGTTAGCTCAGTCGGTAGAGCGTTCGTTCGGCTAGAAACCACAAGGTTCCTAGTTCGATACCGGCCGTCGCCAACTCAGCGTATGAGTAGCACAGGGATCTGTGCGGTAAAGTGAAGAGCTGATGGTAGGTGTGGTGCTCCATCTCAGATGCTAAAATAATCTCCTTGGTCTAGCGCAAGTGAAAAGGGGATAGACTCCCTCGCTGACTGGCTGATACCGACATTAAGCCGCCCCGACTACTTTACTTACATTATGATGCACTGCTGTGCTATTTTTGTTATGATATCATACAGAAGGTGTTAATGGCCCTATAAAAGCTCTAACGAAATCACCTGTGGGATTATCTTGCTAATCCCCAGATTAGTTAATGGATATTTTTTGAGACCGAAGGATGAACATTATTTATTAAATCAGTTAGAAAAGACACAATACAACATTTTTTTTTAATGAACTTTGTAACTGAAAAACGTTGAAGAATATATCGGTCAACAATTTTTAGTTCAAAACTCCAAGAACAGAAATAGTGTTTGCTATCATCATCATCATCATCATCATCGTCGCGCAGTTTGCACGGATATCCATGACAATCTCTCGCCAACCTTCCCTATCATTCATCGACTCTGGGAGTTCCTCCGCGCAGCAGCCAGCATCCATACATAGTTGGTCAATGTAGGTCCTGACTGGGCGGCCCACATTAGCGTGTCCATGTGCTGGCTTCCATAATAGTACGTCGCTGACGAGCTCGTCCTTGCTTCTCCAGCAGTGTCCTGCATGTCTAGTCCGTCTTACTTGTATGGTTTGTGAGTTGGGGGGCAGGTGGACATACAGTTGCTTTTTTGTGGGGTGCTGCTTCCATGACTTATTCAGGACCGCTCGCAGCATTCTGGTGCAGCTCCCATCTAGCTTATTCTCAAGGCGCTTCGTTAGGGTCCAGGGGATACAGCCATACAGCAGTACCGACACAACCACAGCCTGGTAGAATCGTCTCTTTAGCTTGTCGGGGAGATCGGATTTCCATATCTCTGCTATAAAGATATATAATTGTAGTTCCTTTGAATAAAATAAAAATTACGATGTATGAAAATTAATCGTGTATCAAGTGTAAAAATTGACATTAATTCTAGAAAAATATACAACAACTTCTGAACGAAAAGTCAAACCAACACGGACGTAGATCAAAAGCAAATCACGTGATTCTAAAAATCACGTGTCCTTGCCGTTGACAATGAATGACCAAAGTCAGAAATTCTAGGACATCATTATAGCATAAATAAAACTTCAAAATAAGACTCAATAGATAACAATAGACGCGTCAGCTACAGCAGATCCAACAGTGGGTAGCCAACATCACAGGGGCGATACCTCTTAGATCACCGACATGTCAATATAGACTAGATGTCAATTATTTCACTGCCACAGACAAGGGCACATGTAGACACATATCCATTTGTGGACAGGACAGAGAGCAGAACTAACAAAGCAAAATTCTTGCGTAGTAACTCTATGATATTGCCAACAAAATACAGTTCCTGCTCACTCACACGACTTTACTTCTATCAAAGACTTCCCCTTTGCCAGGGCATTCTCTTTCTATTGTTACATAATTATTAGATTCTTAATATTTATGTACAGTAGTGTAGAAATCAAAATGGCTGTTATAAGTTGCAGCCCACGGCCTTGAAGGATGAGTGACAAGGCTTGACCTCATCCTGATCCTTTCCGGTGGATACCGTGAGAATTGGTGGAGGAGACCGTCTTCCGGTTTAGATTAGAAATAGATTTTTAATCAGATCGGCCAAGACCACCACGGTGGTAAGTCGTGTTATACACGCGGCCGACTCGATCTGCGCAGGTAGTCTGGTGGGGATTTTCGAATAGAATATGATCTAAGTTAAATCGAAATCTTGTGTTATTATCTAAAAACTACCAATGACACAGGGCTTCTGATAAAGAGAAATCCCCAATGGAAGACCAGACACGAAGTCCCCAGACGAATTCCAGACGCTAGAAGAGATGTTAGAAGAAGACGTAAGATAGAAAAGACGTCAGAAGAAGAACCTAAGATAGAAGTAAGTAAAAAAAGGTACGCAACACTATATGAATAAAGAATATTTCCACATTAGTGTCGTATACATTTCTTCTCGTCAATTTTGGAAATTATAGCTGTGTATACCTGCGTATACATTTCCTTTTAAAACAAAAACAAAACAAAAAAAACGTTTAAAAAAACCTTTTAAAAAAGATCAGATGAAAATATGAGGTCATAGCACTTACCGAATGAAAGGTGTACCTCTAAGTGTTGACATACCACCACACGGTAGGATATTAATTAAATCTTGTTCTATTGCGACTTGTAAGATATTTTCCAGTTTATATATCTCCTCCTGTTTTATGCATGTTGTCGAGTAAAACTTTTAATAAAATTAGGTATGTGTTTATAATGTACACTTAAACATAAATTGACCTTGCTGGGTGTAGCACCCTGTAAATCATCAATTTACATCCTATCACACACTATACAACTAAAACTAACAAGTCATGCTGGGCACTGTTGGTTAAGAAAGGACGAACTCATAAACAACAGTCTTTTATGGACTCCGACGCATTCAATATACATTCAACAGCTTTATAAGCATGAATTCTTTTCGCTTGCCCAAATTTCTTTTTAATAACCTTTTTCTTTTTAATGGCCGTTTTCACTGCCTTTTTTCTTTTTCTTTTTTTTTTTTCTCTTTTTTTTCTTTTTTAGTGTATTAGTCTGGGAAAAAAGCTCTGGATTACCAAGAGTAGTGATCGATAGAGATAAGTAGAGAGAGAGGGGAGAGGGGAAAGAGAGAGAGAGAGAGAGAGAGAGAGTTAAAGAAATCCTTGCTTGCTGTCGGCACGGTTTGATGGTGACGAGGAATACATATTCATGCAGGTGGACATAAGATCGAAAACAACTAACAGAGAGTAATGGATCTAAATTTAAGACATACCAGAAAATTTTAATGTTTACATTTTACATAAGAAATGGAATAACATCGAATAACTTAAAGATACATATGTGAACAAAAATACTATTGGAGTAACCAAAATTATTTTTTACATACAAACCATTAAGATATTTAAATAATAAGATGAGTTTGTTTAATTATTGCATTCTATACTTACCAGTTTCTACAAGCTAACACACATTTTTACAATCAGATTTAAGTCGGCAAATACAGGCATGCCCTTGAATTAGTTAAGTAGGATTGTAATTTACCATTCATATTTTGGAAATAGTCATTTGCTAAGCTAGAGATTAGTTTAGCACACATAAGACATACACGGCATCCAACGAAAATAAAACTTACTGGTTATGGCGTCGCTGACTATTATATACTGTGAGACTCCGAATGTTCAGCAAGCTAGTCTCTCATATCCATTACTACTGAATTGAGAGTTAGATCCTCGCTGAATATGCTATACTTACGACCTTGTGTCAAATCCTACTCGTAGCGAACGGTTTGAGTAAATAATTACAATGTAAGACTACGCTTTTGCATATTATATTCAGTTACTGAATTCGATAAATTTGGACACAGTGAGAATCGAAATTTTTAGAAAAGTTGTGCTTGTCTAGGATTCTAACCTTCATTTCCCGTGAAGCTTTAATAAAGAAGGAAAAAGGTAAGGGAGGAAGAAATAAAGAAAAGAAGGAAGGTGTGAGGGAATGAAGGAAGGAACGAACGAAAGAGGGAAGGAAGAAAGGACGATTTAGGGCGAAATATGGAAGGCTTACAATGAAGGGTCAGAAAGAAGGAAATAGAAAAAGAAAGAAAGTAGGAAATAGGTAAGGAGGAAGAAATAAAGAAAAGAAGGAAGGAGCGAGGAATGAATGAAGGAAGGAAGGAAGGAAGGAAAGAGAGAAGGAATGAAGGAGGGAGTGAAGGAAGGAAAGAGGAAGGAAGAAAGGGCGATTTAGGGCGAAATATGGAAGGCTTACAGAAAGAAGGAAATAGAATATTATTTACCTTTTTAAATGTACATGATGATCCAAATATTCTGGGAAAACAAAATGGCCGTTCAATGTCGGAACAAATAATCATAAATACAGACTTAAATCTGTGAATTATAATAAACTTGTCAAAGTAAAACAATATTTCTGCCGAACAGATGGTGACTTTAACAGAGACATTCACACGTGAACGTCAATACCCTGGCATTCATAAGTCTATCAGTTTTGAAATAAACATCCCCTGATGATGAGCGAATTTTTCTATTTGTTTCTTTGTTTGCATGCTCGAAACTTTTGCTGGTATCATAGTTGTGTACCTGTGATACACAGGTACCTAAATCAAATTATCGCCCCCATCCAGGTACTTCTCCTTAACATATAGGTGTAATATTTGTATCCAAGAATATAGTAACATCTCTTCAAACGAAAATAAAATACTTTATCTATGAGTTACATGTTCTTATATTTATAGCTTCATCGAATTCAAAACCTGCTGAACTCCGCTTAAGAAATTGACTTTGTGTCACCTCCTGCTCGTGCGGAGGAGTTGGTAAATATATATATCATAATGGAAATTGTGTGTTTATCTGTCTGTAACCAAAACTATATCACTAATCAAGTCACAATTCCCTTTGTTATTTACGTTACATTCTCCATCATTATTTCTTATTTAAACCTCAATTATTAATAAAATTGTTTTGTATAATTAATAATGTTGATTATATCTACATGCTAATAACATACAATTGCATCTATATATACAATATAATAGCGGTCTAAAGTGTGAACGGGAAGGCTAATTTGTATATTGATATTAAAAATTTGATTTTAATGAATATATGCTTGGTATTATTGATTTCTTATTGTTTAATTCTATCTTAATGAATAGAGCCACACTTATATTTTCATTGGAATTTGTGTGATGGTTAATGACATTTGATAGTGGAAACAAAAGACCAGTACGTCTTTTTGGTAAGTTTAACTGACTCAAAGATAAGAAATTTGGAAGGATGACAGAACTGAAACAGATCTAGAATAATCAGGTGATTCATTGTTTACCTAATTTATACATTTTCTGTTTTGCTTTCGGTGATTGGTGGAAGAGTTTTTACTGATAAGTCAGTCGAAACATTGTAAGCTTCCGTAAGAGAAAACTGAGAGATAAATTCGTTTTGGCATTGAATCGTGTTTCTAAAAACGACATTTTTCATGTTGACGAAAAAGAAAAAAAACAAAAAAAAAAACAGTTCTACATTAATATGCCGTCGCCAGAGGACCAGATTAAAATAGCACCCAGTGAAGACGGGGTTCACTAACACGACAAAAATACATATTCATGGAGGTTATTATAAATATTGTTGGATATGGCAATTGCTTTTTTGTTCCATATGCAATACAATGCAAATCAGTTATTTCTGTTCTTGCTGATCTCTATCCTAGTTATGGCGACCGGGCTTAGGGATGAAACTACTCTGAATTCAAAACACGAGGAGTATTCTTCGGTAAATATACGATTTCAGATGAAATATTATTACAATAAGATAAAAAATATATCTTCTGAAAAAATATATGCATTGGAATCCAAAATACAACAATCGAAGTCAATTATATACTAAATTTACGATGTACATTTGTAGAAGAGAGTAGTTTTAAAACTTTATTTCTTATTTAACAAAATGTCGAGATTAAAGCATTGAATATGGTAGGGATGACGGTTGTATCAACGCAAATACGGGTAGGACTTAATGAACTAAGATATTTTTATATTACTAAGAGGAAAATGTATCAAATTCTTAGTTAATTTTTTCATTCAATAGTTTGAGAGGAATCTTATGTAAGTAATGTAATTTAGAATTTAGTTCCGTTTAAAAATATATAACGTTTTCTCAATTTCTGGTCAAAAACCTGAGCAAGGTTTTCTTTTTCCTTTTTTTTCATTTCTTTTCTTTTATATATATATATATATATATGAATAAGATATAATGAAAAAACAAACGATGTTTACAACTGAAATAGGCTCATCAGAAGAGAAAGTGTGCAAACCGTTTCGGGGCCAATTCTCTTGACGGTTTTTAAAAAGCAACACTCGGCCCATCCTCAACTAATATGAGGACCCTATTGCGTTATAATGTATCAACCGCACGTGGGTCGGTCAGCAACAAAAAACAAGACGGGAAAAAGACCGTTAGTAAAAACAGAACGCTGCTAGTTAAACGTTGGAATTAATCAAAAAAAAAAAAAAATTGTGCTGTCTGCATTAAAAATAATATGAATTTTATTTAAAAATAAAATGAATTTTATTTAAAAATAAAATGAATCTCATTTTCAATTTTGAAAATAATCAGAAGCATTATAGTAATGAAATAAGACTCAAAAAAGTCTGGTGTAAAATTATAGAAAAATGTAAAATATGTATAAAAGTGTATATGGAATATCAAAATTATTGTAATACAATCCAACTGTAAAATAAAAACCGTCAAGAGAATTGGCCCCGAAACGGTTTGCACACTTCTGATGAGCCTATTTCAGTTGTAAACATCGTTTGTTTTTTCATTATATATTATTCATACTGTCGGATTAATTTCCATTTTATTTTCACATATATATATATATATATATATATATATATATATATATATATACATATATATATATATATATATATAATTTGTAGGCAATTACAATGCGTATAAAAATAAAAACAAAAAGATGTTATTTTTGTCTTATCGATTTCGAAGTAGAAACTTCATCTTCAGAGTGCATATCAGAAATGTACGTGCTTACGTTTTTCTTTGTGTGGTTATAATTTCTCTTCTTATTTCTTTTTCCTCTCCTTTTTTTTCTTTTTTCTTCTCCTCCTTTATTTTTTCCTCGTGTTATGAATGAAATGGGCGAATAACTGTAATTTCTTTTTTTTTATGAATGTCTGTTGAAATCGATAAGACAAAAATAACATCTTTTTGTTTTTATTTTTTAGACGCATTGTAATTGCCTTCAAATTATTAATATATTATAACATACTTGACAATGCTTCAAGCAAATTACCAATTACTTATATATATATATATATATATATATATATATATATATATATATATGCATGTGTGTGTGCATATAAGACCAGCTCTTATGATTAACGTTTATCAATAAATGCATAACCTTTAGCAGTTCAATATATATGTTTAAGTGAGAAAAACTTCTTCTCCCCCAAGGAAGGGAAATATGTTAGAAATAATTAAACGTGTAAAATAAAAGATTTATGTCATAAAGGTATATTTTTATTGACGATCCTGCGTGTATATATATATATATATATATATATATATATATATATATATATAAACATCACAGTCTTCACGCATTTTCATGCACACGCGCATGACAACGTACGCACACGTACAAACAAAAAGGCGCATCCGACATCACGTAAACACGTAAACATGTACAACGAGAATACCGTTAAAAAACGCACACATTTAACCATTTGTACCATTTCTATCACTTTCAAAAAACTATTTCGTTTTACCTGACGAATGCCATAGCAAGAAACCGCTCGGTTGTAAAGATTGTTCCAATGAAAATAAATAAAAGCTAAACCTTTTATTTGTTTATTTATTTATTCATCTCTCTCTCTCTCTCTCTCTCTCTCTCTCTATATATATATATATATATATATATATATATATATATTTATTTATTTGTGTAATTTCTTAAATATAATTGTTTTCCATAGGCAACTACCCAGGTTTCAAGCTATATCCATGGACGTAATTTGCGGTCCAAAAACATAACAGCAAGAAATGTCTTCACATAAACACCAGAAGAATTATTAGCAACCTGATGATAGCAAAATAGCTTGAAACTTGGGTAGTTACCTATGGAAAACCATTATATTTTAAAAAATTCAACAAATAAATAAATAAAGCTCCTACAAATTTGTGGTTGAGCACTGTGATTTTGTTTCATCTCAAAAGTTTATATATATATATATATATATATATTCTGTTGATAAGAAATTATCTTATGTATATATGTTCCCAATCTCTCCGAATTATTGTCATACCAAAGTTAAAGAGCCCAGTGTGTCCTACTAGTTGCCCATTGCTGGATAGAGAAGAGTTGGATGTATACATTTTCCTGGGATCTTAAAATAAATTGGAATAGAGATTATAGGCATTCTTTTTAATTGCTTCGTTTTTATCATATATTATTTATATATAATTAAATAATGACATATATTCTACCTATCTATGCAAATCGAAGTGTAACGGTTATCTTCATAGTAAGTGGATATGGGATCTCGGGTTCAAATCCTGGACAGGTCTGTTTGCATTGCACATAGCACTAATATCCTTGGAAAAGCAATGAATTTATCTATTCCTCCTTCTGCTATGGGTAGTAAACAAACCTGGTCTCTTTAATCATATTATGGCAACTAATCTAGGAAAAGAAAAACTCTATCTATCTATGAATCTATCTATCATATAAAATATCACTAATTGGGCGCATGTAAAACTGATATATTTAATATATATATATATGATATGATAAGTACGACCAATAATTACTACCCGACCTGCATTTCGGTCCTTTCATAAGGATGTACTCCCAACCTTCCAACAAAGTAATTTAATTTATAAGTTTAAATGCCGGTGTAGTTCGGTATATGTTGGACGAAACATCACAGAGGCTCGAAATTAGAATAAAGCAACACGTCCCCTGAACACTCCGTAATGCTATTGCTAATAATAATACATCCGGGCTTTCCCAAGCATTTCACTCGGCCATAGCCGAGCATTTATCTATAAATGCTTGTAGAAAAGATTATTCAGATGAATGCTTCTCCATTTTGCACAGAGCTAGGTCCAAACAGCATTTAACTATCCTAGAAGCTGTTTATATTTCTTTTTTATGCCTACTCTGTGCAAACAAACTCCAAAGCATTCCCTCTATTTATTGGGAGACGCTTCTAACCCTGTTTCAACCTAGTGTTCATACATACCCTCTCCTCTTTCCCCCTTTCTTTTTTAATTGTCCCCCTCTGGCTCGCCCCCATTCGTTTCTTATAAATTTCCTATACAATCTGATTGTTATTCGTCGCCGGTGTATACACTTGAAAAGTACCGGTTGAAAAAGCTTTCGTGTATCCCCCCCTTTATTTTATATTTTATTCTATATTAAAATATTATCTCCCTAATTACATATTATTCCTCCACTTTTAGTGCTATACAAATTCTCCTGTACCAAAAAACCCATTCATATATATGATATATATATTAAAAAAATGATATATTTCTTATAAGTTTGAACTTGTTCTAGGCACCTCAACACAAAATATTCCCAAATAAATTTGCCAGCTAGAAGGGAAGTGGTCACTATTGTGACTGCCATTCTGTCTTTTTTCTTTTCTGCTCTTTTTCCTTTATTTCTTTTTGCTTTTTTAATTTTTTTATCTGCTTATTTCTTTCTGCGCAAAACCAGGCCTTCCAGATCAATTCAAAGCCAGAATTTCCCAGGTAGCCCACGGGACGGCTTTTCCCTCTCCTTTCCTTAGCTTTAAAATATATTTTAAAATAAAGGGAATTCACCTGCCACGTTCGATCAATATTGTCCCAGTTGACAAAGAATATTTAGATAAAAAAACTCTTAAGACAAGGAATTACACACACACATAAACACGCACATAAACAAACAAATATGCATATATATATATATATATATATATATATATATATATATATATATATATATAAGTAAAGAAATAACAAAAGACTTAGAGATTTAGCATTATAGTCTATTTCAGGGAGCTTAGACAAAGTGTCTAACTATCCCGACTCATCAAATGCGAATAATGAATTCTTTATTACTTTATAGACATTTGAAAACAGATTTTTATTTTTTATTTTTTTTTTTTTTATTTTAGAGTCCTGTGATATGAATTCCAAACGAAAATCTTGATGTTGCAAAAAAAAAAAAAATATGTTGTAGTTTCAAATATGAGCACTTCCGCCACAAATATCTCGGTCACCAATCCATGTATTTCTTAATGTATCTCTTATTGTAATAATAATTATATATAACTAATACTTGATAAAAACGAATAATTTATTTAAAAATGCCTATAATCTCTACTCCAATTTATTTGAAGACCCCAGGAAAATGTATACATCCAATTGTTCTCTATCCAGCAATGGGCAACTAGTAGAACAGTCTGGGCTCTTTAACTTGTATATATATATATATATATATATATATATATATATATATATATATATATATATATATATATTAGTATAAATAAATAAAAATAAATCCTATTTTATCCATTCAACATTTTCTTTCCTTTATTTTTCATCAGAACACACACACTCACACACACACACACACACACACACACATATATATATATATATATATATATGTGTGTGTGTGTGTGTGTGTGTATGTCTGTATGTATAGTGAAAGTTTCAGTTCAAAAGTCTGCAGATGCAATTAAGTGGTGTTCATAAAAGTTGCATGTAGCCATAAAACTACAATCATTAGACAGCAAACGTACGTGAATTCTTCTGCCGGATGATTACCATGTGCTATCTTCATGAAACATAAATATCAGGACTTGATTGATTCTGCAAAATCCTTTATCTTTTAGATACTATTCCAGCTAAAGTTCAGTTGCAGAGAATTGTGTGTGTGTGTTTTTTTTTTTAATTTCTTTTTGCGCGGGGAGATTAATTCTTGGTTTCATTTAAAACATTTTCGTTTATATATATATATAATATATATATATATATATATATATATATATATATATACGTATATATATATATGTGTGTGTGTGTGTGTGTGTGTGCGCGCACGTATTTATGTATATATATATATATTATATATATATATATATATATTATATATATGTGTGTGTGTGTGTGTGTGTGTGTGTGTGTGTCTGTTTGTGTATGTCTGTCTGTATGTATGTCTGTATGTCTGTCTGTATTTACAAAGACATTTTTTTTTATCTAAACCTGAAACTAAAAACTAGGAAGTTCCGTAAAACTAATTTAACTTTCTTTTAATAGGTCAATCTTGTTTACGAACCAAAACTGAATAACAATGCTGAAGTTTTTAATCATTAACTACAAAAATGATTCATTGAATTTATTAAAATAGCAATATTTGTCAAAATATGCAAATAAATCTTATTTTTTCGCGTGAATTAAATATAGATCTATAGATAAGGTTATAATAGAAATAATGTCTTCAGTGCAACATCAAATCATAAATGTCGCAGATTTTGTAATTTTTTACCCGAGTTCGAAAAGAAGGTTCCCGAGTCGGGGAAGGTTCTCAATTCCAACAAGAATTACCTGAAGAAGGCCGGAGGGCCCATCGGCCGAAACGTTGTACAGATAACAATGAAGATGAGGAAAATAGTCCGAATAACGCAGATAATACTAATCATCAAGCCTCGTCTCAAACATTCAGAGAAATTTATAGTGTTTGACCATCCCTCACAACCTACTGCTTGGCTTAAAATAACAGAATATGAAATAACCCTGAATGGGTTGACATGCCGTTAAAATCAATCAATCAATTATTAGTTTAAATTTAAATATATTGTCGATATTATTTAATTGATAATTAATAATTTCTTTTATTCTACAACTCTAAACGATGATTTTTTAATAGTTCTGATTTAAATATAACCTAAATAACAACTAAAACCGGAAACCCAAAAGACAAAATTAATGTGATTGTTCCTATTGAACTCTTTTAAAGAGATGGATGAAATACATATAACGAGTAGTTGAATATTACATAATAGATTACTACCGTACTTGTAATGTAAAATGATGGCTTAGTTATGTTTGTATTGACACTTTTGTCTAAAAATAGAGTCTCTGTATTCTCTGTATAGAATCAAATCCTCACTCTCCGATACTCTTAATACGGCGTAGCTACTAAGTCGTACTGGTGGGATCGATGTACATTACCTGTTCCTGCTTAGCCGTGGGTTTTTTCGTGGGCGTGATGCGTAAAAATAAAGACATAATAATGGATGTAGCTTTTACAGTCAAAATGTAATGGCTTCCAATTTGGATGAGGTTCGACGTAGTCTGATTTTTTTTGTAAAATAGTTCGTTCTGGTCAGTAAGTACTGAAATGGGCTCCATGTTACAGTGTAGTTTTAGAGAAGGCCATTGAATACTTAGGAAAATAATTAATTAGTCTTGGGATGGTCTTTGAATTACAATCTCGTTCTTGTACTAGAAAGGAATGCAGAAGAAAAAAGATGAAGTAAACAAACGAGACGATCCGGTTGATGGGGATTCCACTCGCAGATCTACCCCTTCCAGTTGCAGAATCTGAGTAGACTGATGCAATCATTATACTAGGACTGGGGTCAGAACTGGTGTTATACATGCCCCATGTTATACATGTGGGACCTATATTAAACAACACACCACAGTTGACTCTATCTGAAGCACGGTTCCAGATAGAGATATAGTAATATCATATCATCGGTGATTTTATTCAATGGATTTGAGTGTAATAATTGTGGATTCTATAAAGCGCACAATATCTCTCTCTCTCTCTCTCTCTCTCTATATATATATATATATATATATATATATATATATATATATATAGAGAGAGAGAGAGAGAGACAGATATATATACATATACATATATACATATAAATCTATATGTATGTGTGTGTGCGTGTTTGTGTATATGTGTGTTTGTGTGTGTGTGTGTGCGTGCGTGCGCGCGCGCGTGTGTGTGTGTGCGCGCGTGTGTGTGTGTGCGCGCGTGTGTGTAACGGAAATAAAGGTTTCGGTTTATATATGACGATTATTTGTTATATACTAGCATCGAATTCTATATGTTATATAGCGGCTTCAAATTCACGCTGCTAAATCGTGTATCTGTATACGTTGCAGGTATGTATGATCACGTAGCGAAGTATGTAGTAGTCAGCTACTACCGACTACTGGACTTCAATAAACAACAGATACGTATGTACAAAAAGAGGACCCTTCTTTATTTTCTTCGGTGTGTGAGTGGTGAAGGCGCAGAGCTTCACAATGAAAATGCCGGTGACTGGCGAAGAGAGCAGTGTTCACAACGAGTGCCCGGGATTGTTTGCTGATGGGAGACGTGAAGTGTCATTTTTGGTTGCTGGCTGGCGTCTCTGACTGCTGTCAGCTATACCCTCTGGCTTTTGTAATGACGACACGCCTACGCCTTTATCTTTTGATCTGATAACGGACGTTTGTTATATATTTCTTTATCTTCTCCCTGCTTCCTTGACTGGAAAGCCTCGCTTTCGTTTTCCCCTTTTTTAAAATATATATTTTTATAAATCTCTTTGTCTTTTTGCCGGAAGTTCCGTCTTCCGGGCGAGGACAAAACAACATATTGAGATATTTTATTTATGATATTAATTTTCATTTACTTCTTCAGGGTATTTTTAATTAATTACTAATGTGTTTTTATTATCTTATCTTATATTAACATATATCTATATTTTTATTTTCAGTTCAATTCATCCTATTTTCTCTCTTTTTTAATTCATTATTTTATGAACACTTATCTCATATAAGTTTATTTATTTATTTATTTCTGTTCTAAAATCATCTAATGTTATCTAATATCTTATTGTTGTATTTTATTACCGTTGGTATTTTCTTTTCATTTCGTTCCGCTTCACTTTATCTAATCGATATTTAAACGAATCAATTGTTTGATTAGTATAATTGAAAGAATTCAACAAATATATCAGATCACTAGTAACTTTGATGGCTAAGTAAGGCCTGTTTGGCTGCGGAAATCTACTGTTAATCAGTAGACAACAATATGAAGAGATTGGAATAAAAACTGAAACATTACCAATATATAAAACGACAACTAAAAAAAGATTCTAGCAGAAAATTGATATAATAGTAAACCAGCCAAGTACTAAAAAGGCTTAAAAATCAGTTGTCAGCAATCTAATGTTAAAAGACTGTATCATTGATAAATAAATCAATCATAGATCAGAGAAAAGTACAAGGGTAAATACCACTAAGTATTATGACATTAAAGCTAATTTCAAGGTCAACAATGGATCACATTTCAAAGACCTGTTTTTTAAATCTTTCAAAAATCAGAAAATTATCAGATTTTAATCTGGTCTTCTGAAGTTTGTTAGTAGCAGATAGAAATAATTTCTGAAATGTTTTTTTAGAAAGATTGTGGGTATTCTCTCCTTAGATGTTCATTAAAAGAGACTGTTTTTCTTTAATTTGATTTAAATAAATGAAATTTTAGAATGTAAAATATAATTTTCCTCATAATGATAAGTCACGGAAGAATTGCAATCATTAAATTTAAACACAGTGTTTGCAGAAAATGTTCCCTAAATTTTAAGATGAAAATTTCAGTAAAACTTTTATAACTCAAGTATCAGAGTTAACCGAAAAATAGTAGGATGAAACACAACGAGTTTTAAGGAAAAAGATTTACTAAGCAAGGATACAAGAGCAACATAGTAATTAGCAATGGCTAGGCTGAATTAACAAATAGCGTAAAATTTCGTTGTTTCTCTCTACTGAGGTTTCGCCAGACATTATTTATGGGAAAAGCAAACTATTCCATTCTCAATATTTATGTACTATATGACAAAAACTAAGACTGTAAAGAATAGTATTTAATGAAAATTCATATGCAAGCAAGAAAGGGATTTTCCAAATGACTGACATATATGTTTATCTTTTTTTTGTAATTTTGATTTTTTGGGTTCTATATTAAACAGTTAATTGGACCCGTCAAAAAGCAAATCATGTTCATTTTTTTAGTATTTCTAACTAAAAAAAACTAAGACTGTAAAGAATAGTATTTAATGAAAATTCATATGCAAGCAATAAAGAGATTTTCCAAATGACTGAAATATATGTTTACCTTTTTTTATTTTGACTTTTTGGGGTTCTATATTAAACGGTTAATTGGACCCGTCAAAAAGCAAATTATGTTAATTTTTTTTTGTATTTATCTATTTTAATTGTGAATAGATATTGTTTTTTTTTTGTGTGTTAAAACTAAAATACTCTATTAGAAAGAATGTAATATTAAGGAATTCAAGCCATAAATGATGAACATCTTAGAAAGTTTTTTTTAAGTGTGTTTTTAAATTATCAGAGGAAACATCGGAGTAAATATGAATATTTATAATGTAATATTTTTGTTTGTTATAAAAATAAAGGCATAAAGATGTCATTATAATAGTTTATTCCACTTTTGAAAGACCATGCTTGCCTCTTGTTGACATTTTGATTGCAATTCGATTTTTATATCGCTGAACTTTGTTTTATTTTATTTGAGAATTAATGACAATTGATTGGTAAGCTGGCAGCGTGGATACCAACTTAATTCCGTAGACATTTCCATTTCTCTTGTTTTTTCAACATTCTTAAAATTATTTCCCTCTTCTTTCGAAATGAAAACAAAACACAAATTGCATAGGGGAAAAATCCAATAACAAGGGAGATAATCAGACAAAATTCGATCAAAATGAATTGTTGCGTTACATCTGTTTGTTATATTTTAAAAGAAAATTGTGTTTTTTTTTTTGTTTTTTTCCTTTATTGTACCTCTGAAAACGGAAATGATTCTTTTATCAATTTTTTTTCTTTAATTTTGTTTTATTTTTATCTATTGATTTAGTGTTTGTCTTCTATGAGTTTATTCAACCAATAGAGTTCATTAGTACAATTCGTAGCACACTCGAACCAACCGTTACCTGTCAAAGATGTCAAGAGAAGAACTAATTGCGAGTTTCTTTTTATTGATTTCGTTACATACGCCTATTAACTTGATTGCTGTTTCTAAAGTTGTACTACTCTTTCGTCTGTGCATAGTTTTTTTAATGATAAAAGAAGGAAATGTGAACTTTGATAAATTACTAGGTTTCCTTCTATAGTATGCACACCTCCTCTTATTGATATTTTCTAAGTGTAGAATAGATTGAATACCCTATATTTAATGAATGATAGTATCTTCTAATAACATGGTAAAAAACGCACAAAATGGTTTACACCTGCTTGGAAGGCGACCATGCTAACCGTTACACCAACAGCGCCTGGCTGTAACGTTGTCCCCTTTTTTCCGGACACTAAAACGATATCTGTAACGTTGTCGTATTTCTGGTCACAGTACCCAAAGCGATATACAAAACGGGGCGGTGGTGGTTGCGATATATTCACGGTACTAAAAATGTCTTCTTGTTGAAAAACATTACAACGCGAGAAATATGTAGTTACAACTGCTAGCCTTTATTTTCGTGCTCGTCTCGTGGGTTCGTATCAGAGAGGCGGAAAGGCAGAGAGAAAGAGAGAGAGAGAGAGAGAGAACTATTAAACTGCTGTCATCCCACACGGGACCAAGGGCACGTCTTAACCCTAGGCTGTCCCAAACCGAAAAGAGCTCGGTACCTTTCTTCGTTGTCCCACGTCACCACGTGACTTCCAGTCAACACCCGAAACTTCCGGTTGACACTCAATTCTCCATTCGGAGTCACGCTACGGGCAAACCATCGTTCACCCTGTTTTGCTCATCACTATTTTTTAAACCTTTATCATCTCTCACTTATTTCCTTCTTCCTCCTTTTCTAATATAGTAGTTCTAGCTCACAAAAGTCAGGATAATATCCCCATCTTGCTACACTGGCTTCTTATCGATATTGGATTAATTAAACAATATCTAAAAGAAAAAACAAATATGATAGAACGAAAGCAGTTCTCTTAAATCAGTGTCAAGTGCGGGTTTAACAAGTATAAAGCACACAGTATTTCTTGTCTGTTGTATAGAAAAGGAAATTCAGCGAGAAACTGAGAATGATAGTGTAAAGATAGTGCAAAGTTATACATACTTTGGATACAAATAACTCCGACGAAGGTTAATAGACAAACATTTAATGAACACAGCACATGGAAAACAGTTGGTACAACGTTCATAGTAAAGAGTACATATAAAAAGAGGTACACAAATAAAGATAGACACATTCATGAATGATACAGATATACATATATGAGTACAGACATGAGACTAGGAATAGTCCATGGTGTGAGGACAGTAATGTAAGGGGGCGGAGCCCCAACGAGAGGGTTTAGATAGAATCTACCCCATGTGGCTCGAAGTTGCTGAAACGGAAAAGAGAGCGAAAGTGTTTGAAACCGGCGCTTAAATACTATGGTGCCCCTGGTGGGCATCATCAAACTAAAAAGGGCAGACAACTCCACCAGGCGAATACAAACTAACGCTACAATAGTATCTTCTAATATCATGGTAAAAACGTGGTTTACACCTGCGTCGGCCGGGAGTCGAACCTGGATAGACTGCTTGGAAGGCAACCATGCTAACCGTTACACCACCGACGCCTGGCTTCTTATCAATATTGGATTAATTAAACAAAGTCTGAATAAATAGTTTGGACTAGGTTCTACAGATACACGTGTCATAGATTTCTTGAGTGGAACTACATACGCGTTGTTGAGGAATCGGGATGAACGTTAACTTCAGAAATATTGCTTTCACAACGATATTTATTGTCTTACAGTAATATAACTTGTATACTGACATAAGTATATTTCAGAGGACGTATAGAATATGCATGCCGGAAAATGATGCCTTTCACTGCAAAATGTTGTCTAAGTAAATGATAAATAAAAGGCGGACTTGTTTAATGAATTTTCGGAAATGATGTATACCTTACTATAAACTAGCTCATCTATATTTTCTTTTCTTTATTTTACTTCTTTTCTTCATTTTTGTCACATTGTCATCTCATAACTCATAGTCAATTTGAGAGATCGCCGTATTTCCGTATTTAGCAATGGAGAATATTATCAGAATATTAGGTTTTGAATATTTCAGTACGTTAAAAGTCATGATTTACAATGTAAGTACAATGCTAAAAATGGACCTTTACTTTGTGTCTGTCAGATTTGCTAAACCTAAACTTCATCTTCTTTCTTTAATCAAGTGACACAGATTTATCTATCTATCTATCTATCTATCTATCTATCTTTGATGACTCGTATCTATCTGTCTATCTATCCATCTATCTGGACCTGTACTTTGTGTCTGTCAGATTTGCTAAACCTAAACTTCATCTTCTTTCTTTAATCAAGTGACACATATCTATCTATCTATCTATCTATCTATCTTTGATGACTCGTATCTATCTATCTATCTATCCATCTATCTGGACCTTTACTTTGTGTCTGTCAGATTTGCTAAACCTAAACTTCATCTTCTTTCTTTAAGCAAGTGACACAGTTTTACCTATCTATCTATTTATCTATCTATCCATCTATCTGGACCTTTACTTTGTGTCTGTCAGATTTGCTAAACCTAAACTTCATCTTCTTTCTTTAATCACAGTGACACAGATTTATCTATCTATCTATCTATATATATATCTATCTATCTATCTATCTATCTTTGATGACTCGTATCTATCTATCTATCTATCTATCTATCTATATATCTATCAGTGAAAACCTTCTAAACAGAAACCAAATCTATAACCATCTTTAGGATTTCTTTCTATGCGTTTTTCTAAAAATCAAGATTTGAAAATTGACATTGTAGTGTAATACAAAGCTCTGTCTTACTAACTTCAAATCGTACTAAAATGAGTGTGGAGTCAGTGCTTTATTTTCCTTACTCGTAAGTCTACTCTGACTCAGAATGGTAGTACCTGTTGAGATCCCATTGGATGTATTTGAAATTATTAGTCTTAGATAGAAATAATTGAAACTATATCAGCCAGTAAAAATGAATATGGCTCATTCTGTCTTTAATTTCTGTCATCTGATTGGCTTCAAACAGAAATTAATAACTCCTTTTCCAACATCAACAGTCAAACGATAAAAGAAATGAAATGTACTAATAACACTCCAAATATATTGGATAACTGTAACATCTGATTTTCAGGTGTGACAGTGTAGAAGATATAATTTGAAACACCTGCTGAGTTGGAGTTTGGTTTATTGATATGCCACAGACAGTTTTTTTTATTGATATTTCAACTTTGATTGTCGGTGGGTTACGCTATATTTATATTTGGAGCAATTTCAAAATTATACATATAATGTAAATATCCACCCATTCTTTATAGCTACAAGATGTACATATGGAGGATTTAGAATTTAATCTTGGATCAGACATGGGAAAAGCGTTAACATTTGCAAAGTTAAAAAAAGCAATCATAAAATAATGCAGGAGGAAATTACTCAAAATAACTCCCCTGTCGACTGGGGCGTTAGAATGCACCGACTGTACCTCTGCAGAAGGGTTAGGACTCCCCTATGTGGCCACCTGTTGGCCGTGGGTGGCGACCCGTGATTCTTTAGGGTAAAACCCAGGTGGATGAGCAGTCCATAACTTGCAATACTCCACATTGGCCCTATCTTGAGCTAGACGGGCAGTCCGAGAGACTCTCCGATCAATCGGCTGGTCACGTCAAGCCCTAGCACCTATATTATTTTTCCAATCCTATTGCCCTTATGGTAACCCCCAATCCTTATCATATGGATGCTAGAAGGCGGTGGCTGCGGGTCTACATGTCCTGAGATTGACGTTAAACTCTATCTGATGGTGAGGTTCCAGTTCTGGAGGTTTGGGAAATGTGGAGCACCCCTTCATCACAATTGCTACCTGGTCCACTCTGACCCGGAGTGGTAGTATCTGTTAGGGTCCCATCTATGGGTTGAATAGAAAAATGTATTTATAAAAAAATTGTATTATCCATTAAGAATTGATTTATTTCAAAACTTTATCGGCATTAAATGACCCACTGAGGTTGATATGCCGTAAAATCAAACCATTACTTTCAGTTCAGTTCAAAATAACTACCATATCATACTATCACCTCTGTTGACCCGTAATTTTAACTTCTTCCCATGACCTTGACGCAAAATAGAAAATTCTGGTTTTAAGAAGACAATTGATCAATTGTTGTTTTTTTTGTTGTTGTTTTTGTTTTATCTTTTTGTTGTTGTTTTTTTTGCTGCTTCTCTCGTCTACTAAAAGGATCTTCATCATTAGCAGCATCACTATTTATTCATTCATTATTTCTATGCAACCAGGCGTTTTTTGTAAGGTATTTCCACCTACGCTTACAGTATGATATAAAAACCACTGTTGGCAATTCTACGTATTATTAGTAGTAGGAAGAGTGGGGTGGGAATGAGAGGTGCTTTGTCGATACATTTATTATTGAAAAGTCGATAGAAATCATATAAAATCAGCAAAAAGGATGGGTGTTGTATAGCGGCTTCAAATTCACGACGTTAAATTCGTGTCTGTTTGTACTGGGGTTTTCACTGTACCCAAAGCGATGTATGTTAGTAGTCAGCTACTACCGACTACTGGACTTCAATAAACAACAGATACGTATGTACAAAGAGAGGACCCTTCTTTATTTTCTTCGGTGTGTGTGTGGTGAAGGCCAGAGCTTACAATGAGTGCACGAGGGGTGTTTTCTGACGGGAGACGTGAAGTGTCCTTTCGGCTACCGACTGGCGTCTCTGTGTGTCGGCTCGAATCTTCTCGCCTTTATATTGATAGGTACACCTCCGCATCTTTATCTTTTGATCTGATAACGGACATTTGTTATATATTTCTTTATCTTCTCCCTGCTTCCTTGACCGGAAACCCTCTTCTGTTTTTTAACTTCTTTGTTCGCTTTTACCGGGAAAAAAAGTAATTTGGCATTCTTTGTTTAATTTAACCGGAAATTCCTATTTCCGTTTGTACAATATACAACATGGAGAGTCAGTGAGAAAATTCTGACTAACGGGAATAGAGATTCCTTGGTTTGAAATCACTTCCCCTAGCTGGAAGGATAATAATTGGCTATACGTTTCTTAAAGGTATAATCACTATGGGTAATTCAAACAGCGTCATTGCTTAACTTCAGTGATCAATTGTAGACCGACGTTTTCCGTATTACTTGACCGTTAGCTTAATACTCATGTGTGCAAATTTTATAATGAAAATCAATTAGTTTAGAATAAAATTATCTCTGGGTGCTTCACTAGCGCTGTTTACGACAAAATAACTCTCAAAATTTGAGATTTCGTCGTGTGCCAGTGTTTAGCACGTTATTCTTACAACCCCCCAAATCTATAAGGAGATAAGAATTTATTGGATACATCTGTGTCACATTAATCAAAGTTTAAGAAAATACGCGTCTCGGACCAGTTCGCTGGTTTTGATTGTTCTATACTCAGTAGTGTTTTGCGACTTAGTTATCTGTAGTAACTATCAATTCAAATGTCATCATCGGCAGATATTAAGTTGATTATCGAGTCACATCCTGTTTATAGAATTTGTATTACATTTTACTTCAGAATAAAAGCGGGAATCCTATCATTAATATTTAACTGCTATCCATTTTAGAAATAATATTACAATGGACTGATCTACACTCTACTAATTTAATAAATTTGCAGACTGGATTTCTCGTATGAACTACTATTAAAATAAGATTGACATAGTAAATCTGCTTCTATCATTTCTGAACGATTGATTTTTATGTCATGTATTCTTATTTAATACAAATACATTACACACATTTTTACGGTTTAAATTATTGCTATCTAATACTAATAATTAAGTAACTAATCATAATACTTAAAAGATAACCAAAACTTCAAGCAAGTATACTTAACACAATAGTTTACGTTCATTTTGCATCAAGTATCCCAATCGAAAATGAATGATAATTAAACGGATCTATCTAGCCCGTAGATGGGACCCTAAAAATTACTACCACTCCAAATATGAGTTTAACTGAGAGGAATGTCTATAAACTGTACTCCATAATCCCGAGGTCTCCAGAGCTGAGCTTCGCCATTAGGTACAGTTAAATGTCCAACTCATAATACCTCATTTTGCGAAGGGGTTATTAGCCCTTTATAGTTACCATATTCTAAGCCCCATCGACAGGGCGGTATCACCTCTGACTAAATTACTCATCAAGGTGTCTCGGCTCATTGGGTTACCGTTGGGGGGCATCTTTCAGATAATTAATCACTTTCTGGTGCCCGATCTCCAGCTATATACAAAGGGAGGTGCAGTTGGAGTTCACTCACCTTTTTAAGGTAGTCCAACTAAGAGAAGATTACTCTGTTGTTGCTACGTTTATCTCGATTCGCTGAGCTATCAAGAAACAGAACTAAGTGTAAAGAGCATCGCCTGATGTATGTGACTTGCGAAAATAAGATGAACACTCAGTAGTGAACAGTCAGATGGCTCTTATACCGGACACTGTTAGGTGAGATACTGTTGTAGGTGATACACCCTATTGACCAAAGGAATGCGCCGACAGGTTACTATAAATAAACAGGGATAATTGTGGCTTAGCAGTAAGCCAATACGAGCAAGCCAATACTCTATTGTCGGACGTGGTTTTCCCCATCTCTCTATTGTATTTGTCTACTTTCTGTTAATACATTTTTCTACTTTTGTTACCCATCGTTTTGTTCTTATTTGACCCCTTAAAACCTCACAACAGATACATAACAACTAGTAGTACTACTACTACTATCCAAAGTTAGGAAACCAGACTGGGAGAAGGAAAAATCTGAATTGTTTAAAGTTTTACTTTAAAAAGTTTCCGTGTCACATCCTTCTCGTGGTAGAAGGATTGGGTAAATATATTTTCGAAAATTGTTTGCTTTTTCGTTATAGAATGATCTAATTTTAAACATCTTTCTTTTTTTTTTTACAATTTTAGAGT
>CM042140.1:26361742-26371742 GCA_023376005.1 Doryteuthis pealeii
ATGTATCACTTCCTCACCAGTTTTACTTGATGCGGAGATTCAATAGATACTCTGCAGGATAAGATGTAAGACATGTCAAAGGGGTCGATGAACGCTTTTGTAGGGTGAACTTCTATACATCACTCTCATGCCGTGACCGATACAAAGTTCATAATTAATCATGTGTGTCGGACAAAATACACTCTGTTATAAAACATGGTACTCATGTAATAAAACCTGACACTCCGACCTTTCGGTACAGCATCCCTTCAAGTGAAGGGCACAATGATGAAAAATCTACAACTTCAATAACATCCCTTTTTTGGATACATGTTGCTGAAATATACTTACAGGAATTGACACCGTGTAACTTATTTGTAATTAGAAAAAATCCCTGATACCAGATGTTCCTAGATGTAATCAGATTGTTACAAAATCATGTCATCCGATAGCCATTCTCGCATTCAAAGTTGTAGCATATATATATATATATATATATATATATATATATATATATATATATATATATATATATATATATATATATATATATATATATATATATATATATATATATGGGGGTAGGTATTCTGTATTAGAGAAATAAATAAAGTGTTTCTCTGAATGTTTGAGATGAGGCTTGATGATTAGTATTATCTGCGTTATTCGGACTATTGTCCTTATCTTCATTGTTATCTTCATTGTACAACGTTTCGGCCAATATACCCTCCAGTCTTCTTCTGGTATTTCTTGTCGGAACCTTCTTGGGAACTTTCTTGTCGTAATAGGGAACAATCCCGGAACTTTGAACCTAACCCTTTATTCAGTCCACGGGGGTATCCTGTTCTCATTCCGCTAACCAAAGCTGGGGCAGGGGAGTTAAGCTGTGTTAATTATTATTCTATCCTACTGCTGTCCTTGACCAGGATTGAACCCGCAATCTAGAGATAACTCCACTTGGTCATGTGTCCAATTGGACAATCCAGTGTGAATTTTGGGAACTTATAAACCTAATGTCTTGTTTTGGCTAGAATATCTACCTATTCACTTATGTATGATTTTTTACCAATACTCATATTGTTTTTTTTAGAGGGAGTTTATGGTGAATAAGGAGTGCATATCGGCCGAGACGTTGTACAGATAACAATGAAGATGAGGACAATCGTCCGAATAACCCAGATTATATAAATAAAGTGCCCGATCAGAGGAGTAAGATTTGTATTTATTGTAATAAAATTAAAAGGCACTTGTTACCATTTATTTTCAAAGCAACATACTTGCAACTTGTCATCAGGACTACGCGCATTTGAAAAACATTACAAAGAATTGTAATTCAGTTTTATATGTATATAGGTATATACATAGTCCTGAGTCGGTCTTTTATCTATCAGTGTTAGCTCCTCCTATGCGAAAAAAAAAAGTATGTCCCTGTTCACACCCATGAGATTGTATTACGTATATGCCCACCAACACATATAGACTTGCCTGCGTGCATACACTTACACGTTTAGGGACACGTACATATACATACACACACACACATATACATAAACATATATATATAAATATATGTGTATACGCTTCGTACCCCTATCACGCAAGAAATCCACGATATATAAAAATATACATATACGCATACATATATACACATATACACAAACACACACACACACACAAATATGTATATATATATATATATATATATATATATATGTGTGTGTGTGTGTGTGTGTGTGTGTGTGTGTGTGAACTGAACAAACAATTTGTTTGAAATGGCGGGGGCCGACAATTTTGGGGAGATTATGTGATTAATTACAGTCATATCTAATTTGTTAATTATTTAAACCGATATGCACGCCTAATTCATTTAATCATAATTAATTAATTAACAAATTAGGTATGACTTTAATTAAGCACGTAATCTCCCAAATATATATATATATATATATATATATATATATATATATATATATATACGCATATGTGCACATACACATACATGTACATTGTACATACATACACACTCGAACCCAAAACCTATTTACGCACGCACACACATACATACGCACATACATACGAAGACATCTATATACACGTTTATATATATACATATATAAACACGTACTCGCACGTATAGGCTCCTCCGTTTAGAATTTTCGCGCCGGTCCGTTGTTTTGGTAATTTGTAAACACGATAATTGTTTTATGGTTTTGATTAGTTTTTTCCGGGTCAGTTACTCTGTTGTCACTGTTGATCCCGACTGTAATTGAACTTTATTGGTGGGCGTCCTTAATGTGTCTAGTTTGATTCTACGTATTAAGGGCCTTAGTTATCTTTTTTTAGGGGGGATGGAGATTAAAGGCGTATACATACATTCTTACGTGCCTCTATTATGCATGTGCATAGCCGCTCCATATTTGCATGTACACAGTTGCACATATATATATATGCACATATCTATATGCAGCTATCCATATGTTTGTCCAAATGAGACCCTATACTCTAGTGCACGCATGCTATCATGCGTTTTCTCATGCACGGCCACCGTTTTGATTTCCTGGTCTCCATTTTTTATTTGGTAATATCTAGCTATGTGCAAAATATCGCTGGCTCTATAAAAGGGTGATCACAGGAAATTATTCTAAGAATCATATAAAATAAACTACCTATCCGATTTTAATAAAACTTTCGATATATGAAGTAACAAAAGACGAATTTTAATTGTAAATAATTTTTTACTAAATTGAAAAGACTAATAATTTTTTTCGTTAGTTTTTGTTTTCCGCGTTGATCCCCCTTAGCAAGATCTTTTTTTTTGTACATAAATAAATTTTACATTTTTCGAAAGACAACTCAATGACGAAACATATGTAAGAAAAAATAATTCGCATATAAATCGGTTTTGGAAATAGGGCATCTTAAACATTGAAACTTAAATCTCGTAAATAAGAAAAAATATGTATATATATATTTTTTTAATTGTTAGATTATTTTCAAAAGAATTTTATATTAAAAGTTCCTATTGTCTACATTTTTATTTTATTTTTCAGGGATTTTTAAAAAAAATATAAAATGTAAAATAAATACTTTTCGATAATGTATAGCAGAATCGTATTTATTTAATCAAAGAAAATATTGTATAAAAAGATCTTGCTAAAAATAATGACATAATATATGTCGGTTTTTATTTTATAAATATTTGAAAATAATGTTTTAATTAAAAATTGTCGTCATTTTTATTACGGATGGATCAAAGAGAAATAAAAACTGGGTTTGGGGGAAAACTGTTGTTGTTGTTTTCACTGTGTTAATAGGTTCGAATCCGTGACGCGTGTATATACTCTGTAAAAGAAAACTCAAACAAACAGTGTTTGAAGAAATTTATTATTTTATTTGGAAACAAATAATTCTCCCGTTTATATCCAGAAAGCAGATATTACCGTTCAGTTAAAATTTTATTATAAATAATTTCTAGCATTCTAATTCTGATTTTCCAAACTTGCTTTTTCAATAATATTAAGAGTTAAATCGTGAGGCATCAAGGAAATGCTAAATTAGCAATTTGTTTTTGCTTCAGAAAATAATTTTTCATACGTTTAGTCCTCCATACTAAGAAAAGGTGCACACGTCAAGATGCGATAACTGTCAACAAAGAGTGGGAAATTACGGGAATTTACTTTAAAATGCAAAAATTTAGGTTTTATGTAAGAGAAATTTCTTTTTTTCTTTTTTATAACACATAAACTTGGAATTGTTCTTTATAATAAACATAAATTTATATTAAACATAAAAGAAAACATTCCGTGTTTGTAACATCCCGTGTTTGTCTACCCTTCTTCACACACACACACACACACACACACACACACACATATATATATATATATATATATATATATATATATATATATATATATATGTGAGAATGGCTACCTGAAGATGTTGAGAGCTTTTATAAAGACAGATTCATTTATAGTCAAATGGCTGGTTATTAAGTTTTAACTTTATGTAATATATATATATATATATATATATATATATATATATATATTACTGCTAAAAAATATTATAATTAGAGGAAAAATAAAAATCAATTTGAAATGATTACGTTAACAAATTCGATATAATTCCTTAGATTTAAACCATGATAAACCCTTTATTTTTCCTCTAATAATATTATTAGTATTATTACTGCTCTGTATTTTTAATATATTGAGCACTTTTGAATTATTTACTGATGCCACTGCGACAGATAAGTTAAAGCGGCAATTGGATACTACATTTATATATATATATATATGGGAGTAAATATGGAAATTAAATCCGACAATATAAAGAAAATTTGAAAAAAAAGTATTCCGAAATTGGGATGAATTTAATAATCGATGTTTAAAACATTTCGGTTACATTGAACCTTCATCAGGATGTCTCTTGGGGTGAAGAAAATGATGGATGTTTTTATATGTGACAGGAGATGAAAATCTTTTTAGTTATGTAACTGTATTTGATCAGCGTTTTAATTTTGAAAGGCATAGATACATAGTTTTACCTAATAACCCTTCCACTAACTCTATAGAAAACAATTTACACCACCTTGGTATCAAAATCGTTACTATTTCATCCAAATCAATTAGAAGCTTACTCAATGTGGGGTCTCACCATCCTATAAAATCCGAGGCTGGTGTTTACGCAATTCCATGTAAAGATTGCGACAAAAAATACATTGGGGAAACAGCAAGAACTCTCAAGAAGCGTTTATATGAGCACAAACGCGATATTAAATTGGGCAATTTTCAGAACACCCTCCTCCAACATATGTCTGAAACTAATCATAACTTCAATTTCAATGATGCCACAATATTAGCCCATATTCACAACAAAAGACTACGACAGATTTTTGAAGCCTGTGCAATTTCGCATTTGCCCTCTCTTAATAATCGACATGGTTTTTTCAATATATCTCCGTTTTTAGCTAAAATAGTGTTAAACAATTACAAAATACCAGGCTTCATTTAATTATTTATTTAGTTATCATTCCCACTTTGTTCCCTTAATAACCGACATGTATTATTTATTATATCTCCGTTTCTAGTTAAATAGTGTTAAATAATTACTAAATACCAGGCTTCATTTAATTATTTATTTAGTTATCATTCCCACTTTGTTTCCCTATGTTCTCTTAAAAATAATCAGTCCATTAATACTTTTTCTCGTCTTTTGCATTTCTTCGAGTGGCGTCACGCGTCATGACACCTTCGCGTGAGTAGATCGCGACTTGCCTTTCAAAATTAAAACGCTGATCAAATACAGTTACATAACTAAAAAGATTTTCATCTCCTGTCACATATAAAAACATCCATCATTTTCTTCACCCCAAGAGACATCCTGATGAAGGTTCAATGTAACCGAAATGTTTTAAACATCGATTATTAAATTCATCCCAATTTCGGAATACTTGTTTTTTCAAATTTTCTTTATATATATATATATATATATATATATAGAGAGAGAGAGAGAGAGAGAGAGAGAGAGAGACAGACAGACAGACAGACAGACAGAGAGTGGGCGATCGGTCGCAGAATTTGACTACCCAGGTTTCACCGATAGAGATTTTTGAGAAAACTGATTTCCGTCAGAGTTTTCCTGAAGATACATCTCGATGGGATTCTGCTTTTTATTCGGTTCTTTAAACAAGGTCTACGTTTGTATTATTCCGAATCATTCGGTTTCTTTCTTTTTTCCGAGAGCCGAAATTGTGACTTGCTCGATAATTTTCTTTTTCTTTTCCATTATATACAATCTTTAATATATATATATATATATATATATATATATATATATATATATATATATATATATATATATATGTGTGTGTGTGTGTGTGTGTGTGTGTTTGTGTGTGTGTGTGTGTGTGTGTGTTTAACTGAAGTTGTAAATTTGTCCGAGAGACTTATTCTCTGAAAATCATTACATTCACACGTGTTGTAAGGTTAGTTTAATCCTACCAGTAGTGTGCCTTAAACACGATGTTCTTGAGAACTGGTTTATGAGAGGAAACCGTAATCAACTTTCAATGTATTGACTACATGCTCAACAAATCGGTAAAGAATCAGAGACACTGGTGTTGATCAGACAGAAAGACGTATACGAATGTACACAGCTATATACATATAATATATGTGTGTGTGTGCATGTGTGAGTGTGAGTGTGTGTGTGTGTGTGTGTGTGTGTGTGTGTGTAGAGGAGAGATAGGTAGATTTGAAATTAATGTGGTTGAGAGATAGATACCTAAACAGATGAATCAGAAAAGAATGTAGTTAGATAGATAGATAGATGGATAAATGGATGTATGGATAGGAAAAGAATAAAATTGATGAATCAATAGGCATGGAAAGAATGGTATATATATATATATATATATATATATATATATATATATATATATATATATATATATATATATATATATATATATATATCCTTGTGAGTATGTGTGTGTGAAGATAAATAGATATGAACAGACAGTGATAGATACAAACAGATAGATACGAATATATATATATATATATATATATATATATATATATATATATATACTAGCTAATATATGCACCCTCCGGGTGCAAGTATTTAAGTTTTAATATGATAAAATATCACATTAAATTAGAAAGGCTAATGAAACTGAAAAAGAATTCAGATAAAAATATTTAGAACAGAGGGGGTATAATCGAAAAATAGAACAACTTTTAAACTAACTCTTCCATCATTTTCCATTACTCCCGTCTTTCAGTGGTAAATTTATCTAATTTAACTATTTAGTTAAAATAGGAAGTAAAGAATAATATTGAATTTTGCTCATATTCAATAAGATAAAACCAAACAATTAGAAATCAATAATACTAAGCATATATTTATTAAAATCAATTTTTTAAGATCAACATGCAAATTAGCCTTCCCATTCATACTGTAAACCGCTATTTTGTTGTATATATAAATACAATTGCATGTTATTAGTATGTAGATATGGTTAACAGTCTTAATGATGTAAAACAATTTTACTAATAATTGAGGTTTAAATAAAAAATAAAATCATGGAGAATGTGGTGTATATAACAAAGAGAATTGTGACTTGTATAGTAATATAGTTTCGGTTACATACAGAGAAACCCACAATCTCCATTATAATAAGATATATATGTATATATATATATATATATATATATATATATATATATATATATATATAGGTCGAATCTTCTCTGTGTGCGGAATATTTTCACACAGATGAACTGACCGCATATGTAAGTGATATTGATTAAATTCATCTTTTATTATCCATTCTATTCTTTCGTTTCTTTATTCATTCTTCCTCATATTGTCGGATTCATTTCCAATTTCCATTTTACACACACACACACACACACACACACACACACACATATATATATATATATATATATATATATATATATATATTAATAGAGAGAGAGAGAGAGAGAGAGAGAGAGGGACAGAGAGAGAGAGAGAGAGAGAGAGATGAATACATATTGAAAAATGTGTAAGTCTAAGTAGAAAAACATCCGCCAATAATTACTCACAGAAAGATAACGGACAAATCGAGAAAAATGAAAAAAATATAAAATAAACGATGAAAAAATATGTTGGAAATATAAACATAATATACGTATGTCATATATATTTGGAAAGAAACTCCAGATTGTGTGTCACGGGAAAAACCTAAACTCCCAAATTAAACATTCGGTCATTAAACCCCATTAGTATGGTGTAAAAAAATGAAACCTGGGACGTCGTACTGAGTGTAGAAGTAGCAAAAACCAAGGGATGTCAGTCCATTGATAGATATCTCAGGAGATATCCACTCCTTTGTATTGAAGACTTTCTCGCAGGCTATTTGAATCTTTCAAGGAGTGTACTTACTTAGCTATTTAAAAATTCGATTAAATTTTTAGAAAAACAAATTAAAGCACTTCAGACTGCAGTAGCCATATTGACAAAAACGGATATAAGAAATCGACAAATATTACGATCAGGCCACATGACTCTTTTTTGATTATCGTTTTAGTATTTTCTTGCGTATATGAATATTTTGATTTTCTTCTCTTCACACACATACCCATACGTGCGCATACATACATTACACACACACACACATATATATATATATATATATATATATATATATATACATGTGTGTGTGTATGTGTGTTTGCATGTGAGAGTGTGTAAATATACATTGATATATATGAGTGCATAAATACAATCCATATTAGAATTGTGTACAAAGTATATATATTTTTGGGGGATTGCTTAATTGAAGTCGTACCTAATTTTGAAAATTAATTAATTGATAATTAAGTAATTAGGCGGGCATACATCATTAATTATCAATTAATTAATTTTCAAAATTAGGCATAATTTCAATTGAGCACATATTATGCCAAAAATTGTCGGCTAAAAAAAGCCAATATCAAACACATTGTTTGTTTGTTTACTTCTCATATATATATGTATATCGACATGTATTGTCGATATATATATATATATATATATATTATATATATATATATATATATATATATATATAATCAATTATAATATTATGGATTTGGACTACTGGTTTTTAAGATCTGAACAATTTGACTCATCTGATGATTGCATAACCATGAAACTTTAAGTTATGAGTCCAAATCCATAGTATCACAATTGATTATAAATCTGCTCTGCTTTATTAGCATTGAGTACCTTTTCGTGCCAATACTTTTCTCATTTTCTCATTCATTCTCTATTTATTATATATATATATATATATATATATATATATATATATATATATATTATATATATATATATATATATATATGTCCTGTCACATATAAAGCATCCATCATTTTCTTCACCCCAAGATACATCCTGATGAAGGTTCAATATTACCGAAATGTTTAAACATCGATAATTAAATTCATCCCATTTTCGGAACACTTGTTTTTTCAAAATTTTCTTTATATTGTTGGATTTATTTTCCATATTTACTCCCATATATATATATATATATATATATATATATATATATATATAAAGTCGACGGGTTGGCCTAGTGTCAGTATCAGCTTGGACCCTTCTTCATTCATATACGTGATGACAGATATAATGGATGACTGGAACCCACCTAAATCATGGAAGAGAATAACTTGTATCATGATGATCTGCGCCTGTCATCAAAATAAGGAGGTTATGGTTGCTGCCCAATGCTCCCTGAAAACTGTAAAAACAACCAGGCATGGACTGGAGAATTGCAATGGAGACTACGAGGATGTGGTTAATTTTTAAGGCATGGGATAACTTCAAAATCGTAAGATGTTAGAGCACAATCTTCCTGATATGGGGCATAATGCCAAGCCTAATAAAATACATTTACCTACATATTGTCCTTTTGCTTGTAAGTGATATGGGTATGTGCGTGAGGCATTGTGCCTGTATGTATTTAGCCGACCTCTTCGTCACAAACAGAAAGTTACACATTACAGATAATTAGAGCTGGTTTGAATTCAGAGCTTTTCTTTCTCCTAGACCAGTTGTCTCGTGGCTAATACACAATCTAATCCATTCACATCTGGAAGGGGAACAGATGGATTCATGCCCTTATCAATGGTATTAGCTCGTCTTTCTTCGTCCGGGTTTTGAACTCAGATCGCCCTTTCCATTTCCTATGTTGATAACCATTATGTTAAGTGTGCCTTAAACCTTTCACCACGTTTTATATGTGGGTATTGAATACATGTTAAATAAATTTGTTGACGTTCCTAACTTGTACATTAGAATTAGAAACTAGAAAATATGGACAATCATTGCAAAAAAAAACAAAACAAATGAATTCTGAAAATGAGTTCACTGGAAATCACCGCCTATTATTCAATCCAGGGCCGGGTTAGCTCAGTCGGTAGAGCGTTCGGCTAGAAACCACAAGGTTCCTAGTTCGATACCGGTCCTCGTCAACTCAGCG
>CM042140.1:26376742-26384242 GCA_023376005.1 Doryteuthis pealeii
TCATTTTGAATAGTGTCAAACACAGTGTAATAGCATATATATATATATATATATATATATATATATATATATAATCTAATGAGTCAGACGAACCTACTATTAGTTTCGCATAAAGCTCTTCAGGGCTAAAATCTGAGTCAGATTTTAGCCCTGAAGAGCTTTATGCGAAACTAATAGTAGGTTCGTCTGACTCATTAGATTATCTTTATTATTGGCTCTACTTAGGTATCGATCACTTTTTACTTATTAGCTTTCTCCTAGCGGTTATATGAATATATATATATATATATATATATATATATTATATATATATATATATATATATATATCTTATATACATATATATACATATAAATTGTTTTTTCTTTTGGCCAAATGCTGTACCAATAGATTATTTTTTGTTGGTACGAATATCTTGGTCCTTTCTTTTTTTCAAAAACTTTTTTCTCCCTGGTTGATGTTTGGTAGTATATTTTTACAATCAAACTTTCTGCTGGGTTTTTTTCTTTGCAAGGATTTACCAACAAGCTTGGTATATATATATATATATATATATATATATATATATATATATATTAGCAGAGCTTTGTTAGTGTATTTGATTCTCACCGGATATCTCATAGTTCTCATGCCACTTCCAATCTAAGCTTCGTTTACTTATGAAACCTCACATATTCATAACTGTGGCAATACGATTTTTCAAATAACTTTGCTTATGTTGAGTATGAAGATATCTGTGCAGAGGCATGCTTGTTTCAGATAACATTATTTCCTTCCTTAGATAACACATTTCCGTATATAATAATATTATCATTTTTTGCCAGTACTCATAATTCAATAAGATATAAAGATTTTGGATTTAGTCCAGGAAAAATCTACAATAGCTTTTTGTAAATGAAGTCAGTTTTGAATCTTGCTTAAAAACAGCTGGTACTTATACATTAACGTTTCTTGTAGACTTTCTCAGTCTCCTTCGGATTATCTTCTTAACGGTCAGTAATCTGACAACTATGTACATTATTATCTATATATAATCATCCCTCTATCAAGGAAACATTTGAAAAAGCAAACAATCTACATTTTGAATATCAACCTTCAAACACAACGAATATGAATATTGTAAATCGTTTATTCTCTGTCAACTGAGTGTGACCTGATTCAGGGTTTGAAATTCCACAACCCGTAATATTATTCTGACCAGAACTCATTGATTTGAGGTCCATCACTCTCACAGCTTTGAGTAAGAATTGATTTTGTATTTTGTTATTTGAATATAAATGTTGTTGAGTTTTTAAAAAAAGAAAAAGAGTCGTTGTTTTTTTATGTGACCACTAGGCCGCCATTAAAATTGGAAATCAGTTTCTATAGCATATTTCTAGTCGTTTGAGATCTGAACAAAGCGTGGGCATTCGGCTAGACTTTCAGCAAATATAGAGACTCTGCAATCCATGGTTGATGCAGAATATCCGATCTTGACGGCCAATTTCGGAAATTCCGTGAGCCCTTTAGCTCAGTAACGACCGACGGGTTATATGAGTACTCTTTACTGCATAAGAGGAATACGAATGGGGGAGGGTTCTAATAAAGCCAACTTATTTTTTGCATATATAATTTTCAGGATGTGTTCGTGAGTCATATCATTGCAGCTTCGTAGCCTAAACATATCCGGTTTCTTTATTTATCACCCACCAATGTTAATTAATAACAATCTTTACACTATGACTCGTCACTTATAGGGCCGGTTTATCTCAGTCAGTAGAGCGTTCGCCTAGGAATCCCAAGGTTCCAGGTTCGATACTGGCCCTCGCTAACTCAATGCATGAGTAGCACATGGATCAGTGTACTAAAGTGAGGATCTGCTTGTAGGTGTGGTGCTCTACCAGAAACGCAAAAACAATCTCTTTGGTCAAGCGCTAGTGAAAAGGAGATAGACAGCCTCGCTGTCTAGCTGATATCGACATTAGGCCACTCCACCGAATTTACGTACTTATTACACTAGTTACATAGACGTAGTTACATAAACGGATGTAATAAGTGTTCACTGTGTGTATGGTTCATTTTTAAATATGTTCTTTCCGTGTCAACCAAAACTTCCGTACATCAAATCCAGTTGATTGACTTTGATGAAAGAGGTTAATAACATTTTTAGTTGTGACGGCTGTTAATTGTTATACAACTCGCAGAAAAGCGAGGATATATTCACTTGATGACAAATAAATACACTTTTTGCTTTAAGAATAATGTAAATTAGACATTAGTATATCATTTTTAACCGAGGAAAACAAATAAAAAGAAATATAAAATGTTCATAAAATTCAAAAATTGTTGTCTCCTGGAAGGTTTTTTAAAATATATATGCGTTTGTATATGTGTGAGGGAGGTGCTTATTGCTAACGGGTATCGTTGTAGAGACACTGGGTTTAAGCTCTGGACATGGCTCTTTGTGTCACAATTCGCGCTCATGCCCTTAGGAAAGTCAAGAATCCATCTCTCTCCCCTCAGTTATTAGTGAATAGTAAGTTATACGGGGCTTGTTAGGGTTGATACTGCTACTAGTAATTAGAAAATTCCGTATTGAAATCAGTTGTACTCCGCTTAAAAATGACCTTTTGTCTTATCTTGTCCGTAGGGGTGTTGGGATTAAAATAAAGTTAAATAACTTTTTTAAAATAGCAAATTCCCATGAGACTTCACCAGAGGAACCCTCCGAGCATGTCCAGAAAAAATGACCCACTTCCAGCCCCCAAGAGTCTCTCGGCTATTCCAGTTTAGGCCTTAACTGGGAAAAGACACTACTACTGGCCAAGGAGAATTTTCCTTGTCACGTGGTGGCTATGACCCGCAAATAAGCATAAGTCATAAAACTACCTTTCGTCTTTGTCTCTTCCTTCTTATTTCTTTGAATTCCTTTTCAGCGCGACCACCAAATAAGATGGGGTTAAAATGCAAACCCTAGGAATATGCACCAAGAATAACCAGCTACATTTTTACCTAAAACATTAAACCGCTTGCCACCCCAGTGGGGAGGCATTGGGAAAAAGGATTAAAGGGAATGAAGATGTGAAGAGAGAGAGAAACAGAGAGAGAGAGAGAGAGAGAGAGAGAGAGAGAGAGAGAGAGAGAGAGAGAGAGAGAGAGAGATTTTCAACTCTTCGGAAACGGTAAACATAATCTCTGAATCATTTAGAGTTTTGTTCAAATCATCTTTACCTAAACTGAAATCACTTGAAAAACTAGAATCACTCGTAAAAACTTTTTTTGGTGAATGGAATTACAAAGGTAGATATCAATAATTAGCCTGTCAGTTTATATATGTTTATTTTCCTTTCAACAATACCAAAAGGAACGCTTTCGGGTTATCTTTTCCAATATCCAATTATAAACATAGACAAAGCTAAAAGATACGTTATCCTGTGATAAGACTGCCTTCGAGGTGATTTTAACGTTTGCGTGTGTGCGTGCGCATGCGTGTGTGTTTATCGTTTACAAGTTGAATCCTTTTATATGTGGATGATTCATATTGACTAAAAATTCCTCAATTTATGAGACAAATCCATTTTATTTTTTAAAAAAGCTCTTATTTAACAACGCCCTGTCATCTGGTTCTGTAGAATACAGTAGTAATCCCGTGTCCAATTAGATGTTAGAACTATGTTTTAACACTGTGAAAAAATAGTGTTTTTATTTCAGTTGACTCTGATGATCGATAATAGAAATTAGAAATATCCAAAAATCAAAATGCTTTCAGTTAAAAGTATTACTGATACCACTTAATCTTGATTAAGTCATTATTCCTTATTTTAATGTTGGATTATAGCAAAAAACAAATGTTTATTTTGACAGGACGTAACTCAAATCGACAGATAAGATTAAATAAACTTAAATACATAAATACAGGGGCATTAGAACAAGATGAGGGAAACTATATTCAAGTTTTCTACAATATTAGTTTGAAATTATTGTGTTAATGACATCATTAGCGTATTTTGAGAATCTTTTTCTTTGTTTCTAGATTCAAATTGTTTCGGTTGTTTAGTTCTACAGTTAATATGACATAGTTTTTAAGAGTCACTCAAGAGTATTTAGACTAATATCTGTACACTACAATCATATTGTAAAGTCATCTACATAAATAAGGGGAACCGATTAGCTAAAATCTAAAGAAAAAACAAAGTCTGGTAAAATTGTTCAACTGAATACCTGATGAAATCTGGAGAAATTAATGGCTAAAATATATTTATTTACCCAACACCTCCACCACAAGCAGAATACGATACAAGTTCATTTTCAAACGAAGTATAACTGTTTAAATTCAGATGTTTTCCTTTTCCTTGTCCGGTTGCCATACCGACGTTAACGTGCCCAGTCTGCCCGAATATTTACCCATATCGTTGGATTCAGAGCTTCTCTAAGTTTATTAGCGCTATTTGAAATGCAAACAGTTTCGTCACTTCCAACGATGAAAACCGTTACGCAAGCAGTGACCCGTCTCAAATGTACAAAGACAATATGGTTATTTCCTAGTTGAGTAACATGATATTACAGGGTGACCCAGAAAAAACTGAACCCAAATTATTTATTTTCCCATTAAACTAACCCTAAACCCCAACTCTAATCCCAACCCTAACCCTAAACCCTAAACCCTAACCTTAACCCTACCCCACTAGTTGAGTAACTTAATATTACAGGGTGGCCCAGAAAAAACAAAACCTACAAATTTTGTAATAAAACTGTTAATTTTAATTTTTTTTTAAAGTTTATGTCCAACAAGGGTTAGGGTTAGGGTTTAGGGTTTAGGGTTAGGGTTGCGGCTTAGGGTTAGTTTAATGGGAAAATAAATAATATGGGTTCTGTTTTTCTGGGTCACTCATGTTACTCAACTAGGAAATAACCGACAATATTTCCTGGCTTTTTAAGGAAGCATCTAATTGAAAGTTGGACATATGATAGTTTATTGACCTCAAGAAGTTGGATGAATAACCAACTAAAATATTTATATTTCTGCATCTTCCTTTCCATGCATGATATTTATAAGAATAGATTCCTGAGGAATCTCGATATTTCCCTTTAAATAATTGTTGAAACATTTTTAACCGCAATTTCGGCATTTTTAAACAAAATTCTTTAAATAAGATTCCCTGTTTGTAGACAAGGTTCTTATTCAAAATAAAATAAAGATATATATTGACTTACGAGTTGAATTCGTTCTGCTATTTCCTCGTATATCAAATCAATTTCCCCATTGAAGGAAACTGAAAATCCGTACCATCGCACCAAACACCCTAACTCATTCTTACGTTTCTTTTTTTAAATAAGAAAAATTGTATGTTAAGATAGAATGTAATGAATTATGCATTGTTTTTTTTATTAAATATTATTTTTCTTAGGCGCAATAATTCAGAATCTTAAATGTTTTAACTGAGCGTATTTGAAACTTACTCCTACCTCAAATGTTAGCTCTTATCACAAAGCAAAAATCGATGAATGACAACCGGTAACTCGGAAAACTCGTGAGTTAGCGCTCTCGTAAGTTTATTAGGCAACAAGGTATTTAAAAAAAAAAAGCAAACACACAATAAAAAATCCTGACATTTTATTTTCTTCAATTAAGGAAAATATGTTTGTATTAGTATTATCTACGTTATTCGGACTATTGTCCCTATATTTCATTGGTATTTGTACAACGTTTCGGCCGATATACCCTCCGGCCTTCTTCAGGTATTTCTTGTCGGACTCGGGAACCTTCTCGGACTCGGGAACCTTCTTTTCGAACTCGGAACTTTCTGTCGTATTCGGGATCCATCACGGGAGTATCCTGTTCTCATTCCGCTAACCATAGCTGGGGTAGCAGTTGTGTTAATTAATTATTTTTCTAAGTCCGAGAAGGTTCCAGAGTCCGACAAGAAATACCTGAAGAAGGCCGGAGGGTATATCAGCCGAAACGTTGTACAAATAACAATGAAGATGGGGACAATAGTCCGAATAACGCAGATAATACTAATCTTCAAGCCTCATCTCAAACATTCAGAGAAATATGTTTGTATTGTTCATGATAAACCATGTTCTTGTAAAAGACACATCATGAACATGATATGAATTTCAAATGAAGAGAGGTGGCTGTTTTATATATATATATATATATATATATATTATATATATATTATATATGTGTGTGTGTGTGTGTGTGTGTGTGTGTGTGTGTGTGTGTGAAAATGGAAAAGGAATTGAATCCGACAATATGAGGAAAAATGAGTAAAGAAAAGAAATGTAGATGGATAAAATGAATTTAATCGATATCACATTAATCGATATCACTTACACATGTGTTTCGGTCAGTTTATGTGTGTGAAAATAGTTCGCACACATAGAAGACTCGACCTTCATCAGAGTGAACATTTATTTTGAATGAAAAAATTCGTTGGGAAAAAAACAAAAAACAACAGAGATTTTTGAAAAATGTTCAACATGTTATTGATAAATAATAACACTTTATTTTTATTTTATTTATTTTTTGTAATAATAAAAAAAACTATTTTGTACCATAACCCCTAGAAAAAAACAAATATCCAAATCATAACGGTCTATCTTAACTCTATTCTCAGCGTCCCAAATTTTAAAAAATTCGATTTTCGAATATTTCCAAAAATCTCTGTTGTTCTTTTTTTTTTTTTTCCCCAACGAATTTTTTCATTCAAAATAAATGTTCACTCTGATGAAGGTCGAGTCTTCTATGTGTGCGAAATATTTTCACACACACAAACTGACCGAAACACATCATGTGTAAGTGATATCTATTAATGTGATATCGATTAAATTCATTTTATCCATTTACATTTCTTTTCTTTACTCATTTTTCCTCATATTGTCGGATTCAATTCCTTTTCCATTTTCACACACACACACACACACACACACACACACACACATATATATATATATATATATATATATATATATATTATATATATATATATATAACAAAAAACAAATTACAAACACACACACCTGATATATCAAATGAACATCTGATGAACTTTATCAAGACAACCCAAATAAAAAGTAATAAAAATAAAAAAAGTTATAAAAAAAAGCTATAAAAATTCAGCTAATGACTTTATTAGTAAACCACCCAAAAAACAAAAATACCTGTTTAAAAGACTAATGTTAAAAATGAAATTCCATTCCACCCCCACAAAAATAGGAAGAGGAGGTGAAATACTCATGTGTATGTATATATATACACATGCATGTAAAAATTCATTTTCATATTATCAATCAAAGCCTGAAGAAGATACCAGAAGATCTGAAACACGTGTTGCATATGTAAAATAAAAAGAATTTAAAAAAATTTTCTGAGAACAAAATACATTTTGCGGACCTTCCTTTTTTTTTAAATAAAATATTGAATTTTCTCCCGTTGGAACCAGAACAACATTTTATATATATATATATATATATATATATATATATATATATATATATATATATATATATATATAG
>CM042140.1:26389242-26401742 GCA_023376005.1 Doryteuthis pealeii
ATATCTGTCATACTTAGGTTTCTATGTTCTATATTTGTATACCACTATTTTCATAGGAAGATAGACAAAAGTAAAATGAAAATTATATATATATATATTATATTATATATATATATATATATATATATATATATATATATATATATATATATGGAGAGAGAGAAAGGGGTATTTAACGTTTTTTTACGAAGGGAAATGTTGTGCGAATTTACGAGAGAGAGAGAGAGAGAGAGAGAGAAGAGAGAGAGAGAGAGAGAGAGAGAGAGAGAGAGAGAGAGGAGAGAGAGAGAGAGTATATGTTGTCTGATTTACGCAAAAGATTACGCACCTGGCATCAGTGCCGGTTATTCGTAATTGCTTAAAAGGAGTAATTTCTAGGTTGATTGCCCAGCACCTGGGCATCTCGAAAGGGAAATGCTGACGGAAAAGGGGATTTTTAAGGTTATGGTGTCCTGTGTGGCACCACATATTTAACCTGCCTTACAACACACTCTAAGATGATCGGGTCTTCAATACTAGAGTGTTGTAATAATTAATATTTTTTGCAAAATAAAGAATAAGAAATACAAGAATAATCCACATTTATATATAATCCACATTCACACACATAAGTAACACACACACACACACACACACACAACCACACATACATACATACATACATACATATATATATATATATATATATATATATATATATATATATATATAATTTTATTTAAAATCGTGTTTAATAAGATCCAAACGATAAAGCCTAAATAAAACGAGGTTCACTTAACCTTTCCCTAACTACCGTATTAATACCAGTCTCAGGCAATATCTTGGTTGTGGGATAGAAAATGTACAATCTCAGGTGTGGTCATATATATATATATATATATATATATATATATATATATATATATATATATATATATATATGTTAGAAAATGTGTACTTTTAAGAGGAAAATCTTTTTTTACACAATGAATAGTTTGCAATCAAAATTATCTTCAAATTTTACCTCATAATTCTCTTGCATACTGTTGTGGGGTTTTAAGGGGTCAAATAAGTACAAAACGACGGGTAACAAAAGTAGGAAAATGTATTAACTAAAGAGTAGACAATTACAGTACAGAGAAGTGGGAATTACGTCCGACAAATAGAGTTATGGGTTGACTCACATTGGCTTACTCTCAAGCCATAACTATCCCTGTTACTTATAGTAACCGTCGGCGCATTCCATTAGTCTATAGGGTATATCACCTATAACACATATTGACCTGTATAAATGAGCATCTGAGCACAAAAATGTGTTTGGTTGATTCAACTGGCTTATAGTCCAGTTCGAAATCGTAAAGCAAGATTTCCAGAAATAACCTACGTTGCACGTTCATCTGTGTGGCTTTCAAATCACATACAGAGTGAAGTAATGCAAAACGTGCCAGCGCATCAACTACCACGATACCATAAACTGCAATTGGTACCCTCCATAACTTGAACAGTTTTGGTCGCATGATATACGCACCACAGTTTAAAAAGTACAACAATATTGTAAATATTTTGACTCACTCTAATACCTAGATATTTAGGGAAAGCTTTCCATTCTCCCCATCCTTAAATGTTTGATAGCCACGATCAAACATAACATTAAATCGTACATAAAAATGAAGGTAGTTTTAATGAGATGTATATAATTATAAAAGTAGAATTGAAGAATAATGTAGTATGAAATTAATTGTTTTAGTTAATGTAGTATAAAATTAATTCCATCATATTGAAACGGATATATGATGTTCGAAAATATATCTTTAGTTATAAAAAAACGTAATAGAAAAATCAATAGAAAAATACTTTTATGCGCGGTGTATCCAGATACTATAATATTTACAGCAATTCTTATAATTGTTGATATATAAACAACCTTTTTTCATATACTGAATCGAGAATTCGATTTATTTTTTATAAGATCCTCTTGTGAAAAATACCGGAAATATTGTCTGCAATGCAAATGCTATGCAAAATTTGAAATCTCAGTAAAGTCTCAGTGGCTCACAAATAAGTTTCTAACGATTTCAAAGCAATTCATAGTAGAAGTAGGTTGAGTTAAACGTTTTGCGAAGTAGTGTGAAATGATTATAAATAATTCTAAGTACTAAATAGAAGTTTGCTTTTTCATCGATTGGTATATTTATGTTATTATCATATCCATCCTTGTTAGTTTCTCACGCCAACGGTAGGTGGTAGTTATTCACTCGAGTTTGATTGATAGCAAGTCTTCTCATATATCCAGGTGTTACATAATAATTGGAACCCTAATGCTTTTATAAGGTATTGTAAAAATCATAATGGCGATTAGTACACCTGATGGCCTTGAGGGTGAGTGACGGCGCTTGACCTCACTCTGACCTTGCCTTGCGGGGATGGATCGTGAGAACCGGAACCCCGATAGAAGGCCCTCTTCCGGTTTAAGGATACTAAGTAACTCAGTCAGTTAGCAAGTAGAAGCCAAGCTAGCAAGATGTAAGGATCTGCGCAGATTGTCTGGTTTGGGGATTTATAAATAAAGTAACATCAACGTAAATTGAAGACTTGTGTTTATTACTAAAAACTAACAATGACACAGGGCTTCTGATAAGGAGTGATCCCTAACAGAAACCAGACCAGAGGCCCCAAGAAGACTAGACTTTAGAAGATATACCAGACCAAGATGTTAGAAGATAGAACCAAAGTCGGTCAGAAGAAATACGACCAGAGTAAGAAGTAAGAAAGGGTATATAACGTTATATGCTGATTTGGTAGCGTGAAAACCCCAGTATATAACACAGGTTTCTTCCGAGTATTCTAGTTGATCTCAATAATCCAACTACCTCGACGAATTCGATTAATCCTCTAATTTCCAATTACTCTAGTCTCTTTTCCTAACTTTTGGGGACCATTCAAGGGCACCAACTACAACTGGCATCACCTTTACCCTCATATTCCGCACTTGTAAATTTTCTGGCAAGGTCCAAGTATTTGTCAATCTTTCAATATATCCAAGTACCTATAATTCTCTTTTCTACAAGTGTCCTAATATTTTAAAGATTTGATAGCTCTACTCTCTCTGTTGTTTCTTTTTTCCCTTTATACATCGCAAACGTGGCATTTTTTTAATGCCAGATTCCATTTCTATATCCTGCTTGTATATTCTTATGGTTTGTCCAATAGATTCCAGTTCTTTTTTCATTTTGATATCAATTATGTACATAAGTTGATGTATCTTTCAGGTGATTATGTACATTCTTAGCCCCCTGTATATTTCTAAGCATATAGTTGTGTGTTTGTTTGTTTGCTGTTTTTTACGGCATATCAACCTCAGTGGGTCATTTAATGCCGATAAAGTTTTGAAATAAATCAATTCTTAATGGATGATACAATTTTTTTATAAATACATTTTTCTATATAACCAATAGATGGGACCCTAACAGGTACTACCACTCCGGGTCAGGGTGGACCAGGGAGCAATGGTGATCAAGGGGTGCTCCACATTCCCCAAACCTCCAAAACTGGAACCTCATCATCAGATAGAGTTTAACGTCATTCCCAGGACATGTAGACCCGCAGGCACCGCCTTCTAGCATCCATATGATAAAAAGGGGTTGGGGCTTGCCATAAGGGCAATAGGGTTGGGAAAATCATATAGGTGCTAGGGCTTGACGTGACCAGCAGATTGATCGGAGGGGGCCTCTCCGACCGCCCGTCTAGCCCAAGATAGGGCCAAAGTGGAGTATTGCATGTCATGAACTGCTCATCCACCTGGGCTCTATCCTTAAGCATCACGGGTCGCCACCCACGGCCAACAGGTGGCCCCATTGGGGGAGTCTTACCCTCTACAGAGGTGCAGTCGGTGCATTCTAACGCCCCAGCCGACAGGGTGGTAGTTGTGTGTCATCATTGATATAACAAGTGGTGAGAAGAAGTATCCCTGCAAGATGCGTCTTTGCATTTTCATCTCTTGTCTTTTTGTTGATAAACTTTCCAATTTTCCATGACTTTCATGATGAAATTTATGACTTTTTAGGATATTTGATACATCTTTAAGCATTCAATTATCCAAATATGTGGGACTTTCTGTTGTCTATTCATGCACTGGCTGCAGTTTTCTACCTTTTTTAACCTCGCTAAGGATGTGCTTATGTCTATAGAGAAGTTCATCTGTTCCTCTTTTTCTCTTGTGGTATCCTTTCTGTACTTCTGAAAATAGTCCGCGGCAATAAAGCAAGAAATATGTTTTTTATTCTTTTATATCCGTTGTTATAATTTTCTACATCATAGGTACACACATTATCGGCCGAGATTTTATTGTGATGGTTCCTCTTTTTTGGATTTCTTTTTATATCAGAGTAATTTTTCTTTTCGTTACCATTCGGGTAGGTTTGTTTCTTAGGGAAATCTGCTTAGTGGCCAAGCCAATCTGTCGTGCAGTTTTTAACCAGAAACAATGTATACAACCATGGTTCGTTTTTATCCAGTTTGGTACTTCCTTGAGTGTTTCTGACAGCGAGTTGATGTTCATATCGGCCTCGAGACCTTCTTCAAGTCCTTGAAATTATTTGTTCATGTTATTTATGTTAAATGTTTAAATGCCATCCTTGGCCAGTTGAAAAGGGCTTAAAGTGCGTAAGTCCTGAGTTCTGGAATTCTTTGGTAAGTGAATAAGTCCTATCCTGCGTATAAGTCCTGAGTTATGGAATCCTTTGTCCGTCGTTCATGAAAGTCAAAGTAAGTATGGCCAGTATGCTCAGTATGCACAGTTTAAGTATTGTTTCAGCAGCAGAGTACTGTCAGTATATGGCCAAGAGGCTGATCACATGGTTCACGGCGAGTCTATAAATATGAGTGGGCTTTTAACACACACCTTATATAGAAAAAAGTCAACAATTTATTCATTCAGCCATTCTGTTATACCCTTTCATTTACCACAGCATGCCTCAATAAAGCTTTGTCTCCTCTGTATTCAGGTATTTGTTTATCTTAATGAGTTGTCCATAGACTTGATGGTAGATTTTCCATTCGTTATTTTAGACCCTGTTTCGTTCTGTCCTGGTACTTTTTGTGTTTTGCTTCTCTCACCAATATCTTTGGTTTATTTCTTCCAGATGTATTGCCAGTCTTATTTTTTGTCGTTTTTTTTCGGTCTTTTCCTTCCATTGTGTCCTCGTGTTTTTTTTCTTTCCTATTTTTTTAGTTTCTATATTTATCTTTGAGTCTCGTCTCTCATTCAGCTTCTGTGTTTTTGTTTGTTTTTTCTATAAGGATATCAATCACTGAATACTTTTGTTCCTGCATAAATTGGATAATTTAGTTCGATACTGTTGTCTGTTAAGTTATTATGTAATACTTTATTTATCTCTTTTAGTTTCTCCCTTGAATTTTTCCGCCTTGACTCTTTAGGGAGAGTAATGTCCTATATTTTCTACTATGTTCTTTATTATATTGTTTCTCTCATCTTGATTTAACATTGATGCCGTGGCACTGTGTTACATGATGTTTTGGTTTTCAGTATATTACGTTTATTCCCGTATAAGAAGCTCTCGTGTCCACATATTTCCATTACTTCGGGATTAGGATATAAGCCTTTCTCTAAGATAATCCTTGCCTGGTCTGCACGTTTTTGGCTGGTTGTATTTGATTGCGCAACTTCACGCCAAATTTCTATCACCCTCTTCCTATAACCGTTTTGTGTTGGGTTGCTTTTAAAATAATAGTGGATAACATTCATCACGTCTTCCCTAGTTCATTTATTTTTTCTCCAATGTCTTTCAGATGCATTCTTGTATTGGTCTTTGTTTGTGTAGGACGAAATCCTGGTCCCCATGTTGGCTACTAAGGAAGCAACGACTGATAATGACACTCATATTTGAAATTCCTCCTTTATTTTAAAGAATTTAAATCATCCTTCAACACTGTGGAGAAAGGTTCTTTGAGGGATAGAGAAAGCCATTGATACCAGCCCAAAAAATGTATACGTTATTGAATTCATGTATAGCAGAATCTAATATACATTTCCGAAAAACAACAGTATTACAGACTAGTTCAATTTAAGTAATAGATTTTTGTCAATGATCCAATATTTTGTACAATATGTTTTCTTGAGGTAGTTATATATATATATATATATATATATATATATTCTTTAAACATCCGAGCAGTGCACACAGATCGAAACATAAACACACAACCTCATACATAAACAAATACACATATGTATATGAAACTATATATGAATAAATTTTTGGTACAGGCAAATCTAAACAATGCTTTAAGGGTAATCATTATGATCACCTATATAGGTGGATACGAAGGGAGTACAAAAAAAGGAGGAGAGAAAAAATTGTTTTATTTGATAAAAACAAGGGCCCTTTCGTCCGGTTGCTCATCAAGGTTATACAGCCGGAGACGACTAAAAGTCAAATTGTAAATTATAATAAATATGGTTATATACATGAGGGGAGTTTAGGAGAAAAAATTGTTTTAAATCCCCATTAAGTAACACCAGGCCCCAGACACTCACCCAATAAAATAAGCGAGTGCCTAGGTCTGATTTGTTTGCACAAGGTAGGACGAAAAAAATATATAATCTGCTAATAATAATAATAATATTAATATATATATATATATATATATTATTATTTGTATTTTTGCTTGAAGGCAATTATAATGCATGTATCGTATAAAATTCGATAATTATAGAAAATAATCTTGACAAGAGAATCCCGCAAAGGATGGCTCGCTATGCAGAACACCGTACAGACTGTTTCGACTTTATTAAGTCTCTTCAGCGATGTATACTAACGACTCCCCTCCGACAGGAATCGAAACCGGGATTTCACAGGCATAGTCAGAGACCATATCCGTTCGGCCGCCGGTACATAGCGAACAATCTCTGCGAAATTACCCTTGTCAATGAAACTACTACACGCCTCTACCATAGTATATATATATATATATATATATATATATATATATATATATATAGAGAGAGAGAGAGAGAGAGAGAGAGAGAGAGAGTGAGAGAGAGAAAGGTTGATTGATTGATTGATTGATTAATTGATTGTATTTTTATTTATGTTCGTATGAGAGCCTATAATATCATATATATTTGTGTGTGTGCGTGTGTGTGCGTGTGCCCGTCCGAGGTTTTTTGTGGGTGTGTGTATGTGTATGTGTGTGTGTGTTCTTGTTATTGAAATCTAAAAATTTCATACCCATTTTTTATTCAATCCAATTCCTAAATTAGAAAAATGGTTAAATACGTCCAGTTTATATGACCTGAAATACTATTCAATAATATCAGATTATTTTTTGCTGTGAGATAAATATTATTCAATAATAAGCATTAGCTGTATCATGAACAGGACTTTGTTAACGAAAATGTTTGAACAAAGGCTAAATTATTCAAAACTTATGTCATTTTCCTTCTAAAATATAGCGCAATATTAGTCGGGATCACGTTACGAGGTACAAACCAATTTTGAAAATTATCCGGGGATTTTTATCCGCTTCAACAACCGAAATATTTAAGAACATTCATCTCCCTTCACGTACCACAAAAAATATCCGTGAGATTACCAATATTTCTTTTGTATATATATATATATATATATATATATATATATATATATATATATATATTTGTGTGTGTGGTGTGAATAAGCTAGTGTGTCTGCGGCTGTCTGTGACTATTAGGATGTGTGTATTTGTTTATGTATGTGGTTGTGTGTTTATGCTTCGATCTGTGTGCACTGCTCGGAAGTTTAAAGAATTATCTCCATTCCATTAGAGAGTAGAATCCATTCTAAACCTTATATATCTTCTCGTGGAGAAGAAGTAACTGGTCTTCCGTCTTAAAAGCAATTGCAGATAAGGAAAAAGTATGACGAAAGTCTTCGTCCTTAAATATTAATTTAATATCCTTCCAACGTTAATATTTAGCCGCTCTTTCAAGAACTAGAAAAGCAGAAAAAATGTGATTCTCATACGGAAATAGTCTTGAAGTTGCATGTACTCTTTCTCTCTTATCACACTAAGGTCACTCTGTACTTTTAAAATTGTTTTTACTCTTGTTGATTCAATGTGAAACTTCACAAAAATCATTGAAGTGAACCTTTCGATTGTGTTTAATCCATGAATGACCAAACAACAGGTGAATAACCTGCTACTAGGTATATTTGGTTAAATACACAGCCATGGATAGTTTATTAAGATTTTTGTTAAGTTTTTTTCATGCTAGCTAAATACCGCAGATATGGATGAATCTTAAAGAAATTTAATGATGCAGTAGAATATTACACAAACACACACACACACACACACACACACACACACACACATACACACATATACACATATATATATATATATATATATATATATATATATATATATATATATATATATATCGATTTATCTGTCTTTATATCTATTAATCTTTCTGTTCTCTCTCTCTCTCTCTCTCTCTCTCTCTATATATATAATATATATAAATATATATGATGCAGTAGAATATTACACACACACACACACACACACACACACACATATATATATATATATATGTGTATATACATTTATATATATATTTATATTCATATATATATATATATATATACACACACACACACACACACATATATATATATATATATGGAGGCGCGTGGTCTAATGGTTAGAGTCGTAGGAAATGGACTCGTCCACGCGAGTTTAATACGAAGCTGTTGGCATTTCACATAGCACTAATACCCTTGGGAAAGGTATGAATCCAATTCTCCCTCCAACTATGGGTAAATAGTAGGACGGACTGGGCTCTTTAACCTTGATTATGCAACCAGTCTAGGAGAAGAAAAACTCCGAATTCAACCCCGTTAAACTCCGCTTAAGAAATTGACCTTGTGTTGCATCCTGCTCCTGTGGACGGGTTGGTAAATATATATATATATATATAAAGCTGGGTAAAAGATTCGATATATATATATATATATATATATATATATATATATATATATATATATATATATATATATATATAAACTTGGGTAAAAGATTCGATAGTCTGAAATGTAATGCGCTCAATTCTGATATCAAATTTTAACTGAATACATTTCGATTATTTACCGCTGAATTGAGTGAGATAATGGTCTAAATTGAAAGAAAATATGTTTTGTGTTAGGAAGGATTAGTATGCAAATATTCTGAAGTGCAAAAGTGTTGAATTTACTTACCCAAAATATATTTAACATCTCACTAAATGACCCTAAAAAAACATCGATATGAAATACTGGTAACATATATCTCCCAAATGGAGATTTCAGTACCAAGTGTCTAATGTTAGCAAAGATAATATAAAGATCCATTGAATACACAACAGAAAATATTTTCCATCCAACAAATTGATAAGTAAGCAGTTCATTTTACGTTTATTCTTTGTAGCATATTATCTCTTTTAAGCTTGTTCTAAAAATCTTTTTTTCGCAGAAATGTTTTTTCTACTGTAGGTAAGCTAAGGTCGAAACTAGTTGGGAACGATGGAAAAGAGAATAACACAACAGACATATTCAAATTAATCTTATCACTTTTTACTCTTTATAGAAACACACAGACACATAAACACAGACACAAATGTGTGTATGTATGCATTTATGTATCTATGTATTCATATATATATTTATATATTCTAGCAAATATATGCACCCTCCGGGTGCAAGTATTTAAGTTTTAATGTAATAAAATAGTGTATTAAATTAGAAAGGCTAATGAAACTAAATAAGAATACAGATAAAAGATTTGAAACAGAGGAGTATAATAAAAGGAAACAGAGGGAGTATAATAAAAATGGAACAACTGAACTTACTCTTCCATCACTCTCGTCTTTCATTGTTATTTTTCGAATTTAAGTATTTAGTTATAAGAGTAAGTAAAGAATAAAATGACAGTTATTTTATCTTGTTAATGGATTTCATTTAAGATTCATTGAAGAGATTTTTGCTTATATTCATTAAAATAAAACCAAACAGTTAGAAATCAATAATACTAAGCACATATTTATTAAATTCGATTTTTTAATATTAATATGCAAATTAGCCTTCCCGTTCACACTGTAAACCGCTATTTTGTTGTATATATAAATATAATTGCATGTTGTCAGTATGTAGACATAGTTAACAGCATTAATAATGTAAGACAATTTTATTAATAATTGAGGTTTAGATAAAAATAAAATCATGGAGAATGTGATGTCAATTACTAAGAGAATTGTGACTTGAGTAGGAATATAGTTTCGGTTACAGACAGGAAAACACATGATCTCCATTATAATAAGAAGATAAGATATTTATATATATATATATATATATATATATAATATATAATATATATATATATATAGAGAGAGAGAGAGAGAGGGCGAAGAGAGTCAGGGACAGATATTAATAGACAGGTAGTATAACATATTTTAATAGATTCCTATTAATCTTATCACTTTTTTCTCTTTATAGAAACACACAGACACATAAACACAGACACAAATGTGTGTATGTACGCATTTATGTATGTATGTATTCATATATATATATATATATATAGAGAGAGAGAGAGAGAGAGAAAGAGAGAGAGAGAGAGAGAGGGAGAGAGAGAGGGGTGAAGAGAGGGAGTGACTGTGAGACAGAGACAAATATTAATAGACAGGTAGTATAACATATTTTGATAGATTTCTCTTTAGGTAATTGGTCATATCCTCAATGATTCCTACACGAATATTGAACCCTTGTCTGATTATGAAAAGTTTTGTGAATGAACTATTTCGAGATGCCAGTTGAATGTAGTGCAGGCTAAAGAGAATTTAAAAGAAAAGCACCCAATGACATGCTGATGTACACAAAGACGGAAGATAAATGTATTTGTACATTAAATGTAAAATATATAAGACGTGCAATTGTTTCGTTTTTTTACTACTTTCATATATCGCTTGAAGCTGACATCAATAGTGTCTGATATATTCATTCATTATTTACTCTAACATTATTCCTATTGGTTTTGCTCAATCGATTACTGAGTTGATGCAACTTACTGAAAATATATTACTTGATTTTCGTCTTAGGGATAAACCAATTTTCTCTGGAAGCCTTACAATATGCTATAAAATCAAAATTAGTTAAACTATTCAAATATAAGATAATTGTTTAAATAAAAATCCATGTAAAATGAAGTCTCATATTTGCATAGATATAACTCTAATAAAAAACAAGTAATAATGATCATATTGATTGGTAATTTTTATGAGACAATAATAATATAGATATTTTATATTATAACCAACGATATTAATTTTTACACACACATATAAACAGAAGCACACAAAGGTTTGATGTCATAATTTATTATAATCAAATTGAATAAAATCGAATCAAAGTGTTTAATTTAAGAACTAAACGGTGTTTACTAACCAAAACATGCCCACTAATCATAAATTCTTCGAAATGAATAAACTTCCTACCATAACTAAACCAAAGCAAACAATACTTACAAAAACTAATCTCGGCGAAGAGGATCAATGAATATTATTGAAAGCGCCTGAGAGCAGAATCTGGGTACCTCCTCTATTAATAGGATGCCGATATAAAGAAACTAGCACGGAAGCGAGAGAGATAGAGATAGAGAGAGAGAGATAGATAGAGAGAGAGAGAGAGAGAGAGAGAGTGGGGGGGGGAAGATAAACCAAAAAGAAATGTTCGTCAGTCATTAACCAAACATATTAAATCATTAAATTCTTGCAAAATTTTAAAAATCGGATTTTACTTCCTTTTAATGTGTTGCGCTATTAAGGCTAAATAGCGAAATCTGGTCCAATCTTTAACCCCTGGTTATGAGGGGAAAGAAATGGATGTCGTTTGCAAAGTTATTAGTATGAAATGAACGATAACACTCTCAAGAGAAATTAATCAAGGGGAACGTTCTTATCAAATATTGTAGTTTGCTAGTTCAGCTTCCACTATCGAACCTCAGAAACATATTTATGGCACACTTCGTATACAACAGGATGTATGAACAGAAAAATACTTAATAAGAAATATTAAGTGGTTTTCTTTTATTTTTATCAATATATTAATGAAAGAAAAAACACTCTCTCAGATTACTGTCGAGCTTTCAAAAAAGGACGCTTTTACTTTGACAATGATTGGAAGACTATTATTTTTTATGAAATAAAGACAGGAATTTACTCTGATCTTCAGATAGACCCAGTGAGTTTAAAGAATGTATTAGTAGTAATCAACACATCAAAGATAGGGAGTCTAGTCTATTTTATGAAATAATGACATGGATCTTCTCAGACATTTAGAGAGACAAATGAAGGTTAAAATTCATCAGTAGGAAGTAAAACAATAAAGATATGCAGTCTAGTCTATTCATTAAATAGGGATGAAAATTTCCCAGACTTTTAAAAGGCCCAGGAAGGCTTGAGAGTACCATTGGTAGTGTTGTTA
>CM042140.1:26406742-26443592 GCA_023376005.1 Doryteuthis pealeii
GTTTTCAGAAAACAAATTTATTCTTTTTTATCTTACATATGGCACACGAAGTGTTTTCAGATCTTCTGGTAATTACTAATTACGGTAAAGTTTACAATCTTATCTCGAAGAGAACGTTTTCGGGGTAAAATTCCCGATACTATACTATTCACTTTGCATATTATTACATTTCATTTATGCATCTGTTATCTAATACGCACCACATGACAAGACAACAGACACCACCAACACCAGACAACACATACACTACACATCACACGTAGGATGTAACACAAGGACAATTCACTTAAATCGGTGTTTGCATGTTTGAATTCAGCAGAATTGTTCGCTTCTGCTAGACTGGTTGCCTATCTCAGGGTTAAAGAGCCAGTCAATCTCTTCTATTTACACATAACTAAAGGGGAGAATTTTTGGAGGCCTGCCTTTCCAAATTCGTAGGCGCTAATGTTGAATGCAAACAGGCTTCCTGCAAGAATTCGAACCTCGTTTCGCCAAGCCGCTTTCTTGCGCGGTAACATTAACAAACGCATCTCCACACGCGTTTCATTATAATGCCGACAAATTTTCTGTGACGGGATGTCTAAGCTTCAGCAAATGTTTCTATTGAGGTTTATCTCTTTTTCTTGTGTAAATTTGTCCACCAATTAAAGCTACTGACTTTACTGCAGACACTGAAATTTCACACTGGAAAGGCAAAAGCCCGGCTTGTGAGTTTCGGCTGATGAATATGGAAAAGTCTCAGGTTACCTTTTGTCATGGAAACATACACCGACAACACACACAACACACCACAAATACACACACACACTCGCACGATAGCACACATACACACACACACACACACACCAGATATATATATATATATATATATATATATATATAGTTGTATGAAGTTTTTTTTCTCTACCACGGTTTCGGTGTTCTCAGTACACCTTCTTCAGGAGAACCCTTAATACGGTTGTACTAAACACCTAAACCGTGGTAGAGAAAAAACTTTTCCTACAATATTAATGCTTATATTTTACAAGATATTTGAGCCCTTTTGGATTAACTACTTATGCTACTACAATGATTACAGGTAGTAATTTTGATGAATATATATATATATTATATATATATATATATATATATATATATAATATATATATATGCGCTATGAGAATACCATTGTTAATCAAAAAATACGAATTCAATATATGCAGATGAAAACAGTTATTATTTCAAAGAATATAAATTCAAAGAATACAAACTTAGAAAAAGATGACATATGAACCACATATAAAACTAAAGATATTATGAATTCCTTATTTATCGCGGAACATTATACAATCAAAAATAATATTATTACGTTATCATTTTATCACAAGAGTCTACTTATTATTCTTCTGTTTTTAATTCATAATCTGGTAAAAGTACTCAGATCGATTATTTAATCGCAATACATGCTCAGTTAAACAGGTATTATATGTATACATGTGGAATCCTTTGGTAAGTGAATAATTATATCCTGCGTAGTGTTAAAGGTCCAGTATTCAATTCTATGTCCGTCGTCCTCGAAGGTTCAAGTAATTATGGTCAGTGTGCTCCGTTTTAAGTTTGTATTAAACAGCAGAGTGCGCCAGTGATTGGCCAAGAGTATGGATCACATGGTTATCGCCGAGTCTATAATAGGAGTGGACTTACCTTATAAGCAAAATTTCTCAACACAAGGACATGTCAAAAGTAGACCAGTCACGCTAACAATGGGGGAACGTGGCACTATTCTGTTTTATTTCCGCAGCGTAAGTTTTGAAATTTTGAATGTAATTGTCAGAAGACACATAAATGTATATGACGAAGAGGAGAGATACTACAATATTTTAATCCCCGCCGAAAATTCGGACAACAGGTGACTCTGTTCCGAGGTAAGATGCCAAAGTGCAACACTTACATTCATATCTGGATGCACACAGATTGCCTTTCTTATTAAATGTGACATGTACTACCGAGATAGTGAGAACAGAATCGTCTTTTTTCGCTATAAATAAACCTCGGAAGAGAGAAACAACGAGATCTCACGTGACTCTCAATTCAAACTAGCAATGGCTTATTACTCTGTTCGGCTGTTATCTTTGCTTAGTAAATCTTTTATCCCTATTCTTAATACTCGTTGTTTTTCTTCCGTATTGTTCTGTCTCTTACATCATACCCGAGTTTCAACAAAATAATTGCAGAAAAAAGTAACGAAAGAACTTTCGCCATCTCTAGATATGAAATATATTTTTTGAATCGTTTAGGGTTCTTTCCTTCTTTTTAATGGCATATAAACGCTTTGTGGTTTATTTATCCAAAGCCACCTTGTAAAGACAGTAGTGGTTATATTTAACCATAGTTTGTTTTAATAATCATTATTCCGATTACATCATTCTAAACCACCGCTTGTTAAATTAAAAAATATTCCGCTTTGCAGACTGTAAATTGAATAGTTATCTTTGGCTGATTGTATGGCCACAGCCGGTACAATTGTGGATGGTACTCGACTGGCAAGACGAAGGAAATACAAGGAGGCGTAACCCTGCGTAGAGAATAGCGGTAAAATCTCGTAAATCAAGGTGGGGCCAAAGGCTGGCACGCCAGTTGAAGTTAATCAGGGAGAATGTGCCGAGATCTTCGCTGTGGGAAATGCTCAAGCGAAATAGAAGACGAGCAAGCATCAAACAGACAGTTACAGAGATAAGAGCTATTAATTGCAGAACGCAACGCAACACTTGGGCACAGGCGTTGGAAATCTGTGGCAAGATAAATGGATACAGGTTACAAGAGCTGACGACATTGAAGACGATCGCCACGTATCACTGGACATTTGCGGACTGCAGCAAAACGAGCGGAAGAGACACACGACAGGAGATAAGAAGTCTCTAGTCACTAAATTGGGATGGGGGTCAGTGAGAGAAAGAAAGGATGTGTAACAGGCTTAGGAGAAGAACGGGAGAGAGACACGGGGGAGAAAAGAGAAACATAACGGGAATGCATTTTTTTAAAATGATTTCGTGCAAAAAAAGATAAGGAGTAAAAGAAAACAGAAAGTATAAAGAAGAAGGAAGATGTTTTGAAAAGGAGAGTGCGGAAAAAAAAAAACGATTACTGACAGAAGAAGCTGTTGATAAATTAAGGTTATGAAAACGGGCAAAAATAAAGGGAAATGGAATGATAAATATATGAAAAGAATAAAATTATAGACAAAAATAAAGGAAATGACTTATTTATTTTCTCATTGACATTTATTTCACTCTGTTGTCTCTGTTAGATGCCTATGATCTACAATTTGTAAATAATGTTCGTCAACTATGAAAATGAACACGGTGTTCAAATAACTGCGAGGCTAGAAATTGCATGCGCTCATACCTTTGGTAATTGCATCAACATATCCTCAAGCTATGGGCTAAATTTAGTGCATGTTTCGGGCTCTTTAACCTCTGGTATGGTAAAAGCATGTTCGGGACTCTTTTACCTTGGTATGGTAAAATGACCCATGCCAAAAGTGACCCAGTATTAGAGAAAGAACTAAAATTAAAACCTGTTAATCTCACTGAACATGTTTTCGGTTTTAATAGTATTTTGTTGATGCTAGCTATTAAATAAGAATTCAATTTTCTTCTTTAGTTAACCTTTATGTGGTCATGTGCACTTATTTTTGTGCAATCTCCCTAGCTTGTCGCTTGAAATATCACGTACAGTTGTTTTTCTTCCATTTCTTTTTTCTCTTTTCCTTCGTTGTTTTCTCTGCTATTCCAAGTTATTTCTGTTCATAGAGCTGTTACATCTTTGGTGTAATCTGTTAATCCATATCAATACCGTATTCCTCAATCGATAATCCATTTTCGTGTATATATTTTTAAACATCATTGCTTAATAAGTAAATACTCATTTGATTTTCACTCTACAGATTTTTTTCTCTTGCTGATTGCAACCAGTCTCCAGTTTGTTGAAGCGCCTTGTGTGAGTTTTTACCGATTAGATGTTCAAACATTCTTAGTTATCTACATTTGACGGAATCATGACATATGACTTCCAGTAACCTATCCCATTCACGCGTAACATCTTCCGTCTTGTTTTTTATCTTTTTAGAATAATACTGGTGTATATATAATAGATCAGAGATTATTTATTATTATATTATTACTTATTATTATTATATTATCTATTATTCATATCCTTTGAATTTACGTGTGCTTAATTGATATGACCTTAAACTTCGACAAAAAACAACAAGCAAACAAACAAACCCTGTATCCGATTGAGTTCTTGAACTCTAGTTTGTACAGAGTGCAGGTAGAAATCTGACGAGGTGTTAGTAATCACTTTTTGATCAATCTTAAAATCGGTACATTTTTAATCTTTTAATATGAGTGTGTTTGAAACCAAACATAAAAAGACTACCAGTCAAGAAGAATCACCGATGAACTAAAAAAACAAAAAACAACATGCCCCACGCCTGACTCTTATAATAAGTTTTTTTACATTGAACAAAAAGAAACAAAACGGTACTAGTAACGTGTAATTTTAATTTTATTACTGAGGAAAATCTCAGTTTCTATAATAAATTTAATATTTAAAACGGAAAAATAGAGTAAAATAAATGTAAAAACAAAAACAAAAGACATGACACATTAAACAATGCAACTTTTTTTTTTTCAAGAAAACTTAATAACAAACACCTACATTAATCAGGAGTGGAGAAAGTGGTTACATTTTTAAAATAGATTAATAGGCTAACAAGAAAACAGTTTTCTGATCAAGAAAATAATTAGACTTAACCTAAAATTGATTATGATTCCGACTGCCGATTTTTGTCGGCTTCTGACAATGAAGATAAAATGTTTTTGCATTTTTTTTAACGCGCAAGAACCGCTTTAGTGTTTGGGATAGTTTTGAAGCCATTTATTACTTACTTCAGCTGTGAAGATCCTATTTATGGATCAAATAGGTATGTTTAATTAGTACACAGTACTAGATGGGAATGATTAAAAACAATTTAACAGTGTCAAATATTCATTTCAAAGTTGGTGTTGAATAATTGATAAAGTGGTTGACATAAGCTAAATTAGACGCAAGCACCGGTCCATTCGTGTGACACTAATTAAGATTCTCTGATACCATACTTTATTATTTTTTTCTCGGCGCACATCTGGTTTACGGTCATGAGAATTTTACTCATTGATCAAAGTCAATTTGTATCACATTTTGTATTTCCAAATGTATGATTTTCCGTTTTTGTCGTAAACTATTCTGTTTTGCTTTTGTGTCCTATGACGGGAAGAAAATTTAAAAATAAAAGGCTTTGAATACAAATAAATGTAACAATATCAATTTTTACATTAAAAATTGGCGGGCATCTCACCAAAGAAGATTTCCTACGTCAAAATCATCTAGAATAATATAGAAATTAAAATACCCAAGAGATTAATTCCTATACATTAGTCAATTGCATATTATAATACCAAAAACAAACAAAAACACTGACATACGCGATATTCGCATGTATTGTGTGTACGTATGCGCTAGCACCAGGGTGAGCTTGATCTTCTGCGGTGCTGGATTTCCCGGTTCGAATTCTGGCATAGCTGAATGAGGCTAATAAAGTTGAAACAGCTGTACGATGCTCTAGTGGGGCACATATTGCAGAGTTCGCTTGTCCTGATATTCTTCAATAATTATCGAATTTTATACGATATACGCATTGTAATTGCCTTTCAAGCCAAAAAAATAATAAATAATAATTAACTTTACTCCAACAATGCTTTCAATCTCATATATATATATATATAAATATGTTTGTGTGTGCGAGTCTGGTCCTGTATATATATATATATATATATATATATTGTTTTTAGGGGTTCCGAAGTGTTTCCTCTGGTATATATTTATGTTTTTTTTTTTATGTTGAGGAACTCGATGTTATTTTACAAGACGCTGCTGCTGTCCAAATAACAACAAAGACAAAGGATCCGTTTGACAGGACCTGGATATTCATCTGAAGAAGGGAATCCTACGATACCGAAAATTTATGATAACCAATAATAAAAATAAGTGAATCCAGTACTCCATAACATCCGAGTTCCTTCATTTATTTTAATGCTTCATATAACGCCCACGTCAACATAATAAAGACCACACACCACATATAATGATATATATATATAATATATATTATATATGTTTTATATATTATATATATATATAATTTATAACGAATATTTATGTTCAACGCAAAAATGTAAATAATGTACATACACCGAAATGTTAAAAGTATACAGTAATTCGATAACCAGAATTATTGACTATGTTATTTAATGGATGTCCATTTGATAATAACCTAATATTTAAGCCTCTAGGAATATCGATATTACTATCTTTTGCTTTCTGCTCTAATTTCTCCTTTAGTTGGTCGGGCCGAATTTCCATCATCCGCCTGTATTTTTTGCGTATACACTGGTCTGTCTCACATAGATTAGAGCATTATTAGAAGGGTCGAATTCTTATATAGTCTTATTGAAAAACGGAAAATGATGAAAACATGAATAGCAACCCAACATTGGAAATCTTGATATAACGCTACGGCAGCAAGTAATTGTTGTCTAAACATGAAAAAGAAATATTTATTTCGAAGCAAGTCGTACAAATAATGATAGGGCAAAAGAAATAGGTAGAAGAGGAAATGTGAACATTCTCTGCGATTTCTGACACTTTGCCGCAAAATATGATAATAAGTACCTGGAAATTATAGGGATGGAATTCTAGGTGAAGGATAAATGAGGAATAATATATTATAATCCTTGTAGACTGTATTCGTCCGTGAGAAATGTGACTTGCAAGTATTAGCAGGATGAAAAGAGCAATATTAACATATATCACACTCGTATTATAAAGTCATTTTAATAACGGATATAGAAGAAAAACGAGGATGCCCGCACAATGGAATTCGAATCAGAAAGACAGAATTACCGACGAAATAATTCAAAGAAATAGAAAAAGAGAGCCGAGAAAAGTCATGGTGTTAGTAAATCCCCTCTTGCCTAGATGGTGGAAGCATTTATGAACGATGGTAATGGATTTAATATATATATATATATATATATATAAGCTATATATAAATATATATATACTATATTGAAATAGTGTATTTTGGCAGCATTTTTCTTTTTATACAAGTTTTTGTTGAACTGTACAGACATTCCTGTCGGATAAGTTTTTCGTTTATCCGTTTCCAATTTTGGCCATCTTTCTGGTGTCGGGGGTTTATACTGTATAACAGTCCCACCAAGGTTCAAACAAGCGCTTTTTCGGGCCATAAAGGTGTTTGCCATTCCTCAGGTAGGAAACGATGGCATAAATGTTGTGTCTTCTAATTCCTTGCCTTAACTACTCGTTTCTCGTTAAAAACGAGACACGAGAAATCATTACCATCGTTTCCTACCTGAGGATGGCAAATTGTATTGCGAAGCGCTGTTTCTGAACCTTTGGGGACGTTAACAGTTACACCCCGACACGCAGAAAAGATGGCCGAAAATTGGAAACAAGATCAATACGAAAACTTGTCCGACAAGGAATTGGTCTGTACAGTTCACAAACTTATAACTATATATATATATATATATATAATTATAGTATAACTATGCTAAAAAATTTTATTTTATTTTAATCATTTATTTCCATCTAATGTATATTTAGGTATCCAAAATTGGCCTAAAATGCGTTTTTGACAAAATTATTTAGCCCCCACCCCGCATAATTACAAAAATCAGGGAATTATCGATTTAATGAATTTTCCAGTGTTTACTATCAATATACATGATCTTTTATAATGATTATCTATTTAATTTCAAAACATTCTCATTTTTCCAGGTCCACTTAATTTTGACCCCAACTTATTGGGGGTATACAATATTGGCGAGTTATTCTTGTTTGATACTAATTACAACAATCATTGAGCAGCAAACTTTTTCTCCACAAACAAAATGCTTTTCTGATACACAAGAAACATCGGCTCTTAATTGAATTTGCAAATACGTCCAAGTTAAAGAACAGTGGCCATAACACTTTTTTCATTTTTTCTATACCAATATTTTAGTGTATTATAATCATTTTGGTTACCGGCTTATATTTTAAGTAATACGAAACGATCCATTAGGGCCCGTCCCAGCCGTGGGTGTAATGGATTTACCAGGTGAGTATCACAGTATTGGTGTTAGTAAGTCGGTTTATTCTAAGGCTAACAGCACAATAATGAATTAAACTTTGTTTTAATTCTAACAATTTTTACCAGCACATGAGAACAATGGAAGTAACAATATAAAGTCATCCTGTATTAAGAGTTGAGGTTGGGTAAGGACTTACCGGTGCGCTGGAGAAGATATCGTGGTATCTCTGGGTTGTCGTCTCTCGAGAGGTTTTAATGGGGCCTCCGGAGTATCCGCTGTTTCAGAGTTTGTCTTTCTTAGGTCATGGCTGATCAACAACTAATTCTGTTCTATGTAAATAGAATCTACAAATCACAAGAAAATGTTAATAGAAATGATTTAGTAATTTCTTCAGAATAACGGTTTGCACTACGGAATATAGTTGGATTGGTTCTTTTGTTTAAGAAATAAGAAATAAGCCAATTTATTTATCAATTTTTACAGGTACAAGTTATAAAGAACTAAGTAAAGGAAAACTTGTATCTTTTGTTAAACTACTACTCTGAAAGGGAGGCCATCCTAATAGCGTGAAGCTAAGCCCATGGACATGACCACCTTGGAGCTCACAGGAAACGATCAAGACACACAGCAACATCAAACATAATAGATATATATCATGAGACCAAATTAACCGTATGGAGAATTCTATTGCAATCTGTTTGTTCTATAAGAGGCACTAAAATGCTTTTTTCAAAATTTTTTAAGACAAAATAATTTACTTAACAGCTTCATCTTTTCCTCCTTTTCTTCATCAACAATACCGACTGAAAGTGTTCCAAGAATTTAAGTGCAATTAAGAAGAATCGAATTACTGCAAAACTAACCGTGTTGATGATAGGGAAATTTAAACACAACCAGTTTGGTCAGCAACGAGGCGACCTGCGCATGGGTGTCAACTGCGACAAGCATTCTTAAGTATAATATCAGTCTTCATAAGGTTATTTAATATACAGAGTCCTCCTTTTAGATGAACAGTAGTGATACTAATTATTATATGTCTGGAGGATGATGAGCGTTCATACCCTTTCTCAATGGTATTAGTCCCCCCCCCAGAAAGTTAGCGTAATATCGCGATGTTATATCGCGATTGGAGTTCTACTTGCTTATTTGATCTCGCAGTCCACAACAATAGCCATTATGCCGACTGCGTGTCCCGGACGGAGAATATAAAATATAGAATTTTAAAAAATAGCAAGAAGCCTCACCTGGTGTTTAACTCGCATGAATCTAAAAATCTCGTGCTTCCAAAAATGTTCTACTTAATTCCGTAGTATAAACAAATAATGAATAAAGTTTTGAGGAATGGTCTGAACCAAAGAAAAAAATCTGAGGAATCTGACGATTTCAGGAAGGGTTGAAACAAGAGGTACAAGGAAGCATGAAATGAAAAAAATTGTTTCGTTTTACCGAAGACGATAATCAAAACAGAAGCGATTTTTTACCGATATAGAATATACATTGTAAATTGCAATATATTATTTAACTAAAAGAAAACCCTTTAATTTTTTAACCCAATGTATTGAATTTAAAAAGAAAACATAGGGGTTACATGATTGATGAACTGTCGTAGAGAGGTAAGAATATTTTTTGTTTTCCGAGTTTATTTTAAGCAGGAGGTAAGCATTTATTGATGAAACTCTTTGTTAAATTTAAACTCGTAATGAAGTGGACTGGTGAAAAGTTAAACCGAATACTGTTAAACAGACATAATATCTCAAATTTAATGTAGAAGAAATTATGTGACTATTTCTTGTCTATAAAGTAATTCTCATCGTAAAACTCTACTTTAAGAAAATTTTAAATATATATTAAAATTAACAAACATAACATATAAATCAATACTCGAGTAGGTATTATCAAAACTTGTTTTAACAAACAATGAGGACCGTTAATGTTGTATATTTAATTTAATGAGCATATAAATGACACTGTTTGCTCTTTTTCTATGTTTATAGTTTTTAACAAATAAATTAAATCTGATAAAGGCTAAGCAATTCTGAGGGTATTGTGATTTAGCAGTGGCGTTAGTTTCGGTTGCAGAACGTCATCTCTGAATTTCTATTATAAGTAAAAATAATACATACATCACACAACTGTGCTGCTTAACTCTAATGATCTGTTTGCATATATCCCTATGCATAATATATGATTGATTGCCACTGTTAATACTTTCATATTTATTTCATCTTCACATCCAATAAATAGCACGTTAAGTTCACCTCCTTGACATGGTAATATTTCTGTAATAGACGTGTAGAATTCTTTGGATAAAAAAAAACTGTGCGAAAGCGCAATCCTTTTTGTTTGAAAATATGATTAATATACAGCTTATTTGAGGAGTTTTATATTACTCAAAAATCCAACGGTTAATTGTTAGGGCCGCATTAGAACAAATGCTTATATTATTTATACTGTAAAGTATCCTATGTTCTATTTGTAAATTTAAACACAAGCAAAGGTAATAGAAAATACAAGCGAGATTTTGTTAGCGATTTATTTCTAAATTTTTCTAAACTTTGATTCTTTTTAAAAAGTTTTAATTTATTTTTATTTAAGATCTGGTTTATGCGCAAGAAATATATTTTCTATGGCAAAGACATGAGTCGCTTGACGAGCATCAGTAAATGTGCGAATGACTACATCATTTCATACCAACTTCTCTCGATATCCGGTGTCCACGAAAGTAGAAATAGATTTTTTAAGTTTTATTCAAGCAAACAGATAACTGGAGTCCTCTTTAAAGAATTCAATTTTTTAAGACATAAATTTGACCATCTCTATTCAGTCAGTATTTGATGTAACTTGAAATATCCACGTGACACTTGCTAAAAGAATTGTAATAACCGGAAACCCAAAAAGAAACAGAAAACGAGACAGATGACAGCGTGAATAAAATAAATGGTAATGTAAAGCAGATTGGCCTGTGGTCTAATTAAGACAAATTGGTGGTTAATTCGAACTTCAGTTAGATCACTTAAAATTAACGACTGATTTGTTAACAAAATAGGTCCAGAAATAATAAGGATAGAGTGGCTATTATTCACTTAAGTTAAAGTACCAGTTAAGTAAAATGGGAAAAGGATGCCGGGAAATTATTGGATATCTGAACAGATGTTATTATCATTTGTACACAGTGTAATCCACCGGTTTATGTCTGCCTATGAAAACCTGCTGGTATCAAAGCTATAGTAATGAAAATAATTTTCTTAAGAATAGAAAATTTGGTGGCAGAATTTTGAAGTATAATTGAGTTAATTCATTATTATATTATTATTATTAATTATAATTAATTATTATTATTATTATTATTATTATTATTTTATTGATTACGTGGTTTTACACACAAACCAGCTGGTGGTTACTGGCGGCTGAGGACAGCAAAGTCTGCCTCCAGTCTCAGGACCCTTTCGTATTCTAAAGCAAGATTTTAATAATGAATGTTGACTGGATGGTCGCCGTATTATTTTATTACACAAAGCCCTTCGGGAAACCGTTACACCAGACATCAGTATCATTAATTGGTAATCAACTTCACTCTCATGTTTTCACCTGTGTCTTCAGTTCCCTGGCAAGGTTCTAAGTATTCGTCTATCTTTTCGGATTCTTTCTTTTGGGGGGGAGGGGCGTCACCCTGTGGCCCTGCTGGGAACGGCAGAATTCACTAGTTCTTTTTGTTACTTTTTGGTATTTAAACAACTTCCGTTTTTTCTAACGCAAGATTTGGGGGTCGCTTTTTTTTCTCAAAATTACATGATAATTTTAAGGACAGATTTTAGTTTGTGCATATAACTCACTCTGTCAACATTTCTAAGACATTAGTTAGTATATTTCAAAATTCCTAGTAGAATACTTTTTTCCACTCATTAATGGCTACTCTTTTCATCCTTTACGTATCAGTTTATTGCATTCACTCTTATATTGTTTACTGTTTCATTTTCTGTCAAGACAATAACCTTACTTGATATTCTATTTGTGCTTTTATCGAAATTCCATAGCTTTGACGTAATTTCCCTTATACATTATTCGGTGCAGTAATTGCAAAGAGACTTCAGTTTCTCCTTTAAGTTTCCCCTACTTAGCTAATGTAAGGTTTCCATGTGAGCAATTTCCTTTGTTTGTCGCTTGAGGTGATATACTGGAGTTGATTTGTCTATTATTATTTTAATTATTATTATTATTAATTATATTATTATTATTACTTATTATTGGTTAATTTTATTTAAAATATTTTTTATATTTCAATTTGACAATCGCGAAGAGTTTTGTAATGTCAAACGAGAAAATTGGCTCATTATTCCTGCCGAATCATCAATCGTATATAATGTTCTCCTTTTCTCTTATCTCATTTTATTTTCTTCTTCAAACCATAGCCCTTTAATCATCGTTAAGGACAAGCTCACAAGGAACCCAAGGGCCATCAACAAACAGAAAGGAAGATTTGTTCTTTTTCTTCCCTACTTCACATCTAATGCTCCGTTGTCCCCGCCTTCATTACATATGAAATTGCACAAATTCTGTTTCGAACCCGCTTAATGAGTAGTGGATGTTAGTGATATTAAATGAACTGCCTCAGTATCCACATCTCCACCGCCGTCACATATTTCAGATGCGTTTGCCTAAATGTAGTTAGAAAACGAATATATGGTCCTATAATGTTCTTTATCATACTGGAATTGATTTTTTTTTCTCGAAGCCTGCAAGAAATGACATGTTATAAGAGTTCAAGCGAGGGAATGTTCTATTCTTGTTTCATTTTGATATCAGTGGCGTCATTAGCAGTGTAATTAAACTTAAGCAGATAGCAAGTAATTGAACTTCAGTTCACACTGTCACTCAGAGTGAATTGGGTTGTATAATCTATGTGACGATCACCTTACGGTAGTGAAGGACTGGTTGGCTGTCATTACTGTACACAGCTATGCGAAGTGTAACATTTATGACGTTAGAAATTGTATGATACTCAGCCATACAATGTTATTTTGTATCGTAAACACTAAAGAATATATATATATACTATATATATATATTATATATACTACGAAGGACGTTCAATAAGTAATCGCCCCTAGACCACTTCTCATTAGTAGTCAGAACGGCAACGAAACTTGTCCACGAGTTATTTAGTCTTCTTTCCACATAGGAATCACCCAGAGTTACGCCTTCTCCCATCGTTTGATGCAACTCTGGAGACGTTTTTTAGAACATCCAGTTGGTCCTCGCAAGCAGACGTGACTCAGAAATCAAGGCTGCTCATCTGGGAAACGCCTTCCTTTCAAAAACAACTTCATTCTGGGAACGAGGTGAAGTCACGAGGGTACAAGGTCAGAAAAGTAGGGGGTGGGGGGAGTAAGTTCTAGTCACACGCCTGCGCTTCTGATCTGTCGGACACGCGAGTTTTGGAGGAAGCGTTGTCTGGCAGGAGAGGATGCCTTTGGCTGATCTTTTGTCCCACCTCTTGATTTTGATAGCTTCTCTTAATTTCCTCAAAGTGAAGCTATAATAAGGCCCTGTAATAAGTGGTAACCTTTGCCACGGAAATCTGTCATCACTACTCGTCCTGGTCCCAGAGAACCGGAGCTTGACCTGCCAGTGGGAGGGCTGCAACCTTTGCCTTCTTTGGAGGAGGTGGAAGTCAAGGTGCTTACATTGCATTGACTTAGGGTTTGGGGTCTCTGGATCATAGAGATGGACCGCAGATTTCGTCTCTGTAATCACTCTTTTGAAAAATTTTTAAACTCATCTTCTTGGACACGTCTCCAAATTCATTCATTGGGCATCTCGACGCGTTCTCCTGAAAAGGTGGTGGAGCAACCTGGGAAATCCATCTGGCCCAGACACTTTTTCATATTGTAGACCGTCCATGAATGAATAGTTTCCACGACCCGGTAGCTAATCTGACCTCATGGGATATTTGGCCGAATAGTTATCGTCGATCACCCAAATGGCAGCCTCAACTTGATAAGACAGATGCCCTCATCATCGGCAAACAAGAGTGCGACAAATCAGGGAGCTGTTTTCATAGAGTTCCGACCATGTTTGATCTCACGGTGCGAGCGTTCTAACAGGGTCATAGGATGGGGCATACTCACCGATAAGTTACGTTTCATTTCAGTGGTGTGCGTCCTTTTCAAATACAAAAACCGAATCACTGCTTTCGACACTCAAAGCGCGCAATTTCACCACTTGACTCAGTTCAAACACCTATAATCGAAACCACAATAGATCATGGCTGTAATTTGACGCTTTAATTCTATCGAGATATAAATAATTGCACATGCAATTCTCAGCCTAGATCAAAACAACTGGAAGTGGGTCAGAGGCATTAACTTATTGAACGCCCTCGTAATATATTATATATATATATATATTATATAATATATAATATTATATAATATATAGTATATATAAAGTAGTAAAGTCGTCGGGGCGGCACCTAGATGTCCGGTAATCGGCCAGACAGCGAGGGATTCTATCCCTTTTCAACATAGCGCTAAAGAACCGAGGAGATTTATTTTAGCATTTGAGGTAGTGAGCGCACACCTACAATCAGCCTCCTCTATTACTTTACCGCACATGATCCCCTGTGCTAGCGCATATCGCTGAGTTGGGAGGGCGGGTATCGACTAAGAACCTGTGGTTTCCTAGCCGATGCTCTACTGACTCGAGCTACCCGGCCCTATATTATTACCTTTGTATAATGTATACTTTCAGTCATCATCATGCCTCAAATCCTACAAATTCCCATGGATTTCCCTTCACTTTATTCTCAATCCGTCTTTAAGCAGCCATCGCTTTTGGTAAGTCCCTCTACCCAGCATTTAATGTCCACGACTGTTTATGAATGTAATTCTTTGCTGATTGAACAGGCATTGGTATTTTCTTATGTAGTAGTCCGCATGCGGAACGTGGCCTATCGAGTTTTCTCCTTCATGTCTCGTTCGTCTTAAAATGATTTTTCTTAACGGTTTCTGATATACACAAATCAAAATAAATCAAGTTCAGGAAATAACACGAAGAGATAACAAATGACGAACATAATCGAAGTGAAGCCAAGGGAATCTGATAAATAAACTCATTTAGTCAAGAAAAATGAGCTAGACACATACCCAGAAGGAATAAAAAAACGTAGTGCAAATATTAGATAAATAGATTGTTGGAATCTTTTATTTGACATGTAATCTGTAGACATGGTTTTAAAAGCATTCTAACCGGTTTAAGGGGTCACTAAGTTAAAATGCGCAGGTATAACAATCAAGAATAATTTGAAAGCTGATTTTCATGAGGACGGGATGATTTAGTGTTACGGGGGATACTGGAAAATTAGAAGATATATTTCAGTTAAGCAGTTAGTGAGTCAAAAGCCGGGGGGCCTCACATCGATTATTTGATTCCGACGACCATCCCAGATTTCACGGACTGGGTTTATGTGAATGTGTGTAAAATCGTAGTAGAAATAAGTAAATGTTTAAAAAAGAAAAAATCCTCGTTGTGTATCTACATATCTCAAAATAGAAACTTTTCCAGGGAGATATGATGAAAAGACGAAGATCAGAGCGAAACATGAATGGTGATGTGAGAGACTACAGATGTGACCAAAGGACATAAAAAAGAGATGGTTGACCGGTAAAAAGGAAGAGAAAAGTATAACGCAAAGGTTTTTAATAGAACGTGCTCAAGAAATAAATATTCTTGGTTGAAAAAAAGATCTGAGGGAAAATGTATACGTAAGATTGCGGAGAGTTTCGTCATAAGACATGACACACAACACGAAAAGGTCAAAGTTGTTTTATAAACACCGCACATTTGTTAACTTTCTGCAAAGGTGCTAAATAAACGTGCTAAATTTCTTATATGAAAGAAGTACATATTTTTACAGTCAGCTTGATGTCACGGAACTTTCTGTTTCTCATATATGCTATTTGTATTTATATATTCAATTCAATTCCCAGAAACCCCAATAACTTGAGATATCTTTGCAATCTTTACAAAAGATAGTAAAATTCAGAAAGAATCCAAAATATAAAGAAAATTTTCAGAAATTATCCTCAACTCTACCAGGATTCAACTAAGTATTCTTGTTGTGGCCTGGACAGTTCAATTTCTGCCTTGTATTTTTTTGCCTTCCCATCCTCTTTATTTGATATTATTTCTATTTCATGTTTTACAAACACCTAGTTTTAAGTAAATTTTTAAACATAATAATCGAGAAGGCTACGTCCAAATAGTATGCCTGGGTTAAGCTAAATTTCTTCCAGTTCGATGATTACTCAGTTATTGTCGTTCAAAGAGAGAACACTTTTATTGAGCTTCCATCACCTCTTGAAGCGTCGCGAGTACAGAAAGTTAGCCATGGTTTGTAACAAGTAATAAATTCAGAGAGCTAGATCCGGATTTTGCTGTGTGAATTACAGTTCGATTTTTTCTTATCTTAATAACTTAGATAAACATTGTCATTATGAATTATTAGTATTCTCATTGCTTCGGTTTCTCAATACACCAGCCTTAGTTTGTGTCTTTCATTGGAGCCTGAGTAACAAAACGTCATCTCAAGGCTTCCAAGACTCTTCCAGGTACTTCTACGTGTAATCCTGGATAATACTGATTCTGGAATGGTTTCGATTCTTCCTCTGATTTCTAATTCCGTCCATAAGTTTTCCAATGGCTTGAGGACCTCTCCAAGGGCACCAAACTAACTAATAGGTATCATTTTCATCCTCATATTTCCACAGTTTTCTTTAAACCATCCGACAATCTCAGGTATTTGTACACGTTTTTTTTTTTTCCCTTCATCTGTTGGGACTTCAAAAATCCCTTCTTTTTTTCTTTTTTTCTTTTCAGTTGACAGAGTTATATTTTTCTTCATCTTCGATTAGTATTTTTTTTCATATTATTTTTGGTTGTCATTTACGTCAATAAAGTGCACATGTTGCTTTATTGTTTCGCCTGGTCTGAATTGGGGAACAGAACCCAATTAGTATTTGCTTGGTAGACATTTTAGCTTCCCTTGTTTTATCCTCAATTTTGTGGATTTGTTCCCCACTCAGATCCAGGGAAAAAATAAGCAACAATGTTGCCATTTATTGAAGGTAATGACAGACGAAAAAATAATCATGCAAAAATACTAACCGAAGAGTGAAGAAAAATATACTTGTCACTGAAGTTTTTGAAGTTCCACGAGGATGAAGGGTGAAAGAAGAAAAAAAGTGTACAATACTGAGCATTGTCGGATCGGTTTAAGTAAACGTTTTTGGGAATTGAGGATTGAAAATGATACCATTAGTAGTTGGTCCCTTGGAAGGTCCTCAGCCATTGGAAAACTTAGTGGACGAAATTAGAAATCAGAGGAAGAATCGAAACCATTCCAGATTATCAGTATTATCAGGATTAACTAGAATCCTGGAGAGTCTTGGAAGCACCTGAGAATGACGTTTTGTTACTCAGGCTCCAATGAAGACACAACTAAGTGCTGGTGTAGAAAACCCGCAAGAATAGAATACTAAATAATTCATAATGAATGTTTTTCTAAGTTATTAGATAAAGAAAAATCGACCTGGTAATCACACCAGCTAAACTCCCGCGAATTAAAGCTCCTCTGAATTATATACTCCTGTTACAATCCCATGGTAACTTGTTCCTGTACTCGCGGCGCTTCAAGGGTGGATGAAGCGTTTCAATAAAGGTGTTCTTCTCCTTGAACGACAATAATAGAATCACGAACTGGAAGAATTTAGCTTAACCAGCATATATTTGGGACGTAGCCCTCTCTGATTTTTGCTGTTAAATTAATAATATACTAGGTGGTAAAACGATGAAATAGAAATATATCAAATAAGACAGAGGGATGGGAGAGCAAAAAATACAAGGAGAAATTGAGACTGTCCAGGCATAACAAGAAATACTTAGTTGAATCTGGTAGTAGTTGAAGGATATTTGAAAATTTCTTATATTTTGGATTCTTTTTTGATTTTACTATCTTTTGTAAAGATGCAAAGATATCTCAAGTATGGGTTCTGAATTTGAAATGAAATATATAATACATCATATATAGAAAACAAAAGAAAAAAAAAAAAGTTTTTTTCTGACATCAAGCGATGTAAAAATATGTATCTTTCCATATAAGAAATTTAGCACGTTTATTTAGCCCCTTTGCAGAAACAAGTTAACAAAGTGTGCGTGTCGGATTATTACATAAAACAAACCATTTGACCTCTGTTTCGTGTTCTTGTGGTGTCCATGTCTTATGACGAAAACTCCGCAATCTTTTACGTATACATTTTAATAAGAAATTTCACCAAGATATTATTTCTTTGAGCACCGTTCTATTAACCTTTGCGTTAATATTTTCTCTTCTTTTTTACCGGTCAAACCATCTCTTTTTAGTTGTCCTTTGTCACATCTGTAGTCTTCTCACATCCACCATCATGTTTCGTCTGTTTCTTTCGTCTTTTTCATCATAGTCTCCTGTGAAAAAGTCTTATTGAGATGAATGAATAACAACGAGGATTTTTCTTTTTTAAAAACATTTATCTTTATTTCTACTACGCTTTACACACCATACACATACCCAGTCCGTGAATCTGGGAGATCGGCTCGGATAAAAAGATGGATCAGAATGCTGAGGCCCTCAGGCTTTGAACTCCTAACTACTTAACATGAAATATAATCTTCCTATCCTTTTCCAGTATCCCCCTGCTAACTTATATAATATCCCGTCGCTATGAAAAGTCAAGCTTTCAAATGATTCTTGTGTTGTTATCACTGCCATTTAAACTTAGTGACCTCCTTAACGGTTGAATCTTTAAAACATGTTAATTACATTGTCAATATAATTATACTATTTATCTAAATATTGCACTACGTTTTTTTTATTTCCTTCTGGTATGTGTTCTAGCTCATGTTTTTTCAATTGGCTATAATGATTTATTTATCTAGATTCCTTGGCTCAACTTCTGATTCATGTTCGTCGATTTTGTTTAGTCTCTTCGTGTTATTCTACGACATTTGCATTTTTATTTAATGATTTGTGTATAATCAGACCGTTAAACACTAAAAATCATTAAGACGAAAACGAGACATGAAAGGGAGAAACTCATGACCCGTTGCATGCGGACTACTACATAAGAAAATACCGCATGCTGTTCAATCAGCAAAGAATTACATTCATCAAACAGGTTGTTGCTTAATGTCTGGTAGAGGACTACCCAAAAGCGGGCTGAAAGACGGTGAGAAAAGTGAAGGGGAATCATGAAATAAAAGATAAAAGATTTGAGGTGATGATGACTTGAGATATACATTATACAAAAGCGTTATATATTAGGGCCGGGTTAGCTCTCAGTCAAGTAGAGCATTCGGCTAAGAAAACCACAAGGTTCTTAGGTCGATTCCTCGCCCTCGCCAACTCAGCGTAAATAGATAGATATATAGTAAAGTAGGATGCTGAAAGTAGTGGTGCGCCTCACCTCAAATCTAAAATAATCTCCGCTCGTCTAGCGCTAGTGAAAAGGGAAGATATCCTCGCTGTCTGGCCGATACGACATTAGGCCGCCCCGACGACTTGCACTAACTTATTATATATATATTATATATATAATATATAATATATATATTATATAATATAATATATTACGAGGGGCCGTTCATACGGGGGTAATGCTCTGACCCACTTCCAGGTTGTTTGATCTGCTGAAATTGCATGGTGCAATTATTTATATTCTCCCTTATATGATTAGCGTCAAATTAACAGCCATGATCATAAATTGATATAATACGATAATATATAGGAATAATTTGAACCTGAGTCCAAAGTGTGAAACTTGCGCCCGTTGAGTGTCGAGCAGGTGCATTCGGTTTTTGTACTTTGAAGGACGCACACCACGGAATGAAGTAACTTAATGGGTGATGCCCCATCATATTGACTTGTAGAACGCTGGCACCGTGAGATGTCAACATGGTCGGACTCTATGAAGAACGCTCCCTGATTTGGTCGCACTCTTTTTGCCATTGAAATGAGGCATAGTCTTCAAGTATAAAGGCTGCATTTATAGAGGAGATAGTAGAGCATAACTTATTCGCCAAATGACGCCCATGAAGTCAAGATTAGTACGGGTCTGTCGTAGGAAACTATCATTCATGGACGATCCTCACATATGCAACAATGCGTGTCTGCAATATATACAACCAGGTGCTCACACCTTTTCAAGAAAGAAGCCGTCGAGTGCTCAATGATGAATTTGGAGAGAATAATTTTTCAAAAGAGTGTTACAGGAGGACGAAATCTGGGTCCATCCTCTATGATCCAGGAGACGCAAAAGCCCATCAATGCAAGGAACACCTTGACTCACCTCCTCCAAAGAAGAAACGATAGAGACTAGTCAAGCTCACGGTCTTCTGGAGAAGAGAGATAATAGAGATTCCTGGCAAAGGTTACCACTATTAAAGGGGCCTATTAAATGCTTTCACTTGAGGAAATTAAAGAGAAGCTTATCAAATCAAGAGGTGGGGACAAGACAGCAAGCATCCTCCTCTGCAAGGACTAACGCTCCGGTCCAAAACTCCGCGTGATCGCCAGATACGACAGCGCAGGCGGTGACTAATATAACCCTACTTTCCTGATTGTACCCTCTGACTTTCACCTTTCCCAGACATGAAGTTGTTTAATAAAAGAAAAGGAAGGCAATATATACTCAAGATGATGCAGCCTTGATTTCTGAAGTCACGTCGTGGTTGGAGGACAACCTGGGATGTTTCTACAAACGGTCCTCCAGAGTATAATCAAACGATGGGAAGAAATGCGTAACTCCTGGGTGATTCCTATGTGGAAGAAGATAATAACTGTGACAGTTTTCGTTTGCTCTACTACTATGAGATAGAAATGGGTCAGGGGCATTACTTATTGAACGTCTTCGTAATATATTATATTATAATAGTAAATATTGATATATAGTATTGTTAGTGTTTACGATACAAAAATACATTATGGCTGATATGCCATACAACGTTCTATTACGATCATAAAATGTGTACACTTCGGCATAATGTTTCAGTAATGGCAAACCATGTCCTCAAGTACCGTAAGGTGATCGTCACATAGATATACAACCATCATCTGGTGACAGTGTGAACTGAAGTTCAATTACTTGCTATCTGCTTAAGTTTAATTACACTGCTAAGACGACTGATATCAAATGAAACAAATAGAACATTCCTGTTGACTCTTATTCAACATTCATTCTTGCAAGCTTCGAGAAAAAAATCAATTCCAGTAATGATAAGAAAACATATAGGACATCTATTCGTTTTCTAACTACATTTATGGCAAACGCATCTTGAAATATGTTGACGCGGTGGAGATGCTGGATACTGAGTGCAGTTCATTTAAATAATCCACTCTCATTTAAGCTCGAAACAAATTGTTGCAATTTCATATGTAATGAAGGCGGACAAACGGAGATTAGTATTTGTGAAGTAGGGGAGAAAAGAACAAATCTTCCTTTTCTGTTGGTTGATTGCCCTTGGTTCCTTGTTAGCTTGTCCTTACATGATTAACAGGGCTATGGTTTGAAGAAGAAAATAAAGTGAGATAAGAGAAAAGGAGACACTGTATATACGTTGATGATTCGGCAGGAATAATGAGCAATTTTCCTCGTTTGACATTACAAACTCTTCGCGTTGTCAATTGAAATATAAAAAAATATTTTAATAAATTACCAATAATACAATATAATAAATATAATAATAATAATAATAATAATAATAATAATAAATAGAAATCAACTCCATGTATATACCTCAAGCGACAAAACAAAGGAAATTGCTCACTGGATAACCTTGACATAGCTAAGTAGGGGAAACTTAAAGGGAGAAACTGAATCCTTGCAATTACTGCACCGAATAATGCTATAGAGAAATTAGTCAAAGCATGAATTGATAACACAATAGAATATCAAGTGAAGGTTATGTCTTGACAGAAATGAAACAGTAACAATATAAGTGAATGCAATAAAACTGATAGTAAGGAATGCAAGAGTAGGCATTAATGAGTGGAAAAAATTCTACTAGGAATTTTTGAATATACTAACTAATGTTTAGAATGTTGACAAATAGTATATGCACAAACTAAAATCTGTCCTTAAAATTATCTGTAATTTTGAGAAAAAAAAGCGGATCCCCAAATCTGGTTAGAAAAACGGAATTGGTTTTAAATACCAAAAAGAACAAAAGAACTAGTGAATTCTGCGTTCCAGCAGGCCACAGGGTGACGCCCCTCCCCCCCCAAAAAAAAGAACCCGAAAAGATAGACGAATACTTAGACCTTGCCAGAGAACTGAAAGAAACAGTGAACATGAGAGTGAAGGTGATACCTATGTAATTGATACTGATGTCTTTGTAACGGTTCCCGAAGGGTTTGTAAAAATAATCGGGACCAATCCAGTCACATCATTATTAAGATCTGCTAGAATACGAAGAAGGGTCCTGGAGATCTGAGGAGACTTGCTGTCACTCAGCGCCAGTTAACCACCAGCTGGTTTGGGTGTGAAAAACCACGTAAAATAATAATAATAATAATAATAATAATAATAATAATAAATAATAATAATAATAATAATAATAATAATGAATTAACTCAATATACTTCAAAATTCTGCCACAATTGTTCGTATTCTTAGAAAAATTACTTATTACTATTAGTTGATACCAGCAGGTTTTCATAGCAGAAGTAACCGGTGGATTACACTGTGTATCAAATGATAATAAATCTGTTCAGATATCCAATAATTTCCTGGCTATCCTTTTCCCATTTTACTTAACTGGTAGCTTTAACTTAAGTGATAATAGGCCACTCTATCCTTATTATTTCTGGACCTATTTGTTAACAAATCAGTCGTAAATTTATGGTCTAACTGAAGTTCGAATTACACCAATTTGTCTTAATAGACCAGCAATCTGCTTTACATTACCATTTTATTTTATTCACGCTGTCATCTGTCTCGTTTCTGTTCTCTTTGGGTTTTCGGTTATTAACAATTCTTTTAGCAAGTGTCACGTGGATATTCAAGTTACATCAATACTGATGAATAGGGATGTCAAATTTATGTCTTAAAAAATTGAATTCTTTAAGAGGATCCAGTTATTCTGGTTTGCTTGAAATAAATAAAAAATCTATTTTTACTTTCGTGACACCGGATATCGAGAAAAGTGGTATGAAATGATGTGAGTCATTCGCACATTTACTGATGCTCTGTCAAGCGACTCATGTCTTTGCATGAAATATATTTTTCTTGCGCATAAACCAGATCTTTAAATAAAATAAATAAAACTTTTTAAAAAAATCAAGTTAGAAAAATTTAGAAAATAAATCGCTAACAGAAATCTCGCTTGTATTTCTCATTACCTTTGCTGTGTAATTTACAAATAGAAATAGGATACTTACAGTATAATAATATAAGCATTTTTCATATGCGAGCCTAACAATTAACGTTGGATTTTGGTAATTATAAAATCTCCTCAAATAAGCTGTATATTAATCATTTCAAACAAAAAAGGGATTGCGCTTTCGCACAGTTTTTTTTTATCAAAGAAATTCTACACGTCTATTACAGAAATATTACATGTCAAGGAGGTGAACTTAACTGTGCTATTTATTGATGTTGAAGATGAAAATAATAGAAAGTATTAAACATTGGCAATTCAATCATATATTATGATAGGGATATATCACAGATATTAGAGTTAAGCAGCACAATTGTGTGATGTATGTATATTTTACTATAATAGAAATTCGGTGACTTTCTGCAACCGAAACTACGCCACTGCTAAAGTCACAAATACCCTCAGGAATTGCGTACCTTTATTCAATTTATTTATTGTTAAAAACTAGTAATACATAGAAAAAAGAGCAACAGTGTATTGTATATACTCATAAATTAAATATACAACATTAAAGGTCCTCATTGTTTTGTTAAAAACAAAGTTTGATAAATACTACTCGGGAGTATTGATTTATATGTTGTTTGTTTTAATTTAAATATATATTTAAAGTTTTCTAAAGTAGAGTTTTACGAGAGAATTATTTATAGACAAGAATAGTCACATAATCTCTTTTCTACATTAAATTTGAAGATATATGTCTGTTTAACTGTATCCGGTAACTTTTCACCAGTCCATCTTCATTACGAGTTTAAATTTAACAACAGTTTTCATCAAATAATGCTTACTCTCTGCTTAAAATAAACTCGAAACAAAAAATATTCTTACTCTCTCTAACGACAGTTTCATCAATCATGGTTAACCCCTATGTTTTCTTTTTTAAATTCAAATGGACATTGGGTTTAAAAAATTAAAAGGGTTTCTTTTAGTTAAATTTAATATTTTGCAATTACAATTTTAATATTCTATGATACGGTAAAAAATCGTTCTGTTTTGATTATCGTCTGTCGTAAAACGAAACATTTTTTTTCATTTCATGCTTCCTGTACCTCTTGTTTCAACCCTTCCTGAAATCGTCAATTCCTCAGATTTTTTTCTTTGGTCAGACCATTCCTCAAATTATTCATTATTTGTTATACTACTGAATTAAGTAGAACTTTTTTGAAGCATAAGATTTAGATTCAAATGGCGATTTTAAACACCACGGTGAGGCTCCTTGCTTATTTTAAAATTCTATAGTTATAATTCTCCGTCCGGGACACGCAGTGGCATAATGGCTTATTGTGCTGGACTGCGAGATCAAGTAAGCAAGGTCGAACTCCAATCGCGATATAACATCGCGATATTACGCTAACTTTCTGACTAATACCATTGAGAAGGTATGAACCTCATCATCCTCCAGACATAGATTAATTAGTATCACTACTGTTCATCTAAAAGGAGGACTCTGTTATTAAATAACCTATGAAAACTGATATATATCTTAAGAATGCTTTTTGCAGTTGACTTCACCCATGCTCAGGTCGCTCGTGCTGACCAAAACTGGTTTGTTTAATTTCCCTATCATCAACACGGTTAGTTTGGGCATAATTCGATTCGTTTAATGCACTTAATTCTTGGAACACTGTTCAGTCGGTATTGTTTGATGAAGAAAAGGAGGAAAAGATGAAGCTTGTTAAGGTAAATTATTTTGTCCTTAAAAAAATTTTGAAAAAGCATTTTATTGCCTCTTATAAACAACAGATTTGCAATTAGATTCTCATACGGTTAATTTGTCTCATGATATATATCTATATGTTTGTGTTGTCTGGTGTGTCTTGTATCGTTTCCTGTGAGCGTCCAAGGGTGGTCATGTCCATGGGCTTAGCTTCACGCTATTAGGGATGGCCTCCCTTAAGTAGTAGTTTAACAAAAATAAAGTTTTCCTTTTACTTATTCTTTATAACTTGTACCTAAAATTGATAAATAAATTTCTTATTTCTTATTTCTTAAACAAAGAATCCAATCCAAACTATATTCCGTATGCAAACAGTTATCTGAAGAAATTACTAAATCATTCTATTAACATATTTTCTTGTGATTTGTAAATTCTATTTACATAGAACAGGTTAATATAGTTGTTGATCAGCCATACCTAAGAAGACAAACTCTGAAACCAGCGGTACTCCGGAGGCCCCATTAAAACCTCTCCGAGAGAGACAACCCAGAGATACCACATAATCTTCTCCAGCGCACCGGTAAGTCCCTTAAACTCAACTTTATATACAGGAAGGACTTTATATTGTTATTCATTGTTTCATGTGCTGGTTAATAAATTGTTAGAATTAAACAAAGTATTAATTCATTTATTTGTTGCTGTTAGCCTTAGAATAACCGATATACTAACACAATACTGTGATACTCACCTGGTAACCATTACACCACGGTGGGACGGCCTATGGATCGTTTCGTATTACTAAATATAAGCCGGTAACAAAAATGTATAATACACTAAATATTGGTATAGAAAAATAAAAAAGTTTATGGCACTGTTCTTTAAACTTGACGTATGCAATCAATTAAGAAGACGATGTTTCTTTTTGTATTCAGAAAATTGCATTTTGTGTGTGGAGAAAAAGTTTGCTGCTCATGATTGTGTAATTAGTATCAAACAAGGAATAACTCGCCAATATTTTATACCCCCAAAGTAAGGGGGGTCAAAATTAAGTGACCTGGAAAAATGAGAATGTTTGAAATAAAATAGATAATGCATTATAAAGATCATATATTGATAGATAAACACTGAAAATTTCATTAAAATCCGATAATTCCCTGATTTTTTGGTAAATTATGCGGGGTGGGGGCTAAAGTAATTTTGTCAAAAACGCATTTTAGGCCAATTTTGGGAGTACCTAACATATACATATAGATGGAAATAAATGTATTGAAATAAAATAAAATTTCTTTTAGCATATATATATATATATATATATATATATATATATATATATATATAGTTTTGTTGAACTGTACAGACAATTCCTGTCGGACAAGTTTTTCGTTGATCTGTTCCAATTTTCGGGCCATCTTTCTGGTGTCGGGGTGTAACTGGTATAACAGTCCCCCAAAGGTTTCAAAACAAGCGCTTTCGGCAATACAATTTGCCATCCTCAGGTAGGAAACGATGGTATGATTTCGTGTCTCTTTTTTAACGAGAACGAGTAGTAGCAAGGAATTAGAAGACACGAAATTATGCCATCGTTTCCTACCTGAGGATGGCAAATTGTATTGCCGAAAGCGCTTGTTTTGAAACCTTTGGTGGACTGTTATACCAGTTACACCCCGACACCAGAAAGATGGCCCGAAAATTGGAACGGATAAACGAAAAACTTATCGACAGGAATTGTCTGTACAGTTCAACAAAACTTGTATAAAAGAAAAAATGCTGCCAAATACACTTATTTCAATATATATATATATATATATTATATATATATATATATATATATATATATATAAATCCCATTACCATCTGTTCATAAATGCTCCACCATCTAGGCAAGAGGGGATTACTAAACCATACTTTTCCTCGGCTCTCTTTTTCTATTTCTTTGAATTATTTCGTCGGTTAATTCTGTCTTTTCTGATTCGAATTCCATTGTGGGGCACCTCGTTTTTCCTTCTCATATCCGTTTAAAATGACTTTATAATTACGAGTGTGATATATGTAATATTGCTCTTTTCATCCATGCTAATATTGCAAGTCACATTCTCACGGACTGAATACAGTCTACAAGGATTATAATAATTATTCCTCATTTATCCTTCACCTAGATTCCATCCCTATAATTTCCAGGTTACTTATTATCAGTGATTTGCGGCAAAGTGTCAGAAATCGCAGAGAATGTTTTCACATTTCTCTTCTACCTATTTCTTTGCCCTATCATCTATTTGTACGACTTTGCCTTTCGAAATAAATATTTCTTTTCATTTTAGACAACAATTACTTGCTGCCGTAGCAGTTATATCAATATTTCCAATGTTGGGTGCTATTCATGTTTTCATTTCATTTTCCGTTTTCAAATAAGACTATATAAGAATTCTGACCCTTCTCTAATAATGCTCTAATCTATGTGAGACAGACCAGTGTATACGGCAAAAAAATCACAGGCGATGATGAAATTCGGCCCGACCAACTAAAGGAGGAAATTAGAGCAGAAAGCAAAGATTAAGTAATATCGATATTTCCTAAAGGCTAAATATTTAGGTTATTATCAAATGACATCCATAAATAACATAGTCAATATCTGGTTTATCAATTACTGTATACTTTTTAACATTTCTGGTGTATGTACATTATTACATTTTGTGAACATAAATATTTCGTTATATATATATATATATATATATATATATATATATATATATATATATATATATATATATTATATATATTGTGTGTGTGTGTGTCTTTTTATGTTGAAGTTGGGCGTTATTATGAAGCATTTAAAAATAAATGAAGGAACTCGATGTTATGGAGTACTGGATTCACTTATTTTTTATTATTTGTTATCATAAATTTTCGGGATCGTTAGATTCCCTTCTTCAGATGAATATCGGTCCTGTTCAACGGATCCTTTGTCTTTGTTGTTATTGACAGCAGCAGCGTCTGTAAAATATACATCGAGTTCCTTCAACATAAAAAAAAACATAAAATATATACCGAGAGAAACATTCGGAGACCCCTAAAATACAATATATATATATATATATATATATATATACAGACAGACTCGCACACACAAACATATATATATATATATATATATATATGAGATTTGATAAGCATTGTTGAGTAAAGTATATTATTATTTATATTTTTTTGGCTTGAAGGCAATTACAATGCGTATATCGTATAAAATTCGATAATTATTGAAAATAATCAGGACAAGCGAACTCGGCAAATATTGTGCCCCACTAGAGCATCGTACAGCTGTTTCAACTTTATTAAGCCTCATCAGCTATGACAGAATTCGAAACCGGGAATCCAGCACGCAGAATCAGAGACTCTACCCCTGGGCTAGCGATACGTAGCACACAATACATGCGAAATATACGCGTATGTCAGTGTTTTTGTTTGTTTTTGGTATTATAAATGCAATTGACTAATGTATAGAATTAATCTCTTGGTGTATTTAATTTCTAATATATTCTAGATGGATTTGACGTAGGAATATCTTTCTTTGGTGAGATCCCGCCAATTTTTAATGTAAAAATTATATTGTTACATTTATTTGATTAAAGCCTTTTATTTTTTAAATTTTTCTTCTCCGGCTAGGGACACAAAAGCAAAACAAGAATAGTTACGACAAAATACGGAAAATCATACATTTGGAATACAAATTTGCATACAAATTGACTTTGATCAAGAGTAAAATCTCATGACCGTAAACCAGATGTGCGCCGAGAAAAAAAATTAAAGTATGCGTATCAGAGAATCTTAATATTAAGTGTCACACGAATGGACCCGGTTGCTTGGTCTAATTTGGCTTATGTCAACCACTTATCAATTATTCAACACCGAACTTTGAAATGAATATTTTGTACACTGTTAAATGTTTTTAATCATTCCCATCTAGTACTTGTACTAATTAAACATACCTATTTGATCCATAAATAGGATCTTCACAGCTGAAGTAAGTAATAAAATGGCTTCAAAAACTATCCAAACAGCTAAAGCGGTCTTGCGTAAAAAAATGCAAAAACATTTTATCTTCATTGTCAAAGCCGACAAAAATCGGCAGTCGGAATCATAATCAATAAGGTAAGTCATAATTATTTTCTGATCCAGAAACGTTTCTTTTTACTATTATCTATTTAAAAAAAATGTAACCACTTCCTCCACTCCTGATTAATGTAGTGTTGTTATTAAGTTTTTCTGAAAAAAAAAGTTCATTGTTTAATGTGTGTCTTTTGTTTTTGTTTTTTACATTTTATTTTACTCTATTTTTCTTTTAAATATTAAATTTATTATAGAAACTGAGATTTTCCTCAGTAATAAAATTAAAATTACACGTTACATAAGTACCGGTTTTTTGTTTCTTTTGTTCAATGTTAAAAAACTTATTTAATAGTCAGGGCGGTGGGGCATGTTGTTTTTTGTTTTTTTAGTTCATCGGTGATTCTTTTGACTGGTAGTCTTTTTTATGTTTGGTTTCAACACACTCATATTAAAAGATAAAAATGTACGATTTTAATTGATCAAAAAGTGATTACTAACACCTCGTCAGATTCTACCTGGGCACTGTACACAACCTAGAGTTCAAGAACTGCAATCGGATACAGGGTTTGTTTGTTTGTTGTTGTTTTTTGTCGAAGTTTAAGGTCATATCAATTAAGCACACGTAAATTCAAGATATGAATAATAATAATAATAATAATAATAATAATAATAAAATAATAATCTCTGATCTATTATATATACACCAGTATATTCTAAAAAAGATAAAAACAAGACGGAAATGTTACCGTGACATGGATAGGTTACTGGAAGTCATATGTCATGATTCCGCAAATGTAGATAATAGAATGTTTGAAAATCTAATCGGAAAACTCACCACGAAGGCTTCAACAAACTGGAGAGTGGTGCAATCAGCAAGAGAAAAAATCCTAGTAGAGTTGAAAATCAAAATGAGTATTTACTTATTATAGCAATGATGTTAAAAATATATACTACGAAAATGGGATATCGATGAGAATACGGTATTTGCAATGGATAACAGATTACACCAAAGAGTAACAGCTCTATGAACAGAAATAACTTGGGAATAGCAGAAAAACAACGAAGGAAAAAGAGAAAAAGAAGAAATGGAAGAAAAACAACTGTAGTGATATTTCAAGCGACAAGCTAGGGAGATTGCACATAAAATTAACTGCACATGACCACATAAAGGTAACCTAAAGAGATAAATTGAATCTTTTTAATAGCAGCATCAAAAAATACTATTAAAACCAAAACATGTCAGTGCAGATTAACAGGTTTTCAATTTCTAGTTTTCTTTCTCTAATACTGGGTCTACTTTTGGCATGGGTCTACTTTTACCATACCAAGGTTAAAGAGCCCGACATGCTTTTACCATACCAAGGTTAAAGAGCCCGACATGCACTAATATTTAGCCATAGCTTGAGGGATAATAGTTGGATGCAATTACCAAATGTATTAGCGCAATGCAATCAGCCTCGTGCAGGTTTTGAACCCCGTGTTCATTTTCTAGGACGATAACAATTATTTACAAATTGGTAGATATAGGCACTAACAGAGACAACAGAGTGAAAATAAATGTCAATGAGAAAATAAATAAGTCATTTCCTTTATTTTTGTCTATAATTTTATTCTTTTCATATATTTTATCATCCATTTCCCTTTATTTTGCCCGTTTTCTAACCTTAATTTATCAACAGCTTCTTCTGTCAGTAATCGTTTTTTCCCGCACTCTCCTTTTTCAAAACATCTTCCTTCTTCTTTATACTTTCTGGTTTTCTTTTACTCCTTATCTTTTTTGCACGAAATCATTTTAAAAAATGCATCCCGTTATGTTCTCTTTCTCCCCCTTGTCTCTCTCCCGTTCTTTCTCCTAAGCCTGTTACACATCCTTTCTTTCTCTCACTGACCCCCATCCCAATTTAGTGACTAGAGACTTCTTATCTCCTGTCGTGTCTCTTCCGCTCGTTTTGCTGCCAGTCCGCAAATGTCCAGTGATACGTGGCCGGATCGTCTTCAATGTCGTCAGCTCTTGTAACCTGTATCCATTTATCTTGCCACAGATTTCCAACGCCTGTGCCCAAGTGTTGCGTTTGCGTTCTGCAATTAATAGCTCTTATCTCTGTAACTGTTCGTTTGATGCTTGCTCGTCTTCTATTTCGCTTGACGCATTTCCACAGCCAGAAGATCTCGGCACACTTCTCCCTGATTAACCTTCAACTGGCGTGCCAGCCTCGCCTTGATTTACGAGATTTTACCGCATTCTCTTAGCGCAGGTTCGACCTCCTGTATTTCCTTCGTCTTGCCAGATCGAGTACCATCCACAATTGTACCGGCTGTGGCCATACATTCAGCAAAGATTAACTATTCAATTTACAGTTGCAAAGCGGAATATTTTTTAAATTTAACAACCGGTTTTTAGAATGATGTAATCGAATAATGATTATTAAAAACAACTATGGGTTAAATAGTACCACTACTGTTCTTTTACAAGGGTGGCTTTGGAATTAAATAAACCACAAAGGTTTATATGCCATTAAAAAGAAGGAAAGAACCCTAACGATCAAAAAATTATTTCATATCTAGAGATGGCGGAAATGTTTCTTTTCCGTTACTTTTTTCTGCAATATTTTGTTGTAACTCGAGTATCTGATTTAAGAGACAGACAATAGGAAGAAAACAACGAGTATTAAGAATAGGGGATAAAAGATTTACTAAGCAAAGATACAAGCCGAACAGAGTAATAAGCCATTGCTAGTTTGAATTGAGAGGTCACGTGAGATCTCGTTGTTTCTCTCTTCCGAGGTTTATTTATAGCGAAAAAACAGACGATTCTGTTCTCACTATCTCGGTAGTACATGTCACATTTAATAAGAAAGTGCAATCTGTGCATCCAGATATGAATGTAAGTGTTGCACTTTGGCATCTTACCTCGGAACAGAGTCACGTTGTCCGAATTTTCGGCGGGGATTAAAATATGTAGTATCTCTTCCTCTTCGTCATATACATTTATGTGTCTTCTGACAATACATTCAAAATTTCAAAACTACGGCTGGAAAATAAACAGAGATAGTGCACGTTCCCCATTGTTAGCGTGACTGGGTCTACTTTTGACATGGTCCTTGTGTTGAGAATTTTGCTTATAAGGTAAGTCCACTCCTATTTATAGACTCGGCGATAACCATGTGATCATACTCTTGGCCAATCACTGGCGGCACTCTGCTGTTAATACAATACTTAAACGGAGCACACTGACCATAATTACTTTGAACCTTCATGGACGACGGACATAGAATTGAATTACTGGACCTTTAACACTACGCAGGATATGAATTATTCACTTACCAAAGGATTCCACAATGTATACATATAATACCTGGTTTAACTGAGCATGTATGCGATTAAATAATCGATCTGAGTACTTTTACCCAGAATTATGAATTAAAAACAGAAGAATAATAAGTAGACTTCTTGGTGATAAATGATACGTAATAATATCTATTTTGATTGTATAATGTTCCGCGATAAATAAGGAATTCATAATATCTTTAGTTTATATGTGTTCATATGTCAGCTTTTTCTAAGTTTGTATTCTTTGAATTTTATATTCTTTGAAATAATAACTGTTTTCATCTGCATATATTGAATCGTATTTTTTGATTAACAATGGTATTTCTCATATGCGCATATATATATATATATATATATATATATATATATATATATATATATATATATATATATTCATCAAAAAGTTACTACCGTGTAAATCATTGTAGTAGCATAAGTAGTTAATCCAAAAGGGCTCAATATATCTTGTAAAATATAGAGCATTAATAGTTGTAGGAAAGTTTTTTCTCTACCACGGTTTAGGTGTTTTTAGTACACCGTATTAAGGGGTTCTCCTGAAGAAGGTGTACTGAGAACACCGAAACCGTGGTAGAGAAAAAAAACTTCATACAACTATATATATTATATAATATATATATATATATATCTGTGTGTGTGTGTGTGTGTGTGTATGTGTGCGTGCGAGTGTGTGTGTGTATGTGTGTGTGTGTGTGTGTGTGTCGGTGTATGTTTCCATGACAAAAGGTAACCTGAGACTTTTCCATATTCATCAGCCGAAACTCACAAGCCGGCTTTTGGCCTTTTCCAGGTGTGAAATTTCAGTGTCTGCAGTAAAGTCAGGTAGCTTTAATTGGTGGACAAATTGTTACACAAGAAAAGAGATAAACCTCAATAGAAACATTTGCTGAAGCTTAACATCCCTCACAGAAAATTTGTCGGCATTATAATGAAACGCGTGTGGAGATGCGTTGTGTAATGGTTACCGTCGAAAGAAATCGGCTTGGCGAAACGAGTTCGAATCTTGGGTAAGGCTGTTTGCATTTCACATAGCGCTACGAATTTTGGGAAAGGCAGGCCTCCAAAATATTCTCCCCTTAGTTATGGGTAAATAGAAGAGATGACTGGGCTCTTTAACCCTGGATAGGCAACCAGTCTAGCAGAAGGAAAATTCTGAATTCAAACATGTCAAACACCGATTTAGTAATTGTCCTTGTGTTACATCCTACGTGTGTATGTGTAGGTGTATGTGTGTGTCTGTGTGTGGGTGGGTGTCTGTGTGTCTGTGTCTGTGTGTGCGTATGTAGATATACAGATGCATAAATGAATATGTATAATATGCAAAGTGAATTATAGTATCGGAATTTTACCCCGAAAACGTCTCTTCGAGATAAGATTGTAACTTTACGTAATAGTAATACCAGAAGATCTGAAACACGTGTTGCATATGTAAGATAAAAGAAGAATAATTTTTTTCTGAAAACATAATACATTTTGCGGACCTTCTTTTTTATAAACTATTGAATTTTCTCCCGTTGGAACCAGATCAACATTTATATATATATATATATATATATATATATATATATATATATAATCGTCTCTGAAGATAAAGTTTTACTTTTAAATCGATAGGACACAAAAAATAACATCTTTTTGTTTTTATTTTTTACTTGCATTGTAATTGCTTTCAAATTAATACATTATAATATATATATATATGTGTGTATGTGTGTCTGTGTGTGTCTGTGTCTGTGTGTGCGTGTGTAGATAGACAGATGCATAATGAATATGTATAAGATGCAAAGAATAGGTATAGTATCGGAATTTTACTCCGAAAACGTCTCTCCGGGAGAAAAATTATAACTTTCCGTTGTAGTAAAGCCCAACTGAAACAAACAAAAATCTACAGAAAATAATGCAAGTCAGGACGCTTGGAAAAATAAGACAAAATGTCGCCGCTTTAAAAACGAGGTTTATTGGGTTGCAAGAATTCTTCCACTTGCAATTGTCCAACGGACATAAGTTACCAAAAATGTACATTATTAAAACAGTCACAAACAATAGAACAAAGAAAAAACATAAAACACTTATTCCTTTTTCCTTGGTCTGAATTGTCATCGAAAGTTCACAAATTAGTAGTTATAACTACTAAGCAGAGTTCTTGGTAAAGAAAGTTCTTTAGAAGAGTCTTCGTAGCCAAGCTGCCGACAGGTATGTATTGGTATTAACGTTCCTATCCTTGTGTTACATCCTACGTGTTATGTGTGTGTGTGTGTGTGTGTGTGTGTGTGTGTGTGTGTGTGTATTGGTTCATATCTTTCTGTCAATCTACGTATCTACAAAAAACCTAACATAAGATGCAATAACAAATTAACCTATACAATTTTCCTCATTAGCAATCACCGAGTTTTTATGATTTGTTCCTATAAGATGTACATACCGACTAGATAATCAAACTAACTCTATTTATATAATGTCAATAATTGATGGGCTTGGATGATTCATAAATGTTTCCCTTAGAACTCCTGTTTAAACTTTATGGATTCTTTATCTATAATGCTCCGTGTCTTAATACAGTTTCAAAATATATATGTTTATATGTATTAACATAATTAATATAATCTTTTCCTATTGAAGGATGAATAAAAACTAGGCAACCAATCTACATTTTCTCACATTTGATAGCAGATATCTTATAGGTTTATGCACCCCAAATTTTAAAATGTCTGATATTCAAGTGTCCATCATTAAAACTTGATTCATTTTCTTTTATTCAGAAATTTTCAGAAACAATTCAAATGTGTGGTAATACATTTGTGACGGAGAACGAGAAAGGAAAAAGAGCAAGACATTGTCTTGCCTGCCGGGATCGAACTCGGGTCCTCCCATGCAAAAACAAATGCGTTTTGGGCACTGGACGGACGCGAGGTTCGACTGATGTGCCCGGATGTTTGGCTAATATGCCCATAAAATAACAAGTGAGTCGAGCACTGGTCAGTCAGCAGCAGCAGAAGCAGTCGACGACGAAGCGCTTTCCAGTAAAGAAATGGATTTTAGTCGAACAGAAACAAAACTAAATAGGAAATGTGATTTTGAACTGCTAAAGATTATTTCGACACTACGACGACGGATTTTCCAGCTGCTAGACGAAGAATGTGTTGACCAACAGAGGGTCTGGCTTGTGAGAAGACGAGAACTTGCTTGTTTTTGGTTCCCCTCGGCGGGAGCTCGTTGATTCGAATGTCTATTTCGCCCCATATATTTCCCCCCTTCTATAACATTTTAAACAAATATTTACATAAATGTAACACAAAGTCAAACTGGTTATTTAAAACAGCCATTAGAATCCCTAGATTATATCGTCGTCGGGGCGGCCTAATGTCGGTATCAACCAGACAGCGAGGGAGTATATCCCCTTTTCAAGTATCATTGACAAGGTTAATTTCGCAGGGATTGTTCGCTATGTACCGGCGGCCGAACGGATATGGTCTCTGACTTGCCTGCTGAGGTCCCGGTTGATTCCTGTGGAGGGGAGTCGTTAGTATACATCGCTGATGAGACTTAATAAAGTCGAAACAGTCTGTACGGTGTTCTGCATAGCGAGCCATCCTCTGCCGGGATTCACTTGTCAAGATTATTTTCTATAATTATCGAATTTTATGCGATACATGCATTATAATTGCCTTCAAGCAAAATATAAATAATATATATATATATATATATATATAATATATAATATAGTATATTAAGAAAAATTGAAAAAGCACAGGTTTAAATGAGTTGAGTGGTAAGTTTGTTGGCCGACGCTGCAGTGTTTCGATCTATTATTTAGATCATCTTCAGGGCATTTGCTGATATATGGAAGGTGATAAAAAGATTTTTATCACAGAATAACGAGAAAAGCGAGTAATAGTCCTTGTTTATCAGTTTGTTTTAAAATTTGAAGTCTAAGAAAAAGGAACGTTGAAAAAATGGACGATTTGAAATATGACGTCAAATATTCTTTTTTGCGGTATGAGTATTAAGAGTGCGTAAGTGTTGTGTATCGAAAAAGCATTGTGCATTTTTTTATGTGTTTATGAATGTGTGGTTGCGCGTGTGTGTATAAATCTTT
>CM042140.1:26443692-26473051 GCA_023376005.1 Doryteuthis pealeii
CCCCACGCGAGATACCACCTACCATCCAGCTCTTACTTAGCGCACAGGATCCCCTGTGCTACGCATACGCTGAGTTGGCGAGGCGGGTATCGAACTAAGAACCTTGTGGTTTTAGAGCCGAACGCTCTACTGACTGAGCTAACCGCCCTATACTATATAACTTTGTATAATGTATATTCAGTCATCATCATCCTCAATCCTACAAATTCCATGGATTCCCTTGCACTTTTTCTCATCCGTCTTTAGCAGCCATCGCTTTTTGGTAAGTCCTCTACCCAGTAATGTCCACACCTGTTTGATGAATGTAATTCTTTGCTGATTGAACACATTGGTATTTTCTTATGTAGTAGTCCGCATGCGAACGTGGCTCATGAGTTTTCCTCCCTTCATGTCTCGTTCGTCTTTATGATTTTTCTTAACGGTTTCTGATATAACACAAATCAAATTAAAAATCAATTCTAGAATAACACGAAAGAATAAACAAAATGACGAACATGAATCAGAAGTGAAGCCAAGGGAATCTAGATAAATAAATCATTTAGCAGAAAAAATAAGCTAGACACATACCCAGAAGGAAATAAAAAACGTAGTGCAAATATTAGATAATAGATTGTTGGAATCTTTTATTTGACATGTAATGTAGACATGGTTTTAAAAAAGATTCTAACCGTTAAGGGGTCACTAAGTTTAATGGCAGGTGATAAACAAGAATATTGAAAGCTTTGATTTTCATAGACGGGATATTTATTTACAGGGGGATACTGGAAAAATTAGAAAGATATATTCAGTTAAGAGTTAGTGAGTCAAAAGCGGTGAGGGCCTACATCGACTGCCGGAACGACCAGATTCACGGACTGGGTTATGTAATGTGTGTAAATGTAGACGAAATAAAGATAAATGTTTTAAAAAGAAAAATCTCGTGTTATTCATCATCTCAATAAGAACTTTTCACATGGGAGATATGATGAAAGACGAAGAACAGACGAAACATGATGGTGATGTGAGAGACTACAGATGGTGAAAAGGACAATAAAAAGAGATGATTGACGTAAAAAGAAGAAAATATAACGCGCAAAGTCTAATAGAAAGGTGCTCAAGAAATAAATATCTTGGTTGAAAAAGATCTGAGGGAAAATGTATACGTAAGATTGTGGAGTTTCGTCATAAAGAACTGACACATAAATCGAAACAAGGTCAAAGATTTTTATTAAACACCCACTTTGTAACTTTCTGCAAAGGTGCGACTAAATAAATGCGTGCTTAATTTTCTTATATGAAAGCGTACAATTTTTACAATCGCTTGATGTCACGAACTTTCTGTGTTCTATATATGCTATTTGTTTTATATATTCATTTCAAATTCAGAACCCCATACTTGAGATATCTTTGCATCTTTATACAAAAAGAATAGTAAAATCAAAAAGAATCCAAATATAAAGAAAATTTTCAGAATATCCTCACTCTACAGGATTCAACTAAGTATCTTGTTGTGGGCTGGACAGTCTCAATTTCTCCTTGTATTTTTTGCTCTCCATCTCTTTTATTTGATATTATTCTTTCATGTTTAACCTAGTTTTAATAAATTTAACAAATAATAATCAGAGAGGCTCGTCCAAATATATGCTGGGTTAAGCTAAATTTCTTCCAGTTCGAATGATTCTAGTTATTGTCGTTCAAGGAGAAGAACACTTTATTGAAGCTTCCATCACCCCTTGAAGCGTCGCGAGTACAGAAAGTTAGCCATGGATTGTACACTAATAATTCAGAGGACTAGATCCGATTTATGCTGTGTATTACAGTTCGATTTCTTATCTTAATAACTTTAGATAAAAATGTCATTATGATTATTAGTATTTTCATTGCTCGGGTTCTCACACCAGCCTTAGTTTGTTGGTCTTTCATTGGAGCGCCTGAGTAACAAAACGCCATCTCAGGCTTCCAAGACTCTTCAGTATTCTAGTTAATCCTGATAATACTGATATCTGGATGGTTTCGATTCTTCCTCTGATTTCTAATCGTCCACTAAGTTTTCCAATGGCTGAGGACCTTTCCAGGGACCAACTACTAATGGTATCATTTTCATCTATATTCCACGTTTTCTTTAACATGCCGACAATGCTCAGGTATTTGTACAGCTTTTTTTTCTTTCACCTTCATCCTGTAGAACTTCAAAACTTCCAGTTGACAAGCTATATTTTTTCTTCATCTTCGGATTAGTATTTTTTTCATATAATTTGGTTGTCATTTACTAATAAATGCACATGTTGCTTATTTTTCCCTGGACTGATTGGGGAACAAACCCATTAGTATTTGCTTGGTAGAATTTAGCTTACCTGTTTATCCTCAATTTGTGATTTGTTTACGAGAATTCAAATATATTGTGTTAAAAAAAAGGCTGCTGGCATTCTGAATACAGTCGGTTTAGTTGATGGAAAACAATGTAAAAGACCTCTCGAGTTTAAGTAATTATAAAATTATATATATATATATATATATATATATATATATTATATGTGTGTGTGTGTGTGTGTGTGTGTGTGTATATGTATTATATATATATATATATATATATATATATATATATAATATATATATGTATAAGAGTAACACATTAAAGATTATATCAAATGAAAGAAATTGAAGTCGTAGTAAAAAATAATAGTGTAATTTAATTGAATTTAAAATGATGATTTTTCTAGTATAAACTAAAGTAGACATCTTATTAACAATACCAAGATACATAAGGAAGACGAAGTAGATCATTTCTGTTTGATTTTGTTTGTTTTAAGACTGTGTAATTATTTTTTCATGCACAACGTATTATAATTCCAGTAAAAATAATCAATAGACATTTGTTGAAATTAGAAATATGTAATATCTCCATTGAATATTGAAATATCTTGTCTAATGCATCGCCAAAAAGGCATTTGTAAGTTAAAAAATAAAACTGATGTAATTTTATATTCAAGAAAATATGAATATTTATATGTAAATGAAGTTTGTGTTAACATTTATAGTTATTTGTACTTTCATCTCTAATGCTTTCCATCAAAGTTATCTGTATCTGAAAAAATAAATTCAAGTTATAAACATTACGTACAAAAATCATAGGCATATATAAACAACAGTCACATATCCGAAAAGATTCGTGGTAAGATTACCTGTATTTGGTACAAGGTTAAGCTACACTGGTGTGTCCATGTGTATGTGTCCACTGGAGAAACTTCCTTGATTCTCCAGTAGTATCACCAAGTCTTGTTCGCCTGACTTGGATTGATAGGGGAAGTAGTGACACTCTGCTTTCTTGTAGGGTGCAGCTTTCAAGATTGGAGATCAAGACAGCATGCAATATCCTTGTGTGGCTCTCATCTAGTTTTCTTTAAAGTACTTCATTAAAGTCAAGTTATAGAGCGACAGTAGCGCTGATACAACTTTCAGTAATTTACGGAATATAAAATATACCGGCATATACGTATACCGTACAAGCAAAAATTGATAAGACCCAACAAATAGTAAATGTAGATTATGCGGTAATAGAGATGAGACTGTAACCATACTATGCGAATGTAGCAAACTAGCACACGGGAATACAAAACTAGACACGACTGGGTTGGAAGCTGATCCACTGGAATTATGCAACAAAATTAATTTTGACCATCAAAAAAAAATGGTATAATGCATAACCAGAATCTGTTTTGAGAACGAACCGCATAAATTCTCTGGGACTTTGAATAAAAACGGATCCCTATCCCAGCAAGAAGACCAGACCTAGTTTTGATAACAAAAAAGAAAGAACTTGTCAATGGTGATTTTGCAGTTCCAGCAGATCACAGGGTGAACTAAAGGTAAATGAAAAAATGGACAAATCTCTGGACCTTGCCAGAGGACTGAAAAAGTTATGGAATAGGAATGTCAAAGTGATACCAATTTGTAGTTGGTGCACTTGGAACGGTTCCAAAGGATTGGAAAAGTTTGGAAATCAGAGAAGGATTGAAACAATTCAGACACTGCACTGCTGCAATCTGCCAGAATACTCAGAAGAGTCCTGGGAGACCTGAGGAGACTTGCTGTCACTCAGACTCCAGTGAAAGCATCCAGCTAATGCTGATGTAAAACCAAAAGGAGTAAATAATAATAATAAAATAATAATAATAATAATAATAATAATAATAGAGAGAGAGAGAGAGAGAGAGAGAGAGAGAGAGAGAGAGAGAGAGAGAGAGAGAGAGAGATTGAAGCTCTATGATAGCAGTAGAATATAATGCCATTTGCTCTCAGGGAAAAATTTTCATACACAGAATAGCAAGTGTGGGTTATGTGTTGAAAGAGATGAAACAATCATATATTAAGCAATGCAACAATTGGCACATGAATATTAGAGTAGTCATGACTACGTATAAAACAGGATTCAAATGGAATTCTGCAAGTCTACAAATTTGACCGTCTGATTATTAGGATATGCACAAATCAGAATCCATTCTAATAAATGAAACATAAGATTCTCTGTGGTTTGAGATAAAATTGACCACCAAATTCCGACCCGAGACCAAACTAGCGTAATTAAGGATAAAATGGTGGGTTGCTGTCCGGCAAACATAGAATGAAAATAAAGGAAGCGAAATCCTAGACATATACATGGATCTTTCCAGGGATTTAACTCAGTTGTGGAACTTGAAAGTAAAGTTGGTGACAAATGTAGTTGGAACACTCCAACTGCATAAAAAAAGACAAGGAAAATATGGAGAACAGAGTAAGAACATGACCACCAAAACACATCAACTGTGGATTCAGCGAAGAGTCCTGGAGACAGGAAGAGACTCGCTGTCACGTGTGAAAAACTAACAGGTAAATCTGGGATGAAAAAGCCGTCAGGAGTAGTAAATTAATTTGTGTAATTTGAATGTAAGTAAAAAGTAAAGTCGACGGGGCGGCCTAAAGTCGGTATCAGCCAGTCAGCGAAGGAGTTATCTCCTTTTCAATAGCGCTAGACCAAGGATATTGTTTTAGCATTAGAGTTGGAGCGCCACACCTACCATCAGCTCCTTACTTTACCGCACAGATCCCTGTGCTCTCATACGTTGAGTTGGCGAGGACCGGTATCGAACTAGGAACCTTGTGGTTTCTAGCCGAACGCTCTACCGACTGAGCTAATCCGACCCTTTGAATGTAGTAAAATTATTTGTGTAATTTGAATGTAGTAAAATCTGCACGCCTTAAAACAATGTGCCATATATATTGGCCTTAATATTCAGCGAATAATTTTAAAGAAATTAATCTGTAGTCAGTAATTTGTAGTCGCTAGTCATCGAAAAGGGATAAATGAATTGAAATGACAACATCTATCACCCAAAATTGGATTTTAACTATGGATAAAATTAATAGAATAAAAGAAAGTTCATAGTATTTTTGTTTGCGGGATGGAGCACTATTGAGTGACTATATGGAAAAATGTGTAACTTTAAAGAGACGTAAGATTCCAGTCTATGGGAGATAAAATGTGATTTTCTAGGATTAGAGACCTTACTTATTAATAAACCCTCGTAGAATCCTAATTACATGCAGCAATGGTACCAAAGCATATTTCACTTGCATATTGGTTCCAGTCAAGCATAAATCTCAACCTATTAATTAACATTGATCCAACGAGTACCTATTTCTTCCGATTTTCTGAAAACTTACACAGAAAAAATATCAGAAAATCGAAATGAGACGTACATGAAATGGGACCATGTTACTGGTGTCTACTTTATTTAGTCCTCTGCAATAAGTAAATGGTTTCTCTTTTATAAGTAAAGGCGCCATTTATAATCCCAAAGGACAAAGAAAATATTTTGAGGTTACAGAAAGATTCGTTTTTAGAAGAAATAGAATTAAATCATGCTCAGGAAGTCAAGACCTGAGATTCTCTAAAATATTCAATTACTTATTATATATCTATATGAATACATATACATACATATATATACATACTATATACATCGTTTATATATATATATATATATATTATTATTATATAATATATATGTGTGTATATATATATGTATTATATATATATATTATTATTATTATTATTATTATTTTATATTATTTATATTTTAATTATTATTATTATATTATTTGGTATGAATTAACGTATGGTAATAAAATTCGATAACTATGATATTTCGAGAATATATAATGACAAGTAGTCTGTAAAGATTATTCTGGTGTAGAACATCGTCCAAAATTATAATATAATATATATATATATATATATATATATAAGCCGGTAGATACGTGTCATTACATTGGTAGATATTGATTTTAAAAATGTTTTAATGCATACACATGCAGTTAGAATTTTAAGGTTGCTTCTATCGACGTATATATATATATATATATATATATATATATATATACATCGATATATATATATATATATATATATATATATATATATATATATATATATATATATATAAAGAGAGAGAGTGTCAGTTTATATATTTATTTGGCTCCCCACGAGGCCAAAATTTGATATACGGGTCGGTTTAATGTGAGCTATAGCACATGAAGTGAATATACCGCAGGGAATTGCAAAAATTGCTTAGTTTCCGTCGGCCTTCCCCTTCAGGGGTGTCTCAGAAACCAGGCAATAAACCTTGTCCTTACTCATTTGAGGTGATAGGGCAGCTGTAACCGGAACTAAGCTGTTATTAATTCTCACGCATCCAGCATGGCTGTAACTGATAAGTATAGTGTCAGTTTTAAGGTCAAAACAATACGTGATTACGCACATACACATTATATGCATTGATCAATCAAACAATTACGTGCATATTTAGGTGTATCAATGACTACGTAACCTGACACATCAATATTTGCTTATTTCTTATCTGCAATATTTTGCTTATTTCTTATCTGCAATTGTAACTATAGAATGAGTAAATAAAGTCGGCAAAGTTGTCCATTGTTGGTATCAGCCGGGTTCTTTTCACAAGAGTTAGACCAGGGATACATGTGAGGTGCAGCGCAACACGTACCATCAACTTCTCACTTTACGGCACAGCTCCAGCTGTGCATCTCTTGTGCTGAATTTGCCGTGTCCCTCTTTAAAAAGGAACCTCCAAACTGTCCTTCAGGGCGGGGTTCAGTGAGCTTCGGCCACTGGACCGGTGAGGTGTTAAATTAATAGCGTCGATCCCAGAGGGCCGTCCCTCCAGGCAATACCTGCCTTTGGGGGCAGAGCTGGGTTTATTGCCCAGCGCCTGAGGCGCCCCCTTGAGGGGAAATGCCGATGGGATCGACGCAATTTTTGTTCGCTCCCACCCATTAGCTTCGGCTTGTGGGTGGGCCCACGTTAAAACGGAGCCTTGTGCCCAGTCCATACAGGTGGGGTATGAGACAAATAAACTCTTTAAAAAGGAACCTCGTTGTTTATAGGTAGATGTTCTACCGACTGAGCTAAATTGGTCCTTTCCAGTAGGTCAATAATATTCGATTTTCTTCATTAATATACAAAATTATATTGAATGTATGGAGAAGGAAAGTGATTAAGTTTCAAATAGATATTTGTAATATTCAAGAAATAATGTTCATCATTAGGATGCAGATTTATTCATTTAAAAGCGTATCAGAATTATATTTATTATACAATAATTTATTCGTTGTTATAAGCAACATCTATTTATGATTTATCTGTTATAACAGGCAACATTTTCTCTTAATTCAGAGAGGGTTTCACCTTTTAATTTCCCTCAATTTTCTCCTGTTATTTACGAGAATATCCACTTAAATGCTACTTATTTATGATAGGTTACTCTAGAGTACATTCGGTAATATTTTAAAATTGTATTTCCTTGAGTTATATCTTTCAAGCCTCTACATAATTTATTAATCATAGTGATTCAGTTTCTTTTGTTTGGTTTCTTTGCTTAACCATTATGGATTATCTAATGTCAACGCCATCCTTGTAGGAGAACAGTAGTAGTGTTATTTAATTCATATTGGGAAAGGTATGCATGCGAGTTTTTCACACCAGTTTTAACGGGTGATTTTCCACTGATATTTGAGTGACAGAAAATATACCCAGATCACCAAGATTGTATTAAATATTTTCCTGATTTCAACACAACTGTGGTTTGGGTGATCTCGATCCTTCCACTGATATCCAGTTCACACAGTCGCTTTTCCAGGATTTTTGAGTCCATTCCAAGGACACCAACTACAATTGATATCACCATAATCTTCAAGTTCCCTAACGTTTCCAGCTCACTCGCAAAATCCTGGTATTTGCCAAGTTTTTCCCTCTCGTTTATCTTTTATCTGTAGACCGCTGGAACCGCAAATTCCATAAATTACAAGGTAATTTCTTCTTGTTAATTAATACTACGTCTGATTCAGTGGTCCGTTTTTATTTTTAATAGTCCCAGAGAATGATATACGTTTATTTTCTAGAACAGATTCTGGTCTGTACATATATCATTTGTTAGCATGGCCCAACTAGAATATTACTAGTTCTCAGTCATTCCTACGTTTTTATTCCGTTTGTTAGCAGGATTCGCTTATGGGATTAACTGTTTCATCCCTGTCATCACATAATATAGAATTTAGGGGTCGGGTTAGCTCAGTCGGTAGAGCGTTCGGCTAGAAACCACAAGGTTCCAAGTTCGATACCAGTCCCAGCCAACTCAGCGTATGAGTAGCACAGGGATCTGTGCGGTAAAGTAAGGAAGCTGATGGTAGGTGTGGCGCTCCACCTCAGATGCTAAAAACAATCTCCTTGGTCTAGCGCTAGTGAAAAGGGGATAGACTCCCTCGCTGACTGGTTGATACCGACTTTAGACCACTCCGTCGACTATTCTACCACCTATAATGTTTTGGTTCTTCTAGGGTACTCTTTCTTACATATATCTTTCATAAAAGTTTGCTTCATGGTATCGGCTTATAATATTTCCTTGTATTTTTAGTTTTATTTTTCTCCAAGATTTCTGATTCTTTCCTGATTGGTCAGTTTTATTCTTTCAATTGTTTCTTTTTTTCCCCTTTTTACATTCTAAATATGTCAAATCTTTTAATACTAAATTCTATAGCAATATCTTGGTTGGGCGTCCCACTGTGGTGCAATGGTTAGTCTCGCAGATCCATTACGTCTTAATAGCGAGTTCAGTCCTCGCTGGATGCATGGTAATTATGACCTAGTCACGTCCTATCCGTGTCGAACGGGTTGGGTAAATACCTACCAAAATCCAGGCTGTATAGTTATATAAAATGTCAATAAAGATTAAATGACAGGTATTCATCTGAATAACCGAGCATTCTCCAAATTATTTTGGCTGAAACTGTAATAATTCTTATTTTAACCAGATGTTTTCTTCTTTTTTGTTTTTGCTTAAATTTATTTTAGATTTTTGTAGCAGACTTGAGTAAAGTTCTTCTTCATATATGATAATACTTTATTTACCGTTAAATAGGAGAATAGGAAATAATTTTAGTTTTGGCTTGGCTATACGTTAGTAAATCCGATTGTTGAACGGTTAATTTTGAAAGAAAAAAACAACGGTGTAGAAACGGCTCCGTATCTTGCTTTTGGCGCCTTTTGATTTAATTGTTAATGAAAATTCGGTCGGCACTCACCATATTTCTGGCTTTTGTTTAGAGGAATTATTTCTCATATTTAGAGAAATATATTTTATTCATAAGGTTTAAATTTCGAACTGTGATATAATATGTTTCTTCGTCGAAAAACGTATTTGGTGCAGAATGTTTAAATCTTGAAATGTGGTAGTATTGAAGATGTGTTCCTGTAACGTAGCGGCGTCGTCATGGTACCAATATATATATATATATATATGTTGCATACCTCTTTACCGGCACTATATATCTATACGTTATATACTTCTCTTACTTCTTACTCTGTCGTCTGTTCTTCTGGCCGGATCTGGTATATCTTCTAAGGTCTGGTCTTCTTGGGATTCTGGGCCTGGTCTCTGTCGGGGATCACTGCTTATCAGAAGCCTTGTGCTATTGTTAGCTTTTAGTAATAACAACAAGACTTCGATTTACGATGATGTTACTTTATTCCATAAACCCCCAGACCAGACAATGCGCGCGGATCCTTACATCTTGCTAGCTTGGCTTCTAACTCCTAACTCTAACTGACTGAGTTGCTTACTCCTTAAACCGGAAGGAGGCTTCTATTGCCTTCCGATTCTCACGGTCCATTCCCGCAAGGCAAGGTCAGAGTGAGGTCAAGCATTGTCACTCACTCTCAAGGCCATCAGCTGTACTGATCGCCATAAGGATTTCTATACTACCTTAAAAAGATATTAGGGATCCATAATTATGTAACATTCCGTCTTTGAAACATGTATTTTCTGTTGAATGATTATATCTCTGATGAGGAGTAATATCGAAGATATATGTAACGTTGTGGTATTTTCACAGTACCAAAATGATATATAAGTAACGTAGCGGTGGTGGCGATATATTCACCCTACTAAAAAGGCATTCTGCACGTGGCGGTCATATTATTGATAAAAAAAATACAACGCGAGAAATATATCTTCACTAGCTTAGCTTTTATTTCCAGGGCTCGTCTCGTGGGTTGTGTCGGAGAGAGGAAAGGCAGAGAGACAGGGAGAGAGAACTATTAAACTACCGTAATCCCCCATGGGACCAAGGGCAGGTCTTAACCCTACGCTGTCCCAAATCGAAAAGAGGGCGCTACCTTTCTTCGTTGTTCCACGTCACCACATGACTTCCGGTTACGGTCAACACCCGAAACTTCCGGTTGACACTCAATTCTCCATTCGGGGGGTCACGCCCGGTCAAATTGTTTTGTGTTCATTACTCTTTTTAAAACATATGGTTCTTCTTTAGAAAGGGTTAATTTTTTCACCAATACTAGTAAGGTCTGAATTGTTTTAATTCTTCTATTTGTATTAATATATCTCCCGGCTTAATATTAGTATGACTTAAATTTATGAATCGTCTCAAAATGACTCTATTTCTACTGCTACAATTTCATCTACTGATAGATTAGAAAGGCAACAAATGCACCGACCTCTTCACCTAACTGTATACATTATATAAGCAATAAATTTCATTAAGTACATTTAATGTTTTCAACGTTACCGATTTATTTACGAGTATATCCTCATTCTGAAGCGATATGTTACTTGTTTTGCCAAGAGCGTAGAAAGAATATCCTGCACCAGTGTCAGACCAAGAATAGAACATCAAATTAAATGGCTCTCAGTAATATACTCTACCATTGAGCTGCACTTGGAAATGTAATTTGATGGAAAATTAGATCCATCGTGAAGTCGTGCAAGTTGAATATCATGAAAGATGTTAGAGAGATGATTGTGTCTGGAAAAGAAAACTGGTGGTCGTTTTCGAATCGATTTCACATTTAGGCTTCGTGTGGAAATGACGCCGAGAAGAGCAAAAGTTCAGCTGGAGTTAATGATCACACTGTGAGAATAAACCTTCTGCTCTTCGATGGTCTAAAAAAATACAGAAAGTTTTGTTTTTATGTTTGAATTTTTATACTTACGCAGATTTAAAGTTTCTTTGAAATTACTTATTTGCAAAGCGATCGTGGATACTCTACTAGTGAATTCCCATTAATAATTTCGTAACTTTCTATGGAAATGGAAAGGGAATATTACGATTTGCAAAGCATTATAAAAAATTTACTTTTCGCATAGCAAAACGTTAACATAGATGTATTATAGTAGCTGCTTTTCCTGTTCTTATCTCAATACTATATATATATATATATATATATATATATATATATATATATATATATACCAACCCCTCCACAAGAGCAGGATGTAACACAAGGTCAATTTCTTAAGCGGAGTTCAACAGGTTTGAATTCAGAGTTTTCCTTCTCCTAGACCGGTTGCCTAACCAGGGTTAAAGAGCCCGGTCAGCCCTACTATTTACCCATAGCTGGAGGGAGAGTAGGATTCATACCTTTCCCAAGGGTATTAGCGCTAAGTAAAAATGCAGTTACCGCGTCCAGGATTTGAACTCTCAATACTATATATATATTTACCAACCCCTCCGCACGAGCAGGATGTGACACAAGGTCAATTTCTTAAGCGGAGTTCAACAGGTTTGAATTCAGAGTTTTCATTCTCCTAGACCGGCTGCCTAGCCACGGTTAAAGAGCCCAGTCTGCCCTATTATTTACCCATAGCGGGAGGGAGAGTAGAATTCATACCTTTCCCAATGATATTAGCGCTAAGTGAAATGCAATTACCACGTCCAGGATTTGAACTCGGGGCGACGAGTCCATTTCCTATGACTTTAACCATTACACTACGCGCTTCCTCTCAATACTATATAAGTAAGGAATAATCTTCATTCAAGTAAGCAGACAATTAGCATCCGAAATGCTACACGGCAAGTGCACTTGGGGTAACTGTTATCGTCGTAAGAAAGTAAATCGCAGACCAGAGTTCAAATCCTACGCAAAGCTGTTTGCGTCTCACATCACACTCATGCCATTGGAAAAGACATGAACCGATACCTTCTCCGCCAAACATAGTTAAATAGTAGGAAAGAGAGGATTCTCTCTCGGAGAAAGAAAACTTTTTAATTAAAACCAGATGTGTTCCTCTTAGAAATTGTTCTCGTGTCACATCCCGCCGTCTTCAAGTTCAAATTATAATCAACGCAATATCTTTGTATAGAACAGATACAGTATTTTTTAATCGAAAGCGCAAAGATAAATTTGGCTCCATTAAATTAACTCCTATCAGGTAATGTTGTAATTAGGTTATTGATTTTTGAGGAACCGGAAGTAGCACTTTTGCCATTGTTATTTATCAAAAAGATAGTAGAAAGCGCACATACACACATACATCTCTCTCTCCTCTCTCTCTCTCTCTCTCTCTCCTCTTCTATCCTCTCCCTCTCCCTCTCTCTCTCTCTCTCCCCCTCTCTCTCTCTCTCCCTCTCTCTCTCTTTCTCTGTCTTTCACATCTTTCCCTTTTAGAAGTCAGTCACAGACAATGATGACGTCACTCCATATCTTCAACAGTTGTGGGCCCTCTGTTGGCTAGTTAGTCCAGTTCTGGACTTGCAGAAGCGATCACACACATTGCAAGGGAAATTCCCATCTACATTGGCGGTCCATGATGACGAAGACGTCGCAGCTCTGCAACCCTGTTAATCTAGATATTGAGCCGCTTAGCTCCTGTGCGGCACGCGTCTCGCCAACCCTCTCTGCTGGAGGCCATATATTCCAGGCACACGCACACATACATGCGCGCACGCAAACACACATGCACACACTCTCTTTCTGTAGCTATCATTCCGACTGGAGTCTTGTGTGAAGTTTATTGTCGTTACGTTCTGGAGCAAGATACAACATCTAATATTATAACAACTCTTGAAAGTTAACAATTGTCGACTTGACAATAACATCATAACACAGATATAAAAATAAAGCCAATGAATATAACAATTGTAAAGATTTAATTTTCGTTACAGTGTACACTTGCGTATTTTTTCCTACCAAAGAATATATTGACGACAATATGTTTCAAATTTTCCCAAAAAGTTCAAGCTTGGCACAAAACAGATATAGTTGAATTCTATATTAGAATGCTACAAACACCATTTGCAATGGTATTTTACTAGTTTAACAGTCAGTACACTGTTAAGTATCTGGCCGCCATCCTTGGCCAGTTGGAAAGAACTCAAAGTAAATAAGTAAGTAAGTCCAGAGTTATAGAATCCTTTGGTAAGTGACTAAGTCCTGTGATATATTCCTTTGGTAAGTGAATAAGTCCTGTGGTATATTCCTTTGGTAAGTGAATGTCCCGCGATATAATACTACGTTCCGTCGTCCAAGAAGATCCAAGTAGTAATGAGCTAAGATTAGAATCAGCCAGTATAAATAACATCAGCAGCAGAGTTCTGCCAGTGATTGGACTATAGGAATCCTTCCCAGGTCACGTGCTTATCAGCGAGTCTATAAGTAAAAGTAGCCGTCAGGCACACGCCTTACATTACAAAAATTCCAACATACACAAGTGTGTTTTTTAATTTTTTTTATTAAAGCTCGAACATAGCGAACATGCCTCCATTCGGACGTGTTTTTGTTAGATTTTAACCTACACATTTAAGAAAAAAATGTTTTCAAAATGTTTCAAGCTTATCACTAATCAGAGGAAGTGGAAGTGACAAATAGTAGTGGAATTGACATTTGGTTTTACGGCCTTAATATCTCAGGAAACAACAAATAATGTTTGACAAACAAGTAACACAATGACAAACTGATAATTCAATTTTAACTCACAATGTATACTCACAAAAAATAAAATGATCCGTAATGAATGTCCCATTGGTAATGATAGTAAAATTTAAACTCGTCGAAGGTAAGAAAGGAAAAAAATCCTTTCTTCCAAAATCAAAATTATTACTTATGAAATGTAGTAGCAACCTTCCTGTCACCAGTGAAGCTTGCGACCGTCCGTTTGACCGAGAGCAAAGGGTCATCCACGAGAACTCTCGCGGTAAATGCAGGAAATGGTCATACGAGAGTTGGAGATTTTTTAAAAGGGTCAGCAAGTCAGTCACTTATTGACCTTCAGGGGATAAGTTAGGATCTTAAATTCGGAGCAAGAGAAACCGTCCATATCACCGTTGAAGGTGAATTATACTTTGGGGGAAAATAAGATGTCTCCGTCATCGACTTAAAAAATAACTCATCATTTCTTTTTAATGTCAACCCAGGAGAGGCTGATAAACACTAATAAAGTGGTATTTTTAGGTCACTATGTCCTTATTTCTATTTCTTTTTCCTGTTGGGAACTAGTGACCACCCTTTCATCTGGCCTTTGTCTCCGGCAGCTTTTGTCGAAAAGGAGCAATGCGTCACTTAGAGGCAAGAAAAACAACATTAAACATAAATACATAACTTTGATATTTCCTGTTTAGATTTCTTATATCAAAGAAAGGTTTAATGTTTCTTCTTAGAAAAGGTAGTTGTACAACAGATGTCTAAAAAGGATTGTACTTTTTCCAAGAGTTATTTGTGCAACGTTAAGTAGTTCTAATATAGATTTTATTTTGTTTATAACAATATTTATTCAACACACCATATAACGGAGAGGATTAGTTTCTATGAAGAATTAAAATATTTTGTTCCCTCTAATGCTTACGTAGTTTAAGATATATATATATATATATATATATATATATATATATATATATATATATATATATATATATATATATATATATATATATATATATATATATATATATATATATATATATATATATATATATATATATATATATATATATATATGCTCTGGCCTTACGGGTAAGAGGATTGGCGATCGAAAGTTCATTCGGGTCTCAAACCCGGCCAGGGGTAGCTGTTAACCGTATAACCACACTGATGAGAAGTGATACTTCGAAACACGTGTCTGTGGATTACTTATTTATTATATATGCTCCCACTTTGGTCGAGCACTTTAAATAGGGGTTTAATTGCGGATTCACCGTATCTGGTGTGTAGCTAAACCTCGCTTTGTTTACAAATGTTTGAGGCCTCTAGTGAATTCATTTCCGCTTAGAAATGTAGCGATTAAATATTCTCCTATATTTGACAGCTGCCTCTGGCTGTACGGGTAAGAGGATTAGCGAACGAAAGTTCATTCGGGTCTCAAACCCGGCCAGGAGTAGCTGTTAATGTATAACCACACTGATGAGAAGTGATACTTCGAAACACGTGTCTGTTGATTACTTATTATATATATATATATATATTATATATATATATATATATATATTTCAAAATAAAAAATTTCTAATTTTAACGAATAAAGGGAGGTAACTTCGTTGGCATTATTACAAAAAAATGCAAATTTTGAAAAAAATTATTTTTAGTAAATCCGAACTACAATAGCGTCCGCGGAACTAACCGACGTTATTTGCGGTCCAAAATGTGACATTGAGTAAAGATCTTCAACAAACACCATGAGATCTTGCTCAACAACCTGATGATTGCCCCTTGGCATGAAACCTGGGTCGCTGTTTATAATGAACATTGATCTGTGAAAACTCTGTAAAATAAATAAATATTAGCTCTCACAATTTGTGATTGAGCACTGTATTTTCTTTGTTTCATCACAAAAAAATTGTTTTTACATATATCTATATATATATATATATATATATATATATATATGTATGTATGTATGTATGTATATATATATATGTGTGTGTGTGTGTGTGTGTGTGTGTGTGTGTGCATAACCAGTGCTATATCCCAAATTGATAAAGATAATCTAATTTGAGTGCGTCAACGGTTCCAACTCCATATTAAAATATTAAAATAGACATTTATGCTAACGATAGATTCCTTGAATATGTATGATAAAAATATTTCCAAGATCGTTTGGACCAATGTGAACTTGGAACTATATAGGTATTTACAAACCCCTTAGCATGAGTAGGATGTGACACAAGGTAAATTTCTTAAGTGGAGTTAAGTATACGGAGCTATATATCCATTACTATAAACTGATTGGTTGATTAATTTTAACATGTCAACCCGTTTAGGTTGGTTGGTTTGCTGGTTCTTTTGTTTTACAGTACATCGATTCTTTTCAAGTCCTTTAATGCTAAATCAAGTCATTTTGATAGAAATTTCTGTAATGTAATGTCACCTCCATATATACTTTCAACATTCATTACGTTTTGTTTTAATAATACAATATAAAAATATTTCCAAGATTATTTGGACCAATGTGTTTTCAAATACAACTGTTCATTGATGTGTTTTGCGACTTTTTCTAAATACATATTAATGACCGAAAAAACTTTTGACATCTTTATAAAATCAATGTACATAATAAGGTTAATTTTTTCTTATGTCTTTGAAAATCTGGAGCCGACTTTACAATTTCTTCGTATATAATTCAGTGCCGTCGTTGTTATAGCAAATAGCTGTGACGACAATATCTCGCCATGCCAGATTCGTCTTTATATTTTTTACCTCTGCCTGGATTTGTTCCTCAGCCACTACTTCTACTCTCCATATTTCTATATCTCTCATTATGTTTACGACTAGCTTTGATACATTAAACAACAACAACAACAACAACAACAACAGCAATAATAATAATAATAATAATAATAATAATAATAATAATAATAATGATAAAGGGTTTGGAAAGTTTGGGAATCAGAGGAAGGATTGAGACCATTCAGAACACTGCACTGCTGCAATCTGCCAGAATACTCAGAAGAGTCCCGGAGACCTGAGGAGACTTGCTGTCATTCAGACTCCAGATAAAGACCCTCAGCTAATGCTTATGTGAAAACTCAAAAGGAGTAAATAATAATAATAATAATAATAATAATAATAATAATGATAATAATAATAATAATAATAAAAGAGAAACGGAATCACTTATAATTGCTGCACAAAATAATGCCATAAGGACAAACTACATCAAAGCGAAAATTAATAGGACCCAACAAAATATTAAATGTAGACTTTGCGGGAATAGAGATGAGACTGTAAACCATATACTCTGCGAATGTAGCAAACTAGCACAACGAGAATACAAAACTAGAGGCGACTGGGTTGGGAAGGTGATCCACTGGGAGTTAATTAATTAAATTTTGACCATACAACAAAATGGTATATGCATAAACCAGAATCTGTTCTTGAGAACGAAACGCATAAAATTCTCTGGGACGTTGAAATAAAAACGGATCACCTTATCCCAGCAAGAAGACCAGACCTAGTGTTGATAAACAAAAAAGAAAGAACTTGTCAACTGGTGGATTTTGCAGTGCCAGCAAATCACAGGGTGAAGTTAAAGGAAAATGAAAAAATAGACAAATATCTGGACCTTGCCAGAGAACTGAAAAAGTTGTGGAATATGAAAGTGAAAGTGATACCAATTGTAGTTGGTGCACTTGGAACAGTCCCAAAAGGATTAGAAAAGGGTTTGGAAAGTTTGGAAATCAGAGGAAGGATTGAAACCATTCAGGACACAGCACTGCTGCAATCTGCCAGAATACTCCGAAGAGTCCCGGAAACCTGAGAAGACTTGCTGTCACTCAAACTCCAGTGAAAGACCATCAGCTAATGCTGATGTGAAAACTCAAAATGAGTAAATAATAATAATAATAATAATAATAATAATAATAATAATAATAATAATAAAGTATTTTCCTCTTTCAATGTGTAGATACTTGTATGTCAACTTCCTTTATGTAAACACCAGAAATACATTCTTTATTTTACTTTTATTATTACACCAATAGATATCGAGTCACGAAATGGGGGATAATTATAGACGTTTGAGTTCACTTTCTGCAGACAAAATTACCTTTGTAGTTCTTTTAGTAAAGCAGTCAGTGGGCTGAAACCAGCTTCTCAGAACCAAAATGAAGCATGAATTTGAAGCTCACCGAGTTTACCCATTATGATTTTCAATATGATTTTCTGTATACATGTAACTCACTGTCGTTGATTGCCGATCTGACTGTGCATCAATAAAAGGCCATGATCAATTAAAAAATGAAGGCTGAAATTAAGAAAAATGGTAGGTGATATTTCATTTAAAGATAATAATAATAATAATAATAATAATAATAATAATAATAATAATAATAATAATAATAATAAAGGCTTTGGAAAGTTTGGAAATCAGAGGAAGGATTGATACCATTCACAACACTGCACTGCTGCAATCTTCCAGAATATTCAGAAGAGTCCCGGAGACCTGTGGAGACTTGCTATCACTCAGACTCCAGTGAAAGACCATAAGATAAAATATTTACAATCTAAACTAAACTGAACCCAATTAAATATTTCTTACATAATGATAGGCATCGTCTATCATTTTTTAATCATTTTTGTCTGGACGTATAGTTAAATTTTAAATTTAACGGTAACTCGATGGATGATCACCTTGAATTTAATTTGACAAGGCTTGACCTCGGATTCATTTGAAGTGGGGCACTGAATGGCTTAGAGATATACGTGATCAGATGAGCATGTAAAAGTTACATTTAAATTTAGAGGAATCGAGAGAGGAGATTCCTGCTGAACAGGCGTATAATTCATCTATTTGCCGTTTCTCTGCATGCGCGTTAAAGAATTTTCGGTAATCGAGGAATGAACAATAAAATTGCGCATCAAAAACGTGTCTCGTCTCCGTATTCCTAATTAAAGAGCAGAAAATGAAAACCAGAACCAGAACCAGAACCAGAACCAGAACCAGAGAGAGAGAGAGAGGGGGGAGAGGGGGGGGAGAGAGAGAGAGAACTCCGACACAGAAAAACTCTCTCTCAACTCACTACAACGAAGATAGAAGAATTAGATGAACTAGCAAATATATGCACCCTCCGGGCGCAAGTATTTTAAGTTTTAATGTAATAAAATATCGTATTAAATTAGAAAGTCTAATGAAACTAAATAAGAATATAGATAAAAAGATTTGAAACAGAGGGGGATATAATCGAAAAATAGAACTACTGAAATTTACTCTTCCATCACTCTCGTCTTTCATTGTTATTTTTTCTAATTTAAGTATTTAGTTATAAGAGGAAGTAAAGAATAAAATGACAGTTATTTTTTCTTGTTAATCGATTTCTTTTAAGATTCATTGAAGAGATTTTTGCTTATATCCATTAAAATAAAACCAAACAGTTAGAAATCAATAATACTAAGCACATATTTATTAAAATCACATTTTTAATATCAGTATGCAAATTAGCTTTCCCGTTCACACTGTAAACCGCTATTTTGTTGTATATATAAATATAATTGCATGTTGTTAGTATGTAGATATGGTTAACAGTATTAATGATGTAAAACAATTTTATTAATAATTCAGGTTAAAATTAATTCATGGTCAATTTGACCTCAATAACAAAGGGAATTGTGACTTGAGTAGTGATATAGTTTCGGTTACAGACAGAAAAGCACACAATCTCCATTATAATAAGATATAAGAATATGTAATATGGATTAACACAATAATGACAAAAACGTATTGAAATTATTGAAAAAAAAGAGCTAGGTTTGATCTTTTATTTTTAAAAGCTGCGGTAATCATTCCCTATGAGTGATAATTCTATCATTTTTCCAGGGGTCTCTCTGTGGCCGTAAAATACATAAACAAACCTATGTACTTAATAGTTTAAAAACACGGCTGTCAGTGGGCGAGGGGATAAGATATCGGGCTACCATGCGGTCAGTCAGAGCTCGACCCTAGCCAAAGATAGTTGTGTCTCGCCACGCTGAAGAGGCGTGAAATGACTTATTAATATATGCTCCCATAAATTTGATAGAGCTCTCTAATTGGTAATTTAAATTAACTCTCACTACTAAGCATATAAGCAATGATCGTTTCCCCGGAAATTTGATCTCTCAGTGACCGTAGAATACATAAACAAACCTATGTACTTAATAGTTTAAAAACACCAGTCTCCGCAACAGCTATCAGTGGACGAGGGTATAAGATATCGAGCTACCATACGGTCAGTCTGAGTTCGACCCTAGCCAAAGATAGCTGTGTCTAGCCACACTGAGAGGCGTGAAATGCCGAAACACGTGTCTGTGGATGACTTATTTACACACACACACCACACACACACACACACACAATATATATATAATATATATAATATATATATAATATATATGTTATTGATTTTCAAAAGAAAATTAAGTATTTGGTCAACGAGATTTGGCTAATGGCTTCGATGGCTCTGCAACTTTGATTCCGACTTTGCGTGCGTGTAAGGACAGAATTCTGTGTTGATGACTCAGCAACTGGGTCGATATAATTCATCACTATCTCTTTTCATTAGTTGGGCGCTGAAATGGCCAGTTCACTGAGACGGTTAATTTGAGCAAGTCGATATTACAAAGCCTTTTTTCTCTTTCTTTTGGTGGGACTTTTAGTAATGTTTACGAAGTCAAGATTCAAGTAATTTATCATTGGATTTAGACTGAAGCCATGAAAAGGAGAAAAAAAGAAGAAATTAAGCACAAAGAATATGTCTCATTGACTTGTAATGACATAAGTGGAAACTAAATGAAAAGCAAAACAAGAAAGCAAGAAAGCAAAAAAGAAAGAAAGAAATAAGAAAGAAAGAAAGAAAGAAAGAAAGAAAGAAAGAAAGAATCTATGTAATGGACAGTGTGGCTTTTACTATCTAGTTGCGTAATTCTTTATCCCTCTGTTCATAACTTGTTTTAGAATTAGAATATAATATCCCGAACTTCTACCTGGGCTTAAAGTTAACTTGCAAGAAATTCATTTTTTGTTGATAGAGTAATACGTGTATACGTGGAAATCTAGGTAAATTCACATAAAAAATCATATTTTTAAAAATCAAAATAATTGTTGTATACTGGCTTCAAATTCACGACGCTAAATTCGTGTAAGTTAGTAGCAGGTATGTTCCCAGTACCAAAATCGATGTATGTAGTAGTCAGCCATACCGACTACTGGATTTCAATAAAAAAAGATACGTATGTACAAAATATAAGACCCGTGTTTATTTTTCTTCGGTGTGTGGTAGGTGAGGGGCGCAGAGCTTCACAATGAAAATGCCGGTGGCTAGCCAAGAGCGCAGTGTTCACAATGAGTGACCGAGGGGTGTTTTGTTGTCGGGAGACGTGAAGTGTCCTTTCCACGGCCAGGCCGGCGTCTGATCTATCGGCTTGACCCTCTGGCTTTTTGTATTGACAACACGCCTACACATTTTTATCTTTTTGATCTGATAACGGACCTTTCTTATATATCTCTTTATCTTCACCCTGCTTCCTTGACCGGAAACTATCTGTTCCGCTTTCTCTTTCTTTTTAAATATATATTTTTATCTTTCTCTTTGTCCCTCAGCCGGAAGTTCCATATTCCGGGCGAGGACAATACAATATAATCTCTTATTTATCTATATGTTGTTTTTGCTTATTATTGATCTATTTCCAAGAAAGTTTTGTTATATTCTCTGAATCAGTACATGTGTCATCTATATATTGTATATATTTTAATTCTTTTAAAATGAATTCAGAATTTCCACGAGAATGAATATGGATTTTAACTTTAAGAATTTACTTAAATTCACCAACAACGGTAAATTGATATACGTGCATCTGATACACGAGAAAAGCTGTCCAGTAGCTGCAGTTTGTGTCAAGAAGGGGTCGGATTATACCAACTTCTAAATTATAGTGAAATGCGAGAAACTGCCTCAGAGTTACAATCACTATACCAAGCTTGTCTTGAGGACTCATAGCGCAAATGCCGGGCAGCTATTCTCTGGTTCTAGGTAGCGGGCAACATTTTAAACTTGGATAGATTACATAGATTCTTTACTATGTCCTTCGGTAGATAGTGATATATATATATATATATATATATATATATATATATATATTTAGTAAATGAAGAAAAAACTCTAAACTTGCTTCATTATAATAATGAAGCAAGTTTAGAGTTTTTTCTTCATTTACTAAATATCTTGCTCTGTCCTTTTATTCACTGGTATTAAGCACATTGAGCTCTCCTCATGGTCTACCTGCATCGGCTTGGTTAAACCACATATGGAAAGACCCTAACTACGGAATATATATATATATATATATATATATATATATATATATATATATATATATATATATATATATATATATATAGTGTGTGTGTGTGTGTGTGTGTGTGTGTGGTGAAGAAAAGCGGATATACAATCATTTATATACGACTAATAAATCAAAAATTGTTCTAACGCTGATCAGCATAGAAGTATGAAAACAAAAATGCATTAAAATCTCTTATTATCATAGTTTCACGACTAGAATTATTACGTATCAACTATAGAAGAGATGGTACAATCATCAGTTGAAGCTTCCTCATATATATATATATATATATATATATATATATAATATATATAATATATATAGTTGGCCCTGTATCTTGGTAAATCACAAGTATAGGTGACTAAGTGACTACATGGAAAATCCTCATTTGAAATTATTATTATCAGGGCAAAAACACTGAACGTTGGAAGAATACGTACGTTAAATTCAAGATAGAAAAAAGGCTAGGGGATACAGATAAAACATGGAAAGCGAATATTATAGAAAAGATGAATTAAATGAAATGAATGAAAGAAAGAAAAACGAAAATGCAAAAAATAAACGATATCAAACAATAGCCGTTGTGAATTACTATGTAGGAGTATAGTTTGAAGGAAATGAAAAGATACGTAAGTAAAAAAATTAAATATAAGACGACAAATCCGAGAGTAAATGTCTGTGGAAATATTAAGCGACGAATGTGGAGAGAAAGGGGAAAGTTCAAAGAATTGCCGTCGTCTATTTGGACGATTATATTTCCTCATTCGTTGCTCACAGAGGAAATAAATGTAGAAATACATTTCTAAATATAGGCCATTTTCTTGTCTTACTTGGGAAACAAAAGCATTAATGTAATTAAATGTTTATGTGTTTAAATGACAAAGTAAAATACGTAGACACATTGGATATTTTTAAAGTACAGGGTGAGTCAAAATGCACGTAAATATAAGGCACATGCGGTAGGGCTGCATACCTTGGTGATGAAAAATCCGTGGAACACTGCGTTGAGGAATGCCTGTGAGTTCAGCTACACCTCTTGAACTTGCATGGCCAAGTGGATTAGTTGACTGTAAACGTGTGATTGCCTCTACAACAGCACCCACACGATTTTCCTCCAGTGACGGCCTGCCTCTTGATGCTAAATGATGGAGTCTTTTTGTGCTCTCGAATTTTTTTATCAATCGTGTCAGAGTAGATAAAAGGAAATGGATTGTTTCGCATGGCTTTTATCTTGTTGTATGCTCTCATTGTTGCAGCTGCATTTTTCTTTATTCTTATAATACAATTTTATTAGCTCCAGTCTAGTTTCCAAATCAAGTGGCATGATGTAAATAATGATCTGTAAAGTATAAAAACATTAATTATACAAACGCCATGCATATATCTATAACATATATAAAAGTAATGTTAACTAATATATGATTGGTGGAATAATTTTGAACAATATAAATTTGCGTGTATTTTGACTCACCCTGTATATAAAAGTAATGGTAACTAATATATGATTGGTGGAATAATTTTGAACAATATAAATTTGCGTGCATTTTGACTCCCCCTGTATATAAAAATAATGTTAACCAATATATGATTGGTCGAATAATTTTGAACAATATAAATTTGCGTGCATTTTGACTCCCCCTGTATATTAAATTTAATGTTAACCAATATATGATTGGTCGAATAATTTTAACAATATAAATTTGCGTGTATTTTGACTCACCCTGTATATAAAAGTAATGGTAACTAATATATGATTGGTGGAATAATTTTGAAACAATATAAATTTGCGTGCATTTTGACTCCCCCTGTATATAAAAATAATGTTAACCAATATTTATGATTGGTCGAATAATTTTGAACAATATAAATTTGCGTGCATTTTGACTCCCCCTGTATATAAAAAATAATGTAACCAATATATGATTGGTCGAATAATTTGAACAAATAAATTTGCGTGCATTTTGACTCCCCTTGTATATAAAAATAATGTTAACCAATATATGATTGGTCGAATAATTTTGAACAATATAAATTTGCGTGCATTTGACTCCCCTGTATATAAAAATAAATGTTAACCAATATATGATTGGTCGAATAATTTTTGAACAATATAAATTTGCGTGTATTTTGACTCACCCTGTAATAAAAGTAATGGTAACTAATATATGATTGGTGGAATAATTTTGAACAATATAAATTTGCGTGCATTTTGACTCCCCCTGTATATAAAAATAATGTTAAACCAATATATGATTGGTCGAATAATTTTTGAACAATATAAATTTGCGTGTATTTTGACTCACCCTGTATATAAAAGTAATGGTAACTAATATATGATTGGTGGAATAATTTTGAACAATATAAATTTTGCGGCATTTTGACTCCCCCTGTATATAAAAATAATGTTAACCAATATATGATTGGTCGAATAATTTTGAACAATATAAATTTGCGTGCATTGACTCCCCCTGTTATAAAAAATAATGTTAACCAATATATGATTGGTCGAATAATTTGAACAATATAAATTTGCGTGCATTTTGACTCCCCTGTATATAAAAAATAATGTTAACCAATATATGATTGGTCGAATAATTTGAAACAATATAAATTTTGCGTGTATTTTGACTCACCCTGTATATAAAAAGTAATGGTAACTAATATATGATTGGAATAATTTTGAACAATATAAATTTGCGTGCATTTTGACTCCCCCTGTATATAAAAATAATGTTAACCAATATATGATGGTCGAATAATTTTGAACAATATAAATTTGCGTGCATTTTGACCCCCTGTATTAAAAATAATGTTAACCAATATATGATTGGTCGAATAATTTTGAACAATATAAATTTGCGTGCATTTTGACTCCCCCTGTATATAAAAATAATGTTAACCAATATATGATTGGTCGAATAATTTGAACAATATAAATTTGCGTGCATTTTGACTCCCCCTGTATATAAAAATAATGTTAACCAAATTATGATTGGTCGAATAATTTTGAACAATATAAATTTTGCGTGCATTTTGACTCCCCCTGTTATATAAAAAATAATGTTAACCAATATATGATTGGTCGAATAATTTTGAACAATATAAATTTGCGTGCATTTTGACTCCCCTTGTATATAAAAATAATGTTAACCAATATATGATTGGTCGAATAATTTTGAACAATATAAATTTTGCGTGCATTTTGACTCCCCCTGTATATAAAAATAATGTTAACCAATATATGATTGGTCGAATAATTTTGAACAATATAAATTTGCGTGTATTTGACTCACCCTGTATATAAAAGTAATGTAACTAATATATGATTGGTGGAATAATTTTGAACAAATAAAATTTGCGTGCATTTTGACTCCCCCTGTATATAAAAATAATGTTAACCAATATATGATTGGTCGAATAATTTTGAACAATATAAATTTGCGTGCATTTTGACTCCCCTTGTATATAAAAAAATTGTTAACCAATATATGATTGGTCGAATAATTTTGAACAATATAAATTTGCGTGCATTTTGACTCCCCCTGTATATAAAAATAATGTTAACCAATATATGATTGGTCGAATAATTTTGAACAATATAAATTTGCGTGTATTTTGACTCACCCTGTATATAAAAGTAATGGTAACTAATATATGATTGGTGGAATAATTTTGAACAATATAAATTTGCGTGCATTTTGACTCCCCCTGTATATAAAAATAATGTTAACCAATATATGATTGGTCGAATAATTTTGAACAATATAAATTTGCGTGCATTTTGACTCCCCCTGTATATAAAATAATGTTAACCAATATATGATTGGTCGAATAATTTTGAACAATATAAATTTGCGTGCATTTTGACTCCCCCTGTATATAAAAATAATGTTAACCAATATATGATTGGTCGAATAATTTTGAACAATATAAATTTGCGTGTATTTTGACTCACCCTGTATATAAAAGTAATGGTAACTAATATATGATTGGTGGAATTAATTTTGAACAATATAAATTTGCGTGCATTTTGACTCCCCCTGTATATAAAAATAATGTTAACCAATATATGATTGGTCGAATAATTTTGAACAATATAAATTTGCGTGCATTTTGACTCCCCTGTATATAAAAATAATGTTAACCAATATATGATTGGTCGAATAATTTTGAACAATATAAATTTGCGTGCATTTTGACTCCCCCTGTATATAAAAATAATGTTAACCAATATATGATTGGTCGAATAATTTTGAACAATATAAATTTGCGTGTTTGACTCACCCTGTATATAAAAGTAATGGTAACAATATATGATTGGTGGAATAATTTTGAACAATATAAATTTGCGTGCATTTTGACTCCCCTGTATATAAAAATAATGTTAACCATATAATGATTGGTCGAATAATTTTTGAACAATATAAATTTGCGTGCATTTTGACTCCCCCTGTATATAAAAATAATGTTAACCAATATATGATTGGTCGAATAATTTTGAACAATATAATTTGCGTGCATTTTGACTCCCCTCTGTATATAAAAATAATGTTAACCAATATATGATTGGTCGAATAATTTTGAACAATATAAATTTGCGTGCATTTTGACTCACCCTGTATATAAAAGTAATGGTAACTAATATATGATTGGTCGTAATTTTGAACAATATAAAATTTGCGTGCATTTTGACTCCCCTGTATATAAAAATAATGTTAACCAATATATGATTGGTCAATAATTTTGAACAATATAAATTTGCGTGCATTTTGACTCCCCCTTGTATATAAAAATAATGTTAACCAATATATGATTGGTCGAATAATTTTGAACAATATAAATTTGCGTGCATTTTGACTCCCCTGTATATAAAAATAATGTTAACCAATATATGATTGTCGAATAATTTTGAACAATATAAATTTGCGTGCATTTTGACTCCCCCTGTATATAAAAATAATGTTAACCAATATATGATTGGTCGAATAATTTTGAACAATATAATTTGCGTGCATTTGACTCCCCTGTATATAAAAATAATGTTAACCAATATATGATTGGTCGAATAATTTTGAACAATATAAATTTGCGTGCATTTTGACTCCCCTGTATATAAAAATAATGTTAACCAATATATGATTGGTCGAATAATTTTGAACAATATAAATTTGCGTGCATTTTTGACTCCCCTTGTATATAAAAAAATATGTTAACCAATATATGATTGGCGAATAATTTTGAACAATATAAATTTGCGTGCATTTTGACTCCCCCTGTATATAAAAATAATGTTAACCAATATATGATTGGTCGAATAATTTTGAACAATATAAATTTGCGTGCATTTTGACTCCCCTGTATATAAAATAATGTTAACAATATATGATTGTCGAATAATTTGTAAAATTTGCGTGCATTTGACTCCCCCTGTATATAAAAATAATGTTAACCAATATATGATTGGTCGAATAATTTTGAACAATATAAATTTGCGTGCATTTTGACTCCCCTTGTATATAAAAATAATGTAACCAATATATGATTGGTCGAATAATTTTGAACAATATAAATTTGCGTGCATTTTGACTCCCCTGTATATAAAAATAATGTTAACCAATATATGATTGGTCGAATAATTTTGAACAATATAAATTGCGTGCATTTTGACTCCCCTGTATATAAAAATAATGTTAACCAATATATGATTGGCTCGAATAATTTTGAACAATATAAATTTGCGTGCATTTTACTCCCCCTTGTATAAAAAATAATGTTAACAATATATGATTGGTCGAATAATTTGAAACAATATAAATTTGCGTGCATTTTGACTCCCCCTGTATATAAAAATAGATGATTAACCATGAAATATATGAGTGGATCGAATAATTAACTGTAACAATATAAATTTGCGTGCATTTTGACTCCCCTGTATATAAAAAATAATGTTAACCAATATATGATGTGGTCGAATAATTTTGAACAATAAAATAAATCTTGCGTGCATTTTGACTTCCCCTGTATATAAAAATAATGTTAACCAATATGATGATTGGTCGAATAAATTTTGAAACAATATAAATTTGCGTGCATTTGACTCCCCCCTGTATATAAATATAATAATGTTAACCAATATATGATGGTCCGAATAATGAAAACTTGAACATAATATAAATTTCGGCCGTGCATTTTGATCATCCCCCTGATAGATAAAAATAATGAATCATAACAGCAACCATATGATTGTCGAAATAAAGGTTGTTGAACCAATATTAAATCTGGTGCAATTTTTGAACTCCTCCCAATGTAATAGAGGAAAATGATGGTTAGAACCAAGTAGTAATGATTGGGAAAACAATCGGAATAATTTTTGAACAGAATAGAATTATAAGCGTAAGACAAATTGTGACTCCCCTTGTATATTAAAAAATAATGTTATAGACCAGGAAGTATATGATTGAATCGAAATAGATTTTTGAAACATCCAAATATCAAATTTAGCGTGCATTTTGACAATCCCCCTGTTATATAAAAAATAATTTAACCAATATTATGATTGGTCGCAATTAATTTGAACAATATAAATTTGCGTGCATTTTGACTCCCCCTGTATATAAAAATACATGTTAGAACCAATATATTGATTGGTCGCAATAATTTTGAACAATACTGAATATTTGCGTCGATTATTTGAACTGCCACAGGGCGTATGATAAGTAGAAATAGATG
>CM042140.1:26473151-26488151 GCA_023376005.1 Doryteuthis pealeii
TAAACCCCCAAATATTATGACTTTGGGTCGAATAATTTGAAAAATATAAATTTGGCCGATGCATTTTGATCCCCTTGTATATAAAAAATAATGTTAACCAATATATGATTGGTCGAATAATTTTGAACAATATAAATTTGCGTGCATTTTGACTCCCCCTGTATATAAAAATAAGTTAACCAATATATGATTGGTCGAATAATTTTGAACAATATAAATTTGCGTGCATTTTGACTCCCCCTGTATATAAAAATAATGTTAACCAATATATGATTGTCGAATAATTTTGAACAATATAAATTTGCGTGCATTTTGACTCCCCCTGTATATAAAATAATGTTAACCAATATATGATTGGTCGAATAATTTTGAACAATATAAATTTGCGTGCATTTTGACTCCCCTGTATAAAAAATAATGTTAACCAATATATGATTGGTCGAATAATTTTGAACAATATAAATTTGCGTGCATTTTGACTCCCCTTGTATATAAAAATAATGTTAACCAATATATGATTGGTCGAATAATTTTGAACAATATAAATTTGCGTGCATTTTGACTCCCCTGTATATAAAAATAATGTTAACCAATATATGATTGTCGAATAATTTTGAACAATATAAATTTGCGTGCATTTTGACTCCCCCTGTATATAAAAATAATGTTAACCAATATATGATTGGTCGAATAATTTTGAACAATATAAATTTGCGTGCATTTTGACTCCCCCTGTATATAAAAATAATGTTAACCAATATATGATGGTCGAATAATTTGAACAATATAAATTTGCGTGCATTTTGACTCCCCCTGTATATAAAATAATGTTAACCAATATATGATTGGTCGAATAATTTGAACAATATAAATTTGCGTGTATTTTGACTCACCCTGTATATAAAAGTAATGGTAAACTAATATATGATTGGTGGATAATTTTGAACAATATAAATTTGCGTGCATTTTGACTCCCCTGTATATAAAATAATGTTAACCAATATATGATTGGTCGAATAATTTTGAACAATATAAATTGCGTGCATTTTGACTCCCCCTGTAATAAAAATAATGTTAACCAATATATGATTGGTCGAATAATTGAACAATATAAATTTGCGTGCATTTTGACTCCCCTTGTATATAAAAATAATGTTAACCAATATATGATTGGTCGAATAATTTTGAACAATATAAATTTGCGTGCATTTTGACTCCCCTGTATATAAAAATAATGTTAACCAATATATGATTGGTCGAATAATTTTGAACAATATAAATTTGCGTGCATTTTGACTCCCTTGTATATAAAATAATGTTAACCCAATATATGATTGGTCGAATAATTTGAACAATATAAATTTGCGTGCATTTTGACTCCCCTTGTATATAAAAATAATGTTAACCAATATATGATTGGTCGAATAATTTTGAACAATATAAATTTGCGTGCATTTTGACTCCCCTGTATATAAAAATAATGTTAACCAATATATGATTGGTCGAATAATTTGAACAATATAAATTTGCGTGCATTTTGACTCCCCTGTATATAAAATAATGTTAACCAATATATGATTGGTCGAATAATTTTGAACAATATAAATTTGCGTGCATTTTGACTCCCCCGTATATAAATAATGTTAACCAATATATGATTGGTCGAATAATTTTGAACATATAAATTTGCGTGCATTTTGACTCCCCTTGTATATAAATAATGTTAACCAATATATGATTGGTCGAATAATTTTGAACAATATAAATTTGCGTGCATTTTGACTCCCCTGTATATAAAATAATGTTAACCAATATATGATTTGGTCGAATAATTTTGAACAATATAATTTGCGTGCATTTTGACTCCCCTGTATATAAAAATATGTTAACCAATATAATTGGTCAATAATTTTGAACAATATAAATTTGCGTGCATTTTGACTCCCCTGTATATAAAAATAATGTTAACCAATATATGATGGTCGAATTTTGAACAATATAAATTTGCGTGCATTTTGACTCCCCCTGTATATAAAAAATAATGTTAACCAATATATGATTGGTCGAATATTTGAACAATATTAAATTTGCGTGCATTTTGACTCCCCCTGTATATAAAAATAATGTAACCAATATATGATTGTCGAATAATTTTGAACAATATAAATTGCGTGCATTTGACTCCCCTGTATATAAAATAATGTTAACCAATATATGATTGGTCGAATAATTTTGAACAATATAAATTTGCGTGCATTTTGACTCCCTGTATATAAAAATAATGTTAACCAATATATGATTGGTCGAATAATTTTGAACAATATAAATTTGCGTGCATTTGACTCCCCTTTGTATATAAAAATAATGTTAACCAATATATGATTGGTCGAATAATTTTGAACAATATAAATTGCGTGCATTTTGACTCCCCCTGTATATAAAAATAAGTTAACCAATATATGATTGTCGAATAATTTTGAACAATATAAAATTGCGTGCATTTGACTCCCCTGTATTATAAAAATATGTTTAACCAATATATGATTGGTCGAATAATTTTGAACAATATAAATTTGCGTGCATTTTGACTCCCCTTGTATATAAAAATAATGTTAACCAATATATGATTGGTCGAATAATTTTGAACATATAAATTTGCGTGCATTTTGACTCCCCCTGTATATAAAAATAATGTTAACCAATATATGATTGGTCGAATATTTTGAACAATATAAATTTTGCGTGCATTTGACTCCCTTGTATATAAAAATAATAACCAATATATGATTGGTCGAATAATTTTGAACAATATAAATTGCGTGCATTTTGACTCCCCCTGTATATAAAAATAATGTTAACCAAATATGATTGGTCGAATAATTTTGAACAATATAAATTTGCGTGCATTTTGACTCCCCTGTATATAAAAATAATGTTAACAATATATGATTGGTAAAAATAATTTGAACAATATAAATTTGCGTGCATTTTGACTCCCCTTGTATATTAAAAATAATGTTAACCATATTATGATTGGTCGAATAATTTTGAACAATATAAATTTGCGTGCATTTTGACTCCCTGTATATAAATAATGTTAACCATATATGATTGGTCGAATAATTTGAACAATATAAATTTGCGTGCATTTTGACTCCCCTTGTATATAAAAATAATGTTAACCAATTATGATTGGTCGAATAATTTTGAACAATATAAATTTGCGTGCATTTTGACTCCCCCTGTATTATAAAAATAATGTTAACCAATATATGATTGGTCGAATAATTTTGAACAATATAAATTTGCGTGCATTTGACTCCCCTGTATATAAAAATAATGTTAACCAATATATGATTGGTCGAATAATTTTGAACAAATAAATTTGCGTGCATTTTGACTCCCCCTGTATATAAAAATAATGTTAACCAATATATGATTGGTCGAATAATTTTGAACAATATAAATTTGCGTGCATTTTGACTCCCCTTGTATATAAAAATAATGTTAACCAATATATGATTGGTCGAATAATTTTGAACAATATAAATTTGCGTGCATTTTGACTCCCCCTGTATATAAAAATAATGTAACCATATATGATGGCGAATAATTTTGAACATATAAATTTGCGTGCATTTTGACTCCCTTGTATATAAAAAATGTTAACCATATATGATTGGTCGAATAATTTTGAACAATATAAATTGCGTGCATTTTGACCCCCTGTATATAAAAATAATGTTAACCAATATATGATTGGTCGAATAATTTTGAACAATATAAATTTGCGTGCATTTTGACTCCCCCTGTATATAAAAATAATGTTAACCAATATATGATTGTCGAATAATTTTGAACAATATAAATTTGCGTGCATTTTGACTCCCCTTGTATATAAAAATAATGTTAACAATATATGATTGGTCGAATAATTTTGAACATATAAATTTGCGTGCATTTGACTCCCTGTATATAAAAATAATGTTAACCAATATAGATTGGTCGAATAATTTTGAACAATATAAATTTGCGTGCATTTTGACTCCCCCTGTATATAAAAATAATGTTAACCAATATATGATTGGTCGAATAATTTTGAACAATATAAATTTGCGTGCATTTTGACTCCCCCTGTATATAAAAATAATGTTAACCAATATATGATTGGTCGAATAATTTGAACAATATAAATTTGCGTGCTTTGACTCCCCCTGTATATAAAATAATGTTAACCAATATATGATTGGTCGAATAATTTTGACAATATAAATTTGCGTGCATTTTGACTCCCCTGTATATAAAAATAATGTTAACCAATATATGATTGGTCGAATAATTTTGAACAATATAAATTGCGTGCATTTGACTCCCCTTGTATATAAAAATAATGTTAACCAATATATGATTGGTCGAATAATTTTGAACAATATAAATTTGCGTGCATTTTGACTCCCCTGTATATAAAAATAATGTTAACAATATATGATTGTCGAATAATTTGAACAATATAAATTTGCGTGCATTTTTGACTCCCCTGTATATAAAAATAATGTTAACCAATATATGATTGGTCGAATAATTTTGAACAATATAAATTTGCGTGCATTTTGACTCCCCTTGTATATAAAAATAATGTTAACCAATATATGATTGGTCGAATAATTTTTGAACAATATAAATTTGCGTGCATTTGACTCCCCCTGTATAAAAATAATGTTAACCAATATATGATTGGTCGAAATAATTTTGAACAATATAAATTTGCGTGCATTTTGACTCCCCCTGTATATAAAAATAATGTTAACCAATATATGATTGGTCGAATAATTTTGAACAATATAAATTTGCGTGCATTTTGACTCCCCTGTATATAAAAATAATGTTAACCATATATGATTGGTCGAATAATTTTGAACAAATAAATTTGCGTGCATTTTGACTCCCCTTGTATATAAAAATAATGTTAACCAATATATGATTGGTCGAATAATTTTGAACAATATAAATTTGCGTGCAACTCCCCTGTATATAAAAAAATGTTAACCAATATATGACGAATAAATTTGAAAATAAATTTGCGTGCATTTTGACTCCCCTGTATATAAAAATAATGTTAACCAATATATGATTGGTCGAATAATTTTGAACAATATAAATTTGCGTGCATTTTGACTCCCCTTGTATATAAAAATAATGTTAACCAATATATGATTGGTCGAATAATTTTGAAACAATATAAATTTGCGTGCATTTTGACTCCCCCTGTATATAAAAATAATGTTAACCAATATATGATTGGTCGAATAATTTTGAACAATATAAATTTGCGTGCATTTGACTCCCCCTGTATATAAAAATAATGTTAACCAATATATGATTGGTCGAATAATTTTTGAACAATATAAATTTGCGTGCATTTTGACTCCCCTTGTATATAAAAATAATGTTAACCAATATATGATTGGTCGAATAATTTTGAACAATATAAATTTGCGTGCATTTTGACTCCCCTGTATATAAAAATAATGTTAACCAATATATGATTGGTCGAATAATTTTGAACAAATAAATTTGCGTGCATTTTGACTCCCCTGTATATAAAATAATGTTAACCAATATATGATTGGTCGAATAATTTTGAACAATATAAATTTGCGTGCATTTTGACTCCCCCTGTATATAAAAATAATGTTAACCAATATATGATTGGTCGAATAATTTTGAAACATATAAATTTGCGTGCATTTTGACTCCCCTTGTATATAAAAATAATGTTAACCAATATTGATTGGTCGAATAATTTTGAACAATATAAATTTGCGTGCATTTTGACTCCCCCTGTATATAAAATAATGTTAACCATATATGATTGGTCGAATAATTTTGAACAATATAAATTTGCGTGTATTTTGACTCACCCTGTATATAAAAGTAATGGTAACTAATATATGATTGGTGGAATAATTTTGAACAATATAAATTTGCGTGCATTTGACTCCCCCTGTATATAAAAATAATGTTAACCAATATATGATTGGTCGAATAATTTTGAACAATATAAATTTGCGTGCATTTTGACTCCCCTTGTATATAAAAATAATGTTAACCAATATATGATTGGTCGAATAATTTTGAACAATATAAAATTTGCGTGCATTTTGACTCCCCTGTATATAAAAATAATGTTAACCAATATATGATTGGTCGAATAATTTTAACAAATAAATTTGCGTGTATTTTGACTCACCCTGTATATAAAAGTAATGGTAACTAATATATGATTGGTGGAATAATTTTGAACAATATAAATTTGCGTGCATTTTGACTCCCCCTGTATATAAAAATAATGTTAACCAATATATGATTGGTCGAATAATTTTGAACAATATAAATTTGCGTGCATTTTGACTCCCCCTGTATATAAAAATAATGTTAACCAATATATGATTGGTCGAATAATTTTGAACAATATAAATTTGCGTGCATTTTGACTCCCCTGTATATAAAAATAATGTTAACCAATATATGATTTGGTCGAATAATTTTGAACAATATAAATTTGCGTGCATTTTGACTCCCCCTGTATATAAAATAATGTTAACCAATATATGATTGTCGAATAATTTTGAACAATATAAAATTTGCGTGCATTTGACTCCCCCTGTATATAAAAATAATGTTAACCATATATGATTGGTCGAATAATTTTGAACAATATAAATTGCGTGCATTTTGACTCCCCTGTATATAAAAATAATGTTAACCAATATATGATTGGTCGAATAATTTTGAACATATAAATTTGCGTGCATTTTGACTCCCCTTGTATATAAAATAATGTTAACCAATATATGATTGGTCGAATAATTTTGAACAATATAAATTTGCGTGCATTTTGACTCCCCTTGTATATAAAAATAATGTTAACCAATATATGATTGTCGAATAATTTTGAACAATATAAATTTGCGTGCATTTTTGACTCCCCCTGTATATAAATAATGTTAACCAATATATGTGGTCGAATATTTGAACAATATAAATGCGTGCATTTTGACTCCCCTTGTATATAAAAATAATGTTAACCAATATATGATTGGTCGAATAATTTTGAACAATATAAATTGCGTGCATTTTGACTCCCCCTTGTATATAAAAATAATGTTAACCATATATGATTGGTCGAATAATTTTGAACAATATAAATTTGCGTGCATTTTGACTCACCCTGTATATAAAAGTAATGGTAACTAATATATGATTGGTGGAATAATTTTGAACAATATAAATTTGCGGGCATTTTGACTCTCCCTGTGTTATATATTGTACAAACGGAAATATGAATTTCTGGTTTTATTAAACAAAGAAGTTTTTACAACTGCCCGTTATCAGATCAGGAGATAAAAATACGTGGGTGTAGCTAGGAAGATAAAAGAACTGAGGGCTTCAGACAGGTCAGTCGTCAGAGTCCCGGAGGCAGTCACGCGAGGAGAGAGTGAGGATCGGAGTCAGGAGTCGGCCGAGCGGGACCTCGCGTAGTTGGTGTCGAAAAGCTAGCGTTAATATACCAACTGAAAAAGCTTGTCGCCCAGAAATTTAATCGAAGGACCGAAAGTCTAAAGACTGAATATATTAATTAAACTGACCCTCTCTCTCGAAGTTAAGAAGCTTGAATTTATTTCAATAAACTTCTGGAGGATACTTTGGTGTTATTGTCATCTCTTACAACGAAGATAAAACTATTGTAATTTAGTACCGTGACGACGCGCTATGCAACACCTGTATCTTATTACAAAATTTATTACACGACTATATTGAGGCTTAGTAGTTTTAGCTTATAAACAATAGGCATGAGTGAGTGTTTTCATAGAGTGACTAAACTTGTAATCATTATTCGTTGGGATGCACACGAAGATTATTACGGTAATGGATTTTAAGATAAGATGTCGGAATAATTCAAACGTTTTTGTTAAAATAAATATAATCAAGGTTAAATTTATTTGTTTTAGCGCCCCCACTCTCATGATACTATGGATATGTGACTGGATTTTGGCACTGTCCGTGGGAATTTACATGGTAGACTTACAGTTGCCAATTCTTCATATCTTTCTCTTCATTACACCAACGCTGTCATAGAGGAAGTCAAGATTTTATACAATTTGGTATCAGTGCCGTCGTAGAAGTTGAAAAATAAATTATAAAATAAAATTGATCTGCATTAGGGACTCCGTTCGTTTACTGCTGAATAGATAGTTTAAATCATGACTGGATGCCCCATAATTGCGGCCTTGTGGCAAAACTCATCTATGATTAGTTTTGTTTTATTTTCTTTGTTATTTTGTTGTTGTTTTTTTGGGGGTATGTTAATGGTGTTATTTTATTTTTATGACACTCTTTCTTGGTTTATTGGTTTGGACCTTTCTTGCAGATCAATTATTTCTGAGCAGTGAGTTCGATTCTCACATGGTGCCCCATATTTCGACCTTCTGCCAAACTAATTCAACCTTCGTATAAACATATATTCAGTATATTCCTGACAGATTTTCCATATCTTATTCTGTGAAAGTTTCCAAATATATACAAAATTTATAAAAATGTGTTTTCTGGACGTATTCCAGCGGACGAGTCACCACATTTAAAAATCTTAAACTAGTTTGGGCAATCGTCCATAAACCTTTTAATATTTTCCAATCCCTGAAGGTCGAGCAGCTTTATCGGCTCTGAGGCTCAGTAAATATGTTTTAATATTTGATTTCTTGTAATGTTTATTATTACCGTAATATCGATTTTAATTGCTTGTTTGCTCAATCATTTCTCCGGAAGCGGTCACAATTAAGTAAAAGAAAACAATTTCAACAACAATTATTCATAACATATGCATAATAAAGAAGATAGTTCATCCATAATCATAAAACTATGATGTATAGATCTGAAATAAGATTCTTTAAGGGTTATTTCATGCCTAGATTTACATTCATCGTATGTTCATAACATTTTAAGCTATTTCTTAAGTTTTCTTGTATTTTGGTCGGTGCACATAGTCCTATCTAATAAAATGATTTTTAAACGGGTATATTTAACTGGTACTACCGTTTTTGGTCAGAGTGAACATAAGAGTAGTGACAATAAGTGGGTAGTAAATACTCTCCGGAACTGGGGCCTCACCATCAAATGAAGTTTAATATCATGGTCAGAGCAACCCTTTTCAAGGTGTCTTACCCGTCTGCAGGTGATACGGTTAGTATATTCTAAGCCCCGCTATTCGGGCAAGGTTATTTGTAGTTTCTACGTATCAATTCAATCGCTATCTATTTTCTTTGGGAGGAGGGATCTTAAAATATATTTCTAAAATGATAGAGGAATTCCTTTAACTGAATTGTTTTTTTACGATATTTATTTCAGAAAAATATTTTCGCTTTTCCGTCAGTTTTAGAAATATGGATCTACAAAGTTACAATAAAATAACATACAAGAAACCAAGTTAAGAGATTATCGTCTCTTTAATTCGATAAATAGAATCAAACAAAAAGAATGTAACGTTGTGGTATCTGTTGTATTTCACGATACCCAAAGCTGATATAAGTAACGTAGCGGTATATGTTGTATAGCGGGTCTCGTCCACGTCCCTCCAAAATCACATTGCTAAAATGGTGTTCGCCACGTGGCGGTCATCTTGTTGATAAAAAAAAAGTACAACGCGCGAAATATATATTCACAAGCTGCATTAAGTTATTTCCAGGTTAGGCTCGTCTCGTGGGTTATGTCCGAGAGGCGAAAAAGCAGAGAGACAGGGAGAGAGAACTATTTAAACTACCGTAATCCCCACGGACCAAGGGCAGGTCTTAACCTTACGCTGTCCCAAATCGAAAAGAGACCGGTACCTTTCTTCGTTGTTCCACGTCACCGCGTGACTTTCGGTTCCAGTCAACACCGAACTTTCCGGTTGACACTCAGTTCTCCATTCGGGGGTCACGCCCCGGTTCAAATTGTTTTGTGTCATAACTCTTTTTAAAACCTTTACTCTCTCACTTATTTCTTCTTCCCCCCTCTTCCATTAGTTGTCCTTGCAGATTCAATCTTGCTACAAGAAGAAATCTATTAATGCTTTTAAAAAGTGATGCATATTAATAAAGATATGTTATACGAATATATATTAAATATGATACTAGTTCGTATTAAATAAATCACCGTAAGGAACTTGACCACTTTATTTTACATCATTGCTTTCAGAAATAAATTAACCATTTAATAATTGATAATGAGCAAAATTAATCGATAATATTAATGCGCTATAGATCAATGGTTAATTGCAATTCATCAATTCCAGCTGTCATGTCCACACGAATTCTTTACCTTCAATCTACTCTCGAATAAAGGCAGAATTTATCTATGACGTATTTTTTTCAATTTGCCTCACAAATTAGGGAATCATATAGAATACAATCAAGTGAAGACAACTTTATAGCAAAAAAGAGTTTTAAATTATTGCCTAAAAAGCCAAAAGTTTACTGTCATGTGTGAATATCATGGGGTGGTCTTTTGTTGTTGGTTGGTAATTTCTTTTACAGCATATGAACTATTTTCGGGCATTTATTGCCGAATCAATTTTTTTTAATGATATGTGCGTTACTTACAGTACCTGATGTTGCTTAAATGGTCACCCATCTAAGTATTGAAACAGGTTGATTGTGCTTAACCTCGAGGATCTAGTGGGAATCGGTGCTTTAAACGTTACTTGACCGTTAGCTTGTCCTTTGTATGACAATTTATTATAATTAAAACATAATTCTCATGAACAAAGGGAACTCCTGAAATGTAATTATAATTCGCAGTTTCTTGCGAGATATACAGACAAATACTCACACATCGTCTGCTAGTGTTTTACAATGTGGTAATTGATTGAGTGTTCCTATTTGTAAGTCCAGATGTATATCGGCCGAGGCAGTCTTCTTCAAGATTTTGCAATTGTTTAGTTATTATTTATCCATGTTAGGTTCTTAATGTTCTTATACATTACTTCAGAACGTTTATGGCTCTTTTATATCCGGTTATTCATTTGCTGGCGTTTTGGTATATAAGGCGTGTGGTAAATGCTCACTTCTACTTATAGACTCGCCGATAACCACGTGGCCAACTTATTGGCCAACCACTGGCAGTACTCTGCTGCTGATATTGTTATTTATACTGGCTGTTCTGGCCATACCTACTCATAACTACTTGGATCTTCGTGGACGACGGAACATAGGATTATATCACTGGACCTTTTGACACTACGTAGGATTCTATAACTCAGGACTTACTTATTTACTTTAAGTTCTTTACAACTAGCCAAGGATGGTGGCCAGATACTTAACACTTTCTGCTTTCTCCATCGACTTGTTGCTAGAATGTTTTTGCGTTATTTTGGAAGGTCCTGCTTTGTAGTTATTACTTGACTCTGTCATTATATCTTTTCTTTCGGAAATATATTTTGGTTTATTTCTTCCAATTGTATTGTCAGTCTTCTCTGTTGTTATCTTTCTTCGGTCTTTTCATTCCATTGTGTCTGTGTATTTTTCCTTTATTATTATTATTATTATTATTATTATTATTATTATTATTATTATTATTATTATTATCAAAATAAATGTGATGTAAAAATAAACCTTGCCTGAGATGGGCGGGAGTTAAAAATTCAATGCCAATAAACTAAATTTGATTTAGTTCAATTCTCTCTAAAAATAAATTCTTTTGAAATTCTTTTCGATAAATTAAATTTATTTTATGTATGTTTGTAGGTGTTACGCTCTTAACTCATTTTCTTATAGATTTAAGAAATTTCATATTTATTAAATGTAAGCATTTAGTTTCTAAAGAAGAAGATAAAATTCATATAAACTATTTTTATAATCTAATACTGAATAAAATTAAACTTGAATGTGTATTTTTTTATGAAAAATAACATCAGTAATAAAAAAATAACCGTATATGCATTTTTTTGCAAATGTAAAGAATACGTTGTTACGTTCTTAATTCACTTTCTTAGAGATTTAATAGATTTCATATTTATTAAAGTAAGCATTAAATTAATTGAATAACTTCATTTAAATTTTAAAGAACAAAATAGAAGTTATATAGATTAAAATTAAAAAGCTATTTGGATAATAATAGCAAGTAAATGTAAACCGTATTTTTTCCATTAAAAATAAATATAAACGAAATCATTTCCGGTTGAGTCGTATCATTTTTTGTGTGTTTTTTTTCTCCTCTTGAACCAAGCCACTTAATATCATAATATTTTAATATTAGATTTTCATACGTTAATTCTAGTGTAGAAATATCTATTTAAAAAAAATATCTTGATATTAAATTACGTAATGGTATTTTTCAGACATGCAGATACTAAACAGGATATACAATTACATACAAAAATATATTAAAATTTAAGGTATGTGAAGAATAAGGTGAAATTTCTTTTTTGTAGATAATTTTCTCGTAAAACTATATACGTTAAATAACGTTAAATATATATTGAAATTAAACAAATTATATATATAAATTAATAATACCGGTCATGTATTCATTAGAACTTATTTTAAACCCTTAGTAGACCATCTTTTGTTACCTACTTCTGAATATATTTATAAATCAACGTTGTTCATTATTTTATGTAATAATTATAGTGACTATAAATTACATACTCATTGATAACATTGCGTAATTCCTGAAGTGACTTTCACGTAAGCAGTGACGTAGTTTCGGTTACTGACAGAAAAATACTGGATCTGCATTATATATAGATTATTATTATTATTATTATTATTATTATTATTATTATTATTTCACACCAGCATTAACTGATGTTCTTTCACTGGAGTTTGACAACAAGCCGATATGCCCTCCGGCCTTCTTCGGGTATTTCTTGTCGGACTCGGGAACCTTTTTTTCGAACTCGGGAACCTTTTTTTCGAACTCGGGAACTTTCTTGTCGTAATCCTGAGTAGCGGCAGTTAGAAAAATCATTAACACAACTCCTACCCCAGCTATGGTTAGCGGAATGAGAATAGGATACCCCAGTGGAATAAATAAAGGGTTAGGTTCAAAGTTCCGTGATGGCTTCCGATTGCGACAAGAAATTTACCGAGTTCAAAAAGAAGGTTCCCGAGTCCGAGAAGGTTCCCGAGTCTGACAAGAAATACCTGAAGAAGGTCGGAGGGCATATTGGCCGAAACGTTGTATAAATAACAATGAAGATGGGGACAATAGTCCGAATAACGCAGATAATACTGAAAAAGGATAACTATGTTCTATGATTGATTTTCAATATCAGTTTTTGAATAATCTTATAATTGATCTTTTGAAAGTTGTTATAATTATATTCATTAGTGAAAGTGTTGTTATCAGCATTGAAACTGGGAAATTACCCTTATTTTGGAACAACAAAATCACGTTAGTTTCTAAATCTTTTCCCTGTAGTAAACGAATCATTTTCTTCATTTTATAATGTCTTTTTTAAAACTGAACATCACTGACAGAATTTATAAGCAATGCGTATTTTAAAAAGAACCAGCATTTTTAAGGTATGTTCAGATAATGGGGATTGTTTGTATCATTGCTTCTTAGATAATAACTATTGAGAATTGAATTTCAACATAAATTTACGAATTTACTCTTTACGTCAACATTTTGAGCAATATGCAAACGCTTATGAATCGTGATTCAGCGAGGAGACAATGCTACAGATATTATTCAAGGCACCGACTGTTCTATTTTCATTCAAATATTTATGTGCAATTTAGTCTAGTGAAAACCGAATTGATTTTTATTCACAGTGACCGTTTCATTACAATGAATAGACTTCATAATCACTTAAGTAAATTCAGTATACAGTTATAAAATATAGATAACCTCCAAGTATATCTATATTGTTGGTACTTAAAATTGTTTGGATAACGTTCAGAAATTATTGGTGGTATTATGAATTTTGCGATGTTGTGAAACCCACAGACTAAAAGTTTGGGTTTGACGCAACAAAGATAAGAATAAGACGTTACTATGTCAAGTAATGCCTTAAATAATGATAATACTACCGTTAAGATCAAAACGGAATTTCATTTATTCTTAATGTGTTCTATCTTAAGATATATATATATATATATATATATATATATATATACAGTAGTACCTTGACTTACGAGTGTCCCAACTAACGAGTTTTCCGAGTTAAAAGCAATCAATGAGTCAACTGTTTCCTTTGAGTTGAGAGGTAAATTTGAGACACGAGCGAGCCTCAGATAGATTTATGTTAACAAGTTATGTTAACTAAAAAAATAACCTCCCTTATTTATACGCCAAAGAAAAATATCATTTATAAAAGAATAAACATTGAATCACATTATAGAATATAACTCATTACATTCTATTTTATTACATATACAATACGGTGCTATTTTCTACAGAGCTATATTTCGTAGTGAAAAAAGATTATATGTAGATTATGTCTATATTTGGTGCTGAGGTTACATACTCTCTCTCTCTCTCTCTCTCTCTCTCTCTTTTCTTTCTTTCTTTCTTTCTTTTTCTCTTAATATTCAATTGAATATTAACAAGTCATCTCTTTGACAAGTCTTTGACAAAAATAAAACAACAATAAAGATAAGGATGATGCAAAATATTCAGTGAATATTAAGGACAATTAATTTCTAAGTCTCTGACATTTTGATTTTTAATTCAGTCTTGTAAAACATCGCCAAGATGCATCAAAGGATGACAATTGGTGACGTTATACCAGTATCCTTACAGATTTCGGGTTTCGCAACATTATATCTGTTCCATCGGTAGACCTGGCGTGTTATTAGGCCGCCTCCTTTCCAGATTCGCTCTGTGTATTTTACGAACAGATCATAAATTCTTTTATATTGGCCCATTTATTCACACTCGCCATTTTCTTTCTATCCTTCTTTCTTTCTATCCTTCTTTCTTATTTCCATTTCCTTTCATTCTTTCCATCCATTTTCT
>CM042140.1:26493151-26510651 GCA_023376005.1 Doryteuthis pealeii
CTCATGTGTTCTCTTCCACACACGAACTCAGCCATCCGCTCAAAAGAGAAGAGATAGACACGTAAATCATATTTCCAGGTGGCACAAACTCCAGTTTTCTACGGTTCAATGGTGATGTTCTCTGACCCAGTTAAGGCTCAGTAACCGCCGCTGAGTTGTAAATAATTATCTACTTGCTGGTCGACGACTGCAAAATCTTATGTTATGTCTTCTATACTATGGGGAACGTTACCTTATGGTTTGCACTGTACGAGCATTGAATTTCGTTGTGATCAGATAAAATGTTGCTCTTTGTTGCATGTTTACGATCGTTCTTAATCACCGGTTTCAGATGTGTGAGAACATAGTCATCCCTTGATTGCTTTCTTTTTCGTGCGCTTATTCCTATTATGTCTGGGTACATTCGACCGTAAAATTAGAACCCTACAGTCTCTAATTCAGGATATTTAATATAAAATAATAATATGTAATATTACCCTTTCCTAGAAAAAGACCCAAGATGGACATCATTTCTTAGAGTAGTATTTCCCTGTTTTCGCACCAAAATCTATCTCCTTCATAGGCAATATAAGCCCGTTATTCTAAAAGAAAAAAGGTAATATTGTTTACTTCTACACAAAACCCCTTTACCAAATTATTAGTTCCGATTTTCACGAAAAAATAAAAATATATTTAATCCTTAGAGGAATTCAGATTATTATAAAACAAAAAAATAATTACTAAAATATTCATGTACACTGTATAAATACAAATTTAATACACGCAGGATAAAATGTTAATAAATTATTACCAAAATATATAAATATTATAACATGGCATCGGCTGTTCAAACAACCTACTTTTACTCCTTACTAGTCTTGCATATTTTACTTATAATTACTTTAATCATTAATCTTTTATCACAGTACCCTAAAGACTTCCCTGCTACAATATTAAGCTAATGTTGTTACAGTAACTTGTTACGCTATTTTGTCGCATATTTCAACCTAGTAGCATCGCATTTGTCACATCAAGGATAGAGTGACCCATCTTTCTACTCGCACGAACATATCTGAGTAAGAGACTATATATTTTACAGAAAAATTAAATTCCTCAAGGGGACTCAACAATAAACTAAAACACCCAAAATACTTTATATCCTGACCTTAAAACACGAATTAAAATGTTATAAATATATATTATTTAAAGATTGATTGCATTTTAGACTGATTTTCTTGCATAACTCCATCTTCGAGAAAAAAAAAAACAACAAAAAAAACAACAACAATAAACACTCACAAATCTTTATAAACATGTACAAAATCGAATTTATAATGGTTAATCTTTCAATTTCAAGATTTACTTACACGTGAAGCCAATCCTGTCTTGAAATGTAAACAGTTTCTTTCATTCCCTATTATTTAAAAAGTCCATAAGGTCTATGATACTATGATTTAACATTGCAAAATAGACCTCCTGGTATATTTCTCATAAAATATAATTCGGCAGATTCATTATATCTGCAATATCGTGAAATATGGCGAGAGATTTTGAATAACTTGCCGTGAAAATAACCAGCACTGAAAATGTATAATTCTTTTGCGCTTGGAGATTTGCAGCCCCGGTAACCTCACCGTGTACGCATATATATATATTATATATATACTATATATATATATATATATATATATATATATATATGAGGAAAAATGAGTAAAGAAAAGAAATGTAGATGGATAAAAATGAATTTAATGGATATCACTTTAATCATATCGATTACACATGTGTTTCGGTCGGTTTATCAAAATGTATACGGATTACGCTATTATTATTATTAAAATAATCAGATGAAATTGAAGTAATGATAATAATAATAATAATAATAGGAAAAATGTAAAAATATTCCGTACACATTTTAATAATAATAATAGCGTAATCCGTATACATTTTGATAAACGGACCGAAACACATGTGTAAGTGATATCGATTAAAGTGATATCTATTAAATTCATTTTTATCCATCTACATTTCTTTTCTTTACTCATTTTTCCTCATATTGACGGATTCAATTCCCTTTCCATTCTTACATATAATATATATATATATATATATATGTGTGTGTGTGTGTGTGTGTGTGTGTGTGTGCGTGTGTGTGTATGTATGTGTGTGAGTGTGTGTGTTTGTTTGTGAATATTTAGGTCACTAGGTAGGTGCGTACGTATTGTAAATGATTTGATATAATTTTGTTTTTTAGTTTCATGACTCACACTTAAAAACTATTATCCTTTGACTTTTTTTTACTTTATTTCAGTTTCTGAAAGCAAATATTGTTTATTTCTCGTAAAAACACATTTTTCTGCCTTACTATCAAGAGCATTTTCTTCTTGAAATCGATCATTTTAGGCTTAATCGTCACTTACGGTTTGTATTAAACATGTTAAATCGTTCTAGAATTCAGACTCAAGGTAAATTGCTCTACTTACTGTGTATTCGATGTTCAGTTCGCCCTTGATTATGGAATAATTTACCCTATTTCACATCTGATTTTCCTCTCTTATATTTAGAAGTTCATGATTCTTCTCTATATTTCAAAACAAGTCTCCTTATGTACCATTTTTTCACTAAGTGTTGTGTCATCTTTTCGCATACTCATTATTTTTAATTCCTATTCAGTCACTCTCTGAAAAAGTTTTAAAAATTGTTCTGTTATTTCATATTTGAGACATTGTCAGATATTTTTTTACTATTTAATATTTACGAGGGCAAAGCAATAATCCGTAACTTGACGCATTCAGTACCTTATATTTGATCTGGAATTTTTATTCTTTAACGTTGACCCTATGTGATTAATAGAGAACTGTTAAAACCAATTACACGGAAGGAGATCAGCTTAGTATATATATATATATATATATATATATATATATATATATATATATATTAGGTTGTTACCAAAATAATGGCCGATTTCAAATACATACATTTATTGTTGAAGCATTAACAGTAGAAATGTTAAAATTAGTCAAAATACGAGCCTTGTGCAGCTATGCATCTCTGCTATCGATCTATGAGGTCATTTATTCCGTGTTGGTAAAAATTCATTGGCTGTGATGCAATAAAATCTTTAAATGATGATTCCACCTCTTCTTTAGATCGAAAAAAATGATAATCAGTAGGTGAAAGATCGAGAGAATATGGAGGATGCAGTAAGGTCTCGTATCCCAAGTCTGTGAGTTTCTGTACAGTCAATCTTGCAATATGTACCCAAGCTTGAACTGATGCAACATATGAAGGCGAATGTCATGTTTAGGCATGTTCATCTTTAAAGGCTTCTATTTTTCAAAAATACTTTTTATCTGAAAATTTTATTTTTGAGCACACATTAATTATTATATATGCAAAAATTCACATGAAATAAACAACAAATTCTATGTTAAAATGACATTTCAAAACCGAGCACTTCAATCGGCCATTATTTTTGTAACAACCTAATATATATTTGAGAAAAGGAAATAGAAATTAGAAGGCTATTGACAATGCAATGGAAAAACAATAGGTGATGAGATTGATGTTTTTTTATGTTCAACATACAACTTGCCCATATATATGTGTGTGTTTGTGTGTATGTGTACATACATATATATATGCGTATATGTATGTGTGTATAAGTATGTATATGTGTGTGTGCGTGGGTGTATGAGTGATTATGAAAATATGAAAAAACATTCAGAAGTTGTATTTATGAATGAATCAATATTTCTGCTTACATTCAAGTTTTCAGGGTTTTACACATACACACACACGCACACACACACACACACACACACACACACACACACACACACAAGCACAAGCACAAACACAAGCATAAACACAAACACAAACACATATATCCTTCTCTCACTTTATATATATTTAACGGTGATATCAACAATATTTATCTATATATCCATTTCTCTCTCTCCCCCTCTCTCTCTCTCTCTCTATATATATATATATATTTATATATATATATATATATATATATATATATATATATATATATGAATAGCACAGGGATCCGTGCGGTAAAGTAAGGAGCTGATGGTAGGTGTGGCGCTCCACCTCAGACGCTAAAATAATCTCCTTTGTCTAGCGCTAGTGAAAAGGGGATAGACTCCCTTGGCTGATACTGACATTAGGCCGCCCCGACGACTTTAATTTTTTATATATATATATATATATATATATTATATATATATATATATATATGCTTCTCTCGCTTGTTTACTTTTAACGGTGATATGAATTGTTGTGGGAAATATTGAAACCGTCCACAAAGTACTGGAATGGAGTATAGGTTCATTAGAGATCAGAGCATGAATCGAGACCATCCAGACTACAGCATTATAAAAATTAGCTAGACTACTTAAAAGAGCTCTGGAGTTCTGGAGCGCTGGAAACTTAAGCCCCAGTGATAAACCACAGTTAAAAAACAGTGTGAAAACCCCACAGGGCGAAAATAATATCTGATATTACATGATCAAAAATATTCTGATTAGAGATATTTCATTACTTTTACCGAGTACTTCTACACAACAGTCGATACGATTTGTCCTTTGATGAAATCAACATAATATGAAATTCCTTTCAAAAGCCAACATTGTGATTGGTAATATCCTAGATTTTGATAGTGCAGTGATTTCCAAAGTTCTAAAAATGTGTAACGCTTTGCAGGACTTTGTAATGTCTTCATAAATTGTTCTGTGAGAGCTAAAAATATGAAAGACTCATTTCCTCTTATATTCTACTATTTTTACAATTGGCATTGTTCATATTTTCTTCTAGATTCAACCGAAATTGCAAATAAACTCTCTGGCAATTCATTTGTTTTCTCCTCGATAATTCAAGCTGCCATGTAGTTTCACTTGTTTTTATTGTATTTTATTCCCTAAATATCATCTTATTTAAATTTATATGCCATTTTATATATGTAACATTTCTGGGTTATTAGTATTTTCATATCTGTGTGAATCAATTTTACAATCATATTCAATAGTAACATTTTAAATACCTAAGCTAAACAGGTTTTCTATAAATATCATAAGCAGATGATAGCCTCTAACGTCCCGTTAAATAACTAATGTATTCATAAAGCACAGCAGCTGACTTACAAGACTTAGATCAAATATGACAAATCTGGTTTTAAATTATGTACAGGGTTAATGGGATCCACATGTAAAATGTGATTTTAATGAATTGTCTATACCATATATAGAGACTGAGGGTCATGCAACCTACCATATAAAACACTCAGACATTGACTGTATTTTAAGTAGTGATCATTTTAAATTATATATATATATATATATATATATATATATATATATATATATATATATTCTAAAAATACATCTATAAGATGATTGAGGGGGAAGTCATCAGCGTTGTTATTCCTTGGGATCATTGGAAATTTCTGGTTTTCAACAACGAATTTCCTCACACAAGGGACCAATCGAGGTTGATCAAACCTCGACCCTTCCCCCTCAGCAACTGACCTCGGCTCCTGATGACCATAGATATAGTACTGGTCACCTGACCTCCAGCCAATGGCAATAGCGCTCTCTTAATTTATATCACAATATATATATACATGTTGTATATTAAGAAAAATGAAAAAACACAGGTTTTTGTTTTCTTAATATACTACATACCGTCGGATTCATTTCCTTTCTTCGCATATATATATATAATATATATATATATATATATATTATATATATATATGGGAGTAAATATGGAAAATAAATCCGACAATATAAAGAAAATCTTGAAAAAACCAGTGTTCCGAAAATGGATGAATTTAATTATCTATGTTTAAAACATTTCGGTTACATTGAACCTTCATCAGGATGTATCTTGGGGTGAAGAAAATGATGGATGTTTTTATATGTGACAGGGGATGAAAATCTTTTTAGTTATGTAACTGTATTTGATCAGCGTTTTATTTTTGAAAGGCAAGTCGCGATCCACACATGCGAAGATGTCATGACGCGTGACGCGTGACGCAACTCGAGAAATGCAAAAGACGAGAAAAAAGTATTAATGGACTGATTATTTTAAGAGAACAACGGGAAAAGTGGGAATATAACTAAATAAATAATTAAATGAAGCTAGTATTTAGTAATTATTTAACACTATTTTATCTAGAAAAGGAGATATATTAAATAATCATTGTTGATTATTAAGGGACCAAAGTGGGAATGATAACTAAATAAATAATTAAATGAAGCCTGGTATTTTGTAATTATGTAACACTATTTATATATAGAAGATATATTATAGAAACCATGTCTATTATTAAGGGAGGGCAAAAGCGAAATTGCACAGGCTTCAAAAATCTGTCATAGTCTTTTATTATGAATATGGGCTAATAGGTCATAAATATGGGGCATACAGCGAAAATAAAAAATATAACCATTACACCAAGGCGGAACACCATCATTATTTACCCAACAAGTTCGCCAGGAGTAGGATTTGACACAAGGTCTCCGGCATGGGGCATAGAGTGCGGATCGAACTCGATATGCTGTAATAATGGATCTGCGATACTAGCTAGCTGACTGTTACACCAGAATTGGATGCATTCCTTATTTATCTGAATCGTTCACCACGAATAGAATATTATAATGTTCGGACGAGTGAGACATCCAGCGAGAATCGAACTATTCATTAGTGATGGATCAGTGAAACAAGCTTTCTAACCCTTACACCGCGAAGAGATGCCTTTAAAATTTTGAATGTAAAAATAAATGTGGGTTTTTTTTTACGTTTTATGGATAGTTCGTAGTACACGAGAGACATAACTCTTACTTTAAAGGTTATAAATTTAAAGAAGGCCCTAGAAAAGATCGACTGTAACTTAACATAAGGGTATTTGCCTGCTCATCCCACTTATGAGGGCTGGCACAAGGTCTCGTTTTTACGTGGGCACATAAAAATTGCAAGGATCTGGGGGGCATAGCCCTTTGGATCGATGCTATTATTGTACTTTACCGGTCCAGAGGCGAAGCACACTGGACCCCAGCCGAGGCCGGGTATAGAAGGTAAGTTTCAAAGCATAGAATCTGGAACAGATACTACACTTAACTCTGTAACTTAACATAAAGTGTCATTAACATCAGAATCTCAAATAAACGAGTTCAGTTGTCGAATAAATCATTTATTTATAGATTTTTCCTCTCCATATTTCACGCTTATTTTAGAATTCTGACTGTGATAGGCGTTGGAGGGAATTCATTATTATTGCATTATTCCAATTTCTAAAATAATATTTTCTTGCGTTGTTGAACTATTTAAACTCTGCCCTGACATAAAGACATAGAGACATAAGCCATTCATTTTTTTCTTGATAAAAAGCAAAACAATAAAAGAAGAAATAAGTTTATAACCAAAAAATATACAATAGATTTTAAGAGCATTACTAGACATTTCACGCTATTGAGAAAGCGGCTGGAATATGGGTTTTGTTGTATTTAAATTTCAGAGTCGATAGATCAATAAATGCCTGGACTGATAAACACAGCTACCTAAGCAGGCAGAAAATGATAAAGAGAAACCGATCTTTTGCTTCGTTTTACGAAATCAAATTTTGCTTTCTTTTAGGATGATCGTTCTTTTCATTTTTGGCTCGGATGAATAAGATCAACTATTTTCTAGACGTCTTTTATTTCATCTGAAAAGAAGCAATAAAAAAAGGCGGTCATAGAGATGTTTTCCAGGCGAAAAGGTAACCAAAACAACCTAGGATGTTTGGCTTCTTGTTTTCCCTTGAAACAGTCAATGAATAAATTCAAAGAATCATCCTTGTCTTTCTCAATACATAACTATCTCTATATTAACCACACACACACACACAACACGCACGCACCACGCGCGCGCTAATATATAATAAAATATATCACAAAATGAATTTAATTTTAAAATTCAATAATGAGATAATTAAATTTTATATATTTAGATATACGTATCTCCTCCCCCACACAAGACATCAAAATTCTCCCCTACTCACCACTTAACTGACCCAGTGACCCAATGTCACTTAACTCTCCCTCCTCCTTATATTCCCTGGCATCAAACACTCCACTACTATGACCTTACCTCCTCCTTTCGACCAACCTTTTTCCATCTAGCACTAGCTTCCTCCCAGCTACCTATATTCTTACTTACACTTCACTCATTCCTTATTCCTTATTCCCCACTAACCTCCCTATCCTCACTTCAATCACACACATGTACGTAATTTTAGCTTTGAATAAAAGTCATTAGGCTGAAGATGTCCTCATCGAAAAGACGAAATATTCTACTCTCAGACTTGTTTGAGTTATTATTTTTGTCCACTATCTTTTTACCTTACATCATATATATATATATATATATATATATATAATATATATATATAATATATGTGTGTGGTATATATTATATATATATATTATATATATATATATATATAATATATAAACAATAGGAGTAAAAAAAAATGCAACCTTTGTCTAGAGGAAAAAATATCAATGATAAAATTCAAAAACCCCAAAACTATTGAATAGAATGCATGAACTCATCTTCAAATGTAAGCACGCCAATAACTTTAAACTTGTATAAAAGACCCCTTTCAAAACATAGAAACATTTACTTGTCCATATATGTATTCATACAAAACCCTAACAATAAAAACGCAAAATACGGAAAACTCAGAAAATCAAAGCATAAATATTCACAAGGAAAACAATGGCATTTCGGAATTACGACGTCACACCATATTCGACAGGCGCAAAACATGAAAATCATAAAAATCGCACCTATGCGCGTGCCTATAAACTGCCGGATCTAACAAACGCAGAACTTGAAAAAAAAAGTTTTAAAAAGTGAAAACAAACAAAAAAAATAATAAAAAAACGAAAACATCTCACCAGTAAAATCGAGGGAAATAATTTAAAACACAATTGATAAGACGACAAAAGTCGAAATTAATTTCATTTTCTGAGGTGTATATATATATATATGACCGACAAAAATATGGCGCGAATGCCCACATTGGTGAATATGTAACAACTTTCGTTCTTTTTGCAAAATTAAGGTTTTTTGTTTTTGAACTGATTTGACATTTATCTCCGACCCAACACCACGGAGTAAATGAGCTCTGATAATGATGTTTGTAAATCAAAATATGATCAATATCAGCTATGATTATATTATAAATTGTTTTCTCTTTAACAGCATTGTGTGATGTTTTCATTCCACCTTTTCATACTCATATATATTATATATATTTATATATTATATATATATATATATATATATATTATAGTATATACAACCCAATTTCAATAGGAACTTAAATGAAAAATGAATTACTATTTCATTTCACAATTGTATCTCTTGTTTTGTCAGTTACTTAATTATCTCTTGCCAGTTACTTTTTGTCAATATGAGAAAAATGACGAGAGGGGCTACTCTATGGCAGTTTTTGGGAGGTGCTTGTTTAGAATATACTGGAGAAGTTGAATCTAAAGGGTAATTTCTCATTGACGGTGATCTGCTACTATAATCTTGTTGATTTCATACTTTTGGCAATAGAATCTTAATCAAACGCCCAACTACCATGTCAATCTTTATTTATCAATAAAGTGAAAATTAACATTTTCTTTTCTTTTATGATAAACAAATGTACTTTTTTTTCTCTGAATGTTTGAGATGAAACTTGAAGATTAGTATTATTTGCGTTATTCGGACTATTGTCCCCATCTTCATAGGTATTTCTTGTCGGGAAGCTTCTCGGACTCGGGAACCTTCTTTTCGAACTCGGGAACTTTCTTGTCGTAATCGGGAGCCATCACGGAACTCTGAACCTAACCCTTTATTTATTCCACGGGGGTATCCTGTTCTCATTCCGCTAACCATAGCTGGGGTAGGAGTTGTGTTAATTAATTATTTTTCTAACTGCTTTCACTCAGGATTGAACTCGGGTTCCAGAGATAACTGTCACTTAGAACTGTCTTAACCTAACTGCCTTATCCATGTGTCCAATTGAGTGTGAATTTTGGGAACTTATAAACCTAATGTCTTGATTTGGCTAGAATATCTACCTATTTTACTTATGTATGATGTTTTTTACCTAGACTCATATTGTGTTTTTTTTTCTCAATCTGATCTGGCCTTCTTAATTATGGGTTCCCATATTGTATTCATTTCTACTTTTTTAAAAATATTTTTCGTACTTTTTAAAAATATTTTGATATAGTTTCACGGTTATTTGAGAAATATTTATTGTATATTAAAAATTTATTCTCCTTTAGTCTCGCGTTACTCTACGCATCGACGTATCGAATTAAGCAGCAGAATGATGCTGTACAGTTGTTATCATAGTTTACGTGATACTAAGCAGAACTGAATGTATTCCAATCCTTGTTATATACTTAAGAATACGGAATATAATATGCATACTTGCTTTAACATCAGATAGAGAGAAAGAATGTTAGATAGATGTTAAATTGACGTTTGAATATGTATTGAGACATCTAATGTTATTCACTCTTCTATGCAATTTGTTGCCATTTCGAAGAGGGCAAAATATAAGCAGTCGGCATTGATTGTCTGCATATAATGGTCTCTGCATTGTTTTATTTTCTTCTCTTAGACGCAACAACTTCCTGCCATGCGCTACCACTTAGGATATAAAAGATGAAAAACAACACAAACAAGAATAATGCTTTCTTGACTTTTATTATTTACTCCTTTTGAGTTTTCACATCAGCATTAGCTGATGGTCTTTCAATGGAGTCTGAGTGACAACAAGTCTCCTCAGGTCTCCAGGACTCTTCTGAGTATTCTGGCAGATTGCAGCAGTGCAGTGTTCTGAATGGTTTCAACCCTTCCTCTGATTTCCAAACTTTCCAGATCCTTTTCCAATACTTTTGGGACTGTTCCAAGTGCACCAACCACAATTGGTATCACTTTCACTTTCATATTCCATAACTTTTTCAGTTCTCTGGCAAGGTCCAGATATTTGTCCATTTTTTCATTTTCCTTTAGCTTCACCATGAGATCTACTGGCACTGCAAAATCCACCAGTTGACAAGTTCTTTCTTGTTTATTTATCAACACTAGGTCTGGTCTTCTTGCTGGAATAAGGTGATCCGTTTTTATTTCAAAGTCCCAGAGAATTGTATGCGTTTCGTTTTCAAGAATAGATTCTGGTTTATGCATATACCATTTTGTTGTATTATTATTATTATTATTATTATTATTATTAGTAGTAGTAGTAGTAGTAGTAGTAGTAGTAGTATTTCTTCACACCAGTGTAAGCTGATGGTCTTTCACTGGAGTTGAGGGGCAACGAGTCTCCTTAGGTATCCAGGACTCTTCTGAGTATTCTAGTCAATTTCAACAATGCTGCTTTCTGGAATGTCTCAAATCCTTCTCTGGTTACCAGTTTCTCTAGTCTTTTTCTAAGTTGTTGGGGACCATTCCAAATGTAACAGTTAAAACTGGTATCTCTTTTACCATCATATTCCACATTTATGTTAAATTTTCTAGCAAGGTCCAGATATTTTTCTATCTTTTCGTTTTCTTTCATGTTCAAAATCTACGACTTGACAAGTTCTCTTTTTCTTGTTAATCAATACTAGGTCTGGTGTTTTAGCTGGAATAACGTGATCTGACTTCATCTAAAAGTCCTAGAAAATTTATGCGTTCCATTCTCAAAAAAGAATGGTTTATGCATTTACTATTTAGTTGTATGGTCAAAATTTAGTTTCTTGCACAATTCCCAGTGAACCCTCTTTTCAACCCAATTGTGCCTAGCCTTGTATTCTCATTATTCTATTTTGCTGCATTTGCTTAATACATGATTTATTGTCTCATCTCTGTCACCACACACCCAGCATCTGCTGTTCCCTTGTGTCTTATCATTTTTTGTTTTCATATGATTTATTCTTATGGCATTATCTTGGGCAGCAATTATAAAATATCCGGTTTCTCTATTAAGGTTTCCTCTTCTCAAACATGTCCAGTATTTTCATGTACAACCTCCCCAATTTGTCGTTTGAAGTATCCACATAATTATTTTTCATATTTCTGTTTTCTTGTTTTTGTCCTATTTATGCTTGTCCATATCTTGCAGCTGCTGTTATTGGCTGATAAAATTAATATTTCCTTGATCTTTTTGTGTGTATTCTTCGAATCCTTGGATTGTGGCATCTACGTAATCCGTTATGTTGGCCAGACCCCTTCCACCTTTTTTCTTGATACATATAACCTGTCTCTATAATCCTCGCGTGTAATGCCTTGTGCACGGTCATTAATTTTCTTGTCTTGGTCAAACCTGTCTGAGTTCCTATTTTGTCGATTTTAAGAAATAGTCCAGAGTATCTTATAATGGGGACGGCCAGTTATTTATTGCTTTGATGACATTTCTGCTGTAGAGCTTTGTTTCTAGGAGTGTCTTGTTTTCTGAGGATTCTTTTTAAAAAACTTTTTCGGAACCCGGTTCGTTTGATGGTGTAATTTTTCTAAAATTCATTGAATTGAAAAGCTATGCAATATCAGAGTGAATGTGATATCATTTGTAGTTGTTACACTTGGAATGGTCCCAATGAACTTGGAAAAAATACTGGAGGATCTGGAAATCAGAGGAATAATTGAGACCATCCAGACTACTGCACTGCTGCAATCGGATAGAATACTTAGAAGAGTCCTGGAGACATGAGGAGACTTGCTGTCACTCAGAATCCAGTGAAATACTATCAGTTAACGCTTATGTGAAAAACTCAAAAGAAGTGAAAATAATAATAATAATAATAATAATAATAATAATAATAATAATAATAATAATCCTAGACCAAATTTTGATCAGTTATTATTGTTAATAATTAATTGCCAGTTCGTGAATTTTGCCAAGATTTAGAGCCAAGACTATACGGAGGGAAGAGATTATTCCAAATATTTGGTAACTTAATTTTAATATTAGTTATTTAAAAGTCAAAAATAAAAAGAATTATAGTAAAATAATAAGATAGAAAAAACACACCAACTTTTGAGTTTTATCTTAGTATGTGTACATCTATCCCCTTTTTCCTTGTCCTTTTCAATCTGTTTCTCTTTTTCTTGTAAACAGTCTTTGTGGGTTTTACCTATTCCTTATTCTTTTCCTCGCCCATTCTTATTTTTCTAAATTAAATTACAATTTTAGTTGAATCAATAGGTTTAACGTCTACATTTTGCGATATAGAATTCGTAGACAAGGAAAATTTATCTCAATCTTGTTTTTTATGGCCTCCTGGCAGATTCATTCCTCTTTTGGGGGGGAGGTAAAAATGTCTATTCAAATTTACAAATAGTAATAAAACTTTTCGTTTGGCTGAAATTAACTAGTTATTCTGACAACAATAATTTTCATTCTATAGTTAAAGTCAAAAGCTGGACACGTGGATTATGCTACACCGACTTACTTTCAATTCGGAGGTTCTTCTTCTTTTCTTCTTCTTCTTCTTCTTCTTCTTCTTCTTCTTCTTCTTCTTCTTCTTCTCGAATGGTTTCCTGTGATAATGGGCGAGTGAACAGGATGTGACATTGCCTATTTCCAAGCGAGTTTAACGGGTTTAAATTCAAATATTTCCTCCCACCAGTGGTTGCCATACCAATGTTAAAGTCCCAGTCAGCCCTACTATTACCATAGTTGGAGAGAGAATATTTAGATGCATACTTTTACCAAAGGTATTAGCACAATGTGAAATGCTACCAGCCTCGTCCATGATTTGAACTAGTGTAACCGTGTCCATCTCCTACGATGATAATCATTACACGACAGACACCACATCTTCGTTTATGTATGGAGTTTGATATTCAAAGTTCTTCGTTGACGCTTTTTTGGCTGAATAATACTAAGTTTCCTAAATATCCTAAAAGGCACGTAAACTAAATAGAATCTCATTTCGTGCTTGGGTTTATTTCGTATTTTCCCGTGGCGCGAAATGTTTGGATTCTGATTAGCTTAACACGTAATATTATTCTACACTCCACATTAGATCTTGGTGTCAGATTAAGCTGAACTCAACTTAAAAAAAACGTCGTCAAGAGGTTTGGTTTGTTAACTAGACACGTCTTGTAGTGAGTTAGATTGTCATTAAGTACCTAATTCGTGTAGTTTGTTCAGTAATTACTCTACTTTAGTAAATTTCTTGCTAGATATCCAATCAAACAATGAGTCAAAGTTTTGGACTGTTTGGTTTGTTTTGTTTTACGGATATCACCTCAGTGGGTCATTTAATGCGATAAAAATTTTGAAATGGATCAATTCTTAATGGATAATACCAATTTCTTTACATACATTTTTCTATTTACCATAGATGGGACCCTAAGGTACTACCACTGCGGGTCAGAGTGGACCAGGAGCATGGTGATGAAGGGGTGTTCACATTCCCCAAGCCTCCAAAACTGGAACCTCACATCAGATAGAGTTAACGTCATTCCCAGGAATGTATTCCCGCAGCCACTGCATTCTAGCACCCATATGATAAAAAGGGGTTGGGGTTGCCATAAGGGCAATAGGGTTGGAATCATATAGATGCTAGGGCTTGACGTGACCAGCCGATTGATCGGAGGGGCGTCTCCGCCGCCCGTCTAGCCCAAGATAGAGCCAAAGTGGAGTATTGCATGTCATGAACTGCTCATCCACTGGGCTCTATCCTTAAGCATCACGGCTCACCACCCACGGCAACAGTTGCCCATTGGGGAGTCATACCCTCTGTAGATGTGCAGTCGGTGCATTCTAACGCCCCAGGCGACAGGGCGGAAGTTGCGACTGTGAAGAGTCCACTCTTACAACTGGCTCTACTGATTGTAATCATTGATGCGTGTTATTCGGTGGTGCATGTTAAACTTTCTATTAATAGTCGTTCATGTTTGATTTGCGTCAAACCATATCAGATTAATAAACATTGAGATGCCTTTCAAAGAGTGACCGTTCAGTATTGTAACACATTAACTTGATCACGCTGGGACCCTAAATCACCATAATCATGTAGATTAATATAATGGTGAGTATCCCGTAAAAACAATATTTATCAGTTTAGTCCCGCAATCTTTACTGAAATCACAGGTTCTGTTGGGTTGCAACGTATTTCTTGAATTGCCTCGTACTAAAACAAACGCAGTAAATATCAATATTTATACTTTAATATCAATATCGCCAATTTAAATGCAAGTTCACGAGGTGTTATCTATAGTAAAGGACAAGAGAATAGATACCAAATGCTCCCCCCCCCCAAAATGTAATATAGATTTCGTTATTGTATATCAAACGTCAAGAAACAAGAAATCTTCCCGCCCTGTCGCTGGGGCGTTAGAATGCACACGACTGCACCTCTGCAGAGGGGTAAGACTCCCGCAATGGGGCACCTGTTGGCCGTGGTGGCGACCCGTATGTTTAAGGATAGAGCCCAGGTGGATGAGCAGTTCATGACATGCATACTCACTTTGGCCCTATCTTGGGTAGACGGGTGGTCGGAGAGGCCCCTCGATCAATCGGCTGGTCACGTCAGCCTAGCACCTATATGATTTTCCCAACCCTATTGCCTTATGTCAAGCCCCAACCCCTTTTTATCATATGGTGCTAGAAGGCGGTGGCTGCGGGTCTACATGTCCTGGAATGACGTTTAAACTCTATCTGATGGTGAGGTTCCAAGTTTTGGAGGTTTGGGGAATGGAACACCCCTTTATCACCATTTCTCCCTGGTCCACTCTGACCGGAGTGGTAGTACCTGTTAGGGTCCCATCTATGGGTTAAATAGAAAAATGTATTTAAAAAATTGTATTATCCATTAAGAATTGATTTATTTCAAAACTTTATCGGCATTAAATGACCCACTTAAGATGATATGCCGTAAACAACCCAAACCAAACAAAAACCAAAGAAATCTTCTTTAAATGGAGAAATGAAATAAGCATCTTCGTCTTAAAAGTGCAAAAATATTGTTTTGTGGTTTGTTTTGTTTTGTTTTGTTTTTGAGTTTATTTGTTGCTTTTTCTATGTGAGACGTAAATATAGAATTTATAGTGATTCGATCAATACAAAGACGATTGTATAGTGGATTTGTATAACCAATCGCTACTATACCGACCAAAATCTTTTTTATTTATTTAAATTTCGTCTGGTTATCAAATTGGAAAATCTATAGTTGAGGTTTTTGCCCTGCATATGAAATAAACATTACAATCCTGAATGTATATACTAAAAGATAACATTTCTTTTAAAATTATATATATATATATATATATATATATATATATATGTGTTGTGTGTGTGTGTGTGTGTCTGTGTGTGTGTGTGTGTATGTGTATGTATATGCGTGTGTGAACATAAGCATATAAGTGTATGTGTGTGTCTATGTATAATTGTGTTCAGATATGTGCATGGAAAACGGCAATTTTGTAGAATCACTATTGAACGGAGTGTTTTTGATCTTTGTGTTAAAAATAAACTGATAAAAAACAACTTCAGAATTATTGTTATGCTACTTTACACACACACACATATATATATATATATATATATATATATATATATATATATATATATATATAGTATATATAAACAAAATGTTATGTATATATAATTTATATGTATATGCAAATAAGGTATATGTGTACACACAATATATTATTATATATATATATATTATATATATATATATATATATATATATATATATTGATGCTAGGGTAGCGGAGACATAAATGACAGTTATTTTATCTCGTCACTAACCTAACTTATGACTATAACATACACACACACACACACACACACTGGCGCCCACACACGTTAGAGTCTTAGGAAATGAACTCGTCGACCAGAGTTCAATTCCTCGACGATGCTGTTTGCATTTCACAAGGTGCTAATACCCTTTGGAAATATAGGAATCCAATTCTCCTCCAGCTATGGAGTAGATGCAGGACAGACTGGGCTCTTTAACCATAGCTAAGTAACCAGTCAAATGAGAAGGAAAACTCTGAATTCAAACCTGTTAAACTCCGCTTAAGAAATTGACTTGTGTTACATCCTGCTCGTGCGAAGGGCTGGTATATATATATATATATATATATATATATATATATATATATATATATATTTATTTATTTATTTATTTATTTATTTATAATTAATAATACAATTTAAAAGTCGGTCCTACCATTGGTTTCTGAATAACAATTTTTCGGTGTTATTCGTCGTCAGAGGCGTTTGACTTTTGAAAAAAATGGACAGTTTTAAATTCCCGCACTGCCCACGTGATCCATTAACGCTCCTGCATTTTGCTTTCGTCATTCAACGGCATCACTATTTGTCGTCATTGGATCTCGTTTTCTTATGGTGATTTTAAATTTGTTTTCGTTTTTATATCTGTTTTAATTTATGTGTGTTTATTTATATATGAATTCTTAATTATGGCGGTCTGATGTTTTGGTTAGTCCAATTCCATATTAA
>CM042140.1:26515651-26525397 GCA_023376005.1 Doryteuthis pealeii
CTAATCAAATCGAGAAAAATCAACCTCTATGTAAATTTCGGCCTATCAGGCCTCATCAGCAGAGTGGTCTTCCTATCTATAGCTCTGCTGATGAGGCCTAATAGGCTGAAATGTACATACAGAGATTGATTTTTCTCGATTTGATTAGCCTTAAATTTTTATAGGTATGCCCGCCTAATTAATTAATCATTAATTAATCAACTTTCAAAATTAGTTACTACTTCAATTAAGCACATATCCCCCCCCAAAAAAAAAAATTGTCGGCTAAATAAAAGCCATATCAAAAGACATCGTTTGTGTATTTACTTCTCATATATAATATATATATATATATATATATATATATATATATATATATATATATATATATATATTAGCATAGTACAGTTTAAAAATTGGAATTATTTTTTCAAGAAAAGTCATTCTATAGCGCTCTGTAGCCCTCTTCAGTCCAAGCAATGTTATGCCGATACTATTTATGACGAACAATTCAGCGGTGCAATTTTTAAAAACAAATTTCGGTTTGAGCAATGAAATTTGTCATTATTTTTAGTGGTATGAAACAGACATAACTGATCAAAGGCTTCGAATTTCCGGTCCTGCTTCCCGGACATTTTCTTTCCTTTAGCTTGGCTCACATGTTTTTGTCAAAATCATTTAAGCTAGAACACGAATCTGCCAACATGTTTAGGGGTATGCCAACAATGCTGTTTATAATTTGCCAATCTTCACGTCGCAAATTTAAAAGGCATGACCGTCGTTCGCACACGGTATATAGTCGTCAGAGAGTCCCGCTAACGTGTGTATGGTTTTGCACATTCTAGCGGGGTTATACACCCTGCCGTATTTGTTGCATTTTTATCCACATACTGGAGACTGAATGTCTCTTTCTTAGACCACCCTGTCGATGGGGCGTTAGAATGCACCGACTGCACCTCTGCAGAGGGGTAAGACTCATTCGTGATGCTTAAGGATAGAACCCAGGTGGCTGAGCAGTCCATGACTTGCAATACTCCACTTTGGCCCTATCTTGGGCTAGACAGGCGGTCGGAGAGGCCCCCTCCCATCGATCGGCTGGTCACGTCAACCCTTAGCACCTATATGATTTTTCCAATCCATTGCTCTTATGGCAAGCCCCAACCCCTTTTTATCATATGGGTGCTAGAAGGAGGTGACTGCGGGTCTAAATGTCCTGGGAATGATGTTAAACTCTATCTGGTGGTGAAGTTCCAGTTTTGGAGGTTTGGGGAATGTGGAGCACCCCTTTCATCACCATTGCTCCCTGGTCCACTCTGACCCGGAGTGGTAGTACCTGTTAGAGTCCCATCTATGGGTTAATTAAAAAAACATGAGTTTATAAACAAAATGGTATTATCCATTAAGAATTGATTTATTTCAAAACTTTATCGGCATTAAATGACCCTCCGTGATTTATGTGCCGTAAAACAAAACCAAACCAAACCAAACATCTTTCTTAGAGCCCTGTTGAACCACATCGGTAACAACGTAGATATTTTGGTTTGCTCATTTTTGCGTTGTGGTAAGTATTTGTCTTTTGTGTTTCTATATTGGTTTGTGCGTATGCAAAACACATATTCAGCTTTCCTGCTATTTTCGTATTTAAACAAACGAGATTTATTTGTAATTCTAACGAGTGGACAGTTCTATGGATCGTTCGAACGGTAGCTAGTCACCCTCTTTCAACAGTCTGCGTTTAATATACACTTATGTGGTTCTCAGCGTCATTAACGTAATTGGAGTTCATGACAATTTTCCGGAGACGTGTGGCGAACAGTGTGCAATTTTCTGCTGGTCAAGGCTTTGCTTCAAGTAGTTGTTTAGTTCAATTATAGCCATGATCTAGTCTTGACACTTTCTCGTATCTGGGAATGTTGAAAATATGTCTTGCACAGCGGGCCCTGCTAAAAGCAACAGTAGAGAACGTCTTCTCTGTTTCACTCTATCCTGTGCCCCGTTGGGCTGGTAATCGTCTTTAAAGAGTAATCCCTTTCCGTTAATGTAAAGTTTTAATGCTTTCAGCCAACGAATCCATTTGGGCTTTATCGTCACCGCTTCGTTATAGTAGTCAAAATTTATATTTCAACCGGTCAGATTTTTCTACGCCATATAACATACGCTTCTATGTTTTCAGTTCTTGATGTTCTCGTCGCCAGTGTAATGTCTTCTATTTATATAGCTACAGATAATCTCTAATGGCTCATAATGCACAAACACGTATTAACAAAACGATATGGCAAATCTATATATTATTCTTTATTATCAGCAATTATACAGTAGGTGGTGTTCACTTCCACTATTGTTCACCGAATTCTAGGATACTACGAAATTAATAATATAAACATATATTTACAAAACAGATAGATAGATAGGTAGATAGATAGATTCACATATGCGTATAAAAAGAAATGTTATCGCTATATTTATACGTGTATATTGACAGAAAAATACTATGTAGGTGTTTGTTGTGTAATGGCTATCGACGTAGGAAAAGGACACGGCGAGAGGAGTTCAAATCGCGGAAGAGGATGTTTGCATTTCACATTGCGCTAATACTGTTAGGAAAGGTATGAATCCAATAATTCTCCCTCCAACAGCGGGTAAAATCGAGCAGACTGAGCTCTTTAATTTTGGTATGGCAAATCTGAATTCAAACCTGTTAAACTCAGCTTAAAAATTGGCATTGTGTCGCATCCTGTTCGTGCGTTGGGATTGGTGGTGTAAATACGTATATAGTCAGAAAAATCAACAAAAATTTAAATAACCAACTAATTTTTGTTGCACTACGATTTTTAAAATCTTCCTTGCCATAACTACATACCCAGGACACTAAGACCCTCAACCACTGCCTTCTAGCAGATATATCATAAAAAGGTTTGCCATATGGGCAATAGGGTTGGGACCACCGTATAGGTCCTAGGGCTTGACGTGACCAGCCGATTGATTTGAGAGGGCCTCTCCAACCGCCCATCTAGCCTAAGTAAGGACCAAAGTGGAATGTTATATGTCATGGACTGCTCAGCCACCAGGATTCCATCCTTAAGTATCATGGGTCGCCACCCACGGCCAACAGGTGTCCCCATTGGGAGGATTTTACTCCTCACCAGAGGTGCAGTCTGTTTATTCTACAGCCCCACAGGCAGAGGCACACAAACTATGAACATAACCAATTGGTGAATATATACTCATGAAAACAATAAAAATAAAAACTTTTTATAGTCAGATAAATCAACAAAATGTTGAATAACCAACTAATTTTTATTGCATTACGATGTTTAAAATATTCATTGCCATAATTACTGCTCATCTGTGTGGTATATCGTTAAAGAACGATTTGTTTCGAAATTATAGTGTGTCGTTATGAATCGAAGAAAATAGTTTACGTCAAAAAGTGTACAATGGCTGAAAATGCTCTGTCGTTCTGACCGTAAAATCTTCCCCAGTTTTACGTGGATGTGTTTTATGAGCTTCCTTGTGCTTAATTCTTTCTTGATGATAGGAAAAAATAAACTTCCCTAAAATGTTTTCTCGAAGGATGACGATGGGATTTGCACATGTTATAACATTCACTCAATAACCTGTACGTAGACTATGAATTAGAAGGAAATGCCTATTACATAATTCTACCTCAACAACACGGACATAGAACCATATTTTAAAATAATCACATATTTTATTTTACAAAGTTTACTAAGATCTTGGAAAAATAAAATTATCTAAGTGTCCAAGCCATTAAGAATTTTTATTTATCATGTCATAAAATTGTTTAGTACTTGTTTTAAGATTATAAAATATCACCGCAATGTGTACATTAGGGTTTTTCCTGCTGCTGATGGCGACAAAAAAGTTATGCATCAATATATATATATATATATATATATATATATATATATATATATATATATGTGTGTGTGTGTGTGTGTGTGTGTGTGTTGTGTGTGTGTTTGTGTATGTGTTGGGGGGTTGTGTGTGTTTGTGTATATGTGTGTGTGTTAATACGTTGTGAGGGTATACATTTTTCAATAGTGTTATTTTTACGAAGATTTTTTTTTATATAATTCAATTTAAACATATTGTAATATTTCAAATATCTTCTACAAAGTTTTACTTCTGTTTAGTTGCTGATCTTTATAAATTTCATAGAATTAAATAAAATAAATTTGATTAATTTTAATTTATTTCCACATTTTTTAAACAAAATAAACATTTGATAAATAAATCCACTCACGTTAGGGGCTAAAATGAATAAATATAAAAATGTGCATATTTGCAAATTAGAGTATATAACTCTTTGCAGAGCAATTTTCCAAAATTTAATATAAAAATTTCTCAGATTAAAAAATACATGTACGCTTTCGTAAATTTTATTAAATTCAGTAGATCTTTAAAAAAACATATTAGAAATTTAAAATTGCATTTTTTTGCAAAAAATATTCAGAAATATTAAGGGCACAGCGCCCGCCACTTGATTTTATATTTTAGTTGAGGAATTGAATGTCTCGCCCAACACGTAAAACGAGAAAATATTCTCAAACTCTAAAAAGTAATACTTGCTTTTATATGAAACCAATAACATTTCAGTGCAGTTATTTTTTTTTTTTACATCTATATAAAATTATTTTAACTTTTAAATAGATATATTTCTTTATCATTATTATAAAGTTTAACATGAAAAAATAATGATACACTTATCAACAGAGTAAATAATATTTCTGTTTAGTTAACCAACTTATCTTATTATAATGGAGATTGTGTGTTTTTCTGTCTGTAACCGAAACTATATTACTACTCAAGTCACACATCCCTTAGTTATTTACGTTACATTCGCCGTGACTTTTTATCTAAAACTCAAGTACTAATAAAATTGGTTTACGTTATTACTGTTGGCCTTACCTACATAATACCATGCAATTGTATTTATATATACAACAAAATAGCGGTTTACAGTGTTAACAGGAAGGCTAATTTGCATATTGATATCAAAAATTTGATTTTATAAAATATGTGTTTAGTATTATTGATTTCTAATTGTTTGGTTTTATCTTAATGATTATGACTAAAAATCTCGGGTATAAATCTTAAACGAAATATATTAACAAAAAGAAATAACTGTAATTGTAATTTTGTTCTTTACTTCCTATTTTAGCTAAATAGTTAAATTAGGAAAATTTAGTAATAAAAGAAGGGAGTGATGGAAGAGTAAGTTTCAGTTGTTCTGTTTTTCGATTATAACCCCCCCCCTCTGTTTCAAATTTTTAATCTGCATTCTTATTTAGCTTCATTAGTCGTTCTAATTTAATATAATATTTTATTACATTAAAACTTAAATACTTGCAACCGGAGGGTGCATATATTTGCTAGTTTTTATAACTGACATTATTTCCGTAACTATCCTGTCAGCTAGGGAGGTAGAATTACCGACTGCACCTCTATAGAAGGGTAATACGCCCCCTCCCCATGGGACCAGCAGTTGCCCGTGGGTGGCAACACGTAATGACTGAGAAGCGGATTGTGGCGGCTCTGTGGTCCATGATCCGGGTATTAAATGTCCTTGACATGAAACACACCACTTTGGCCCTTATTTGGGCTAGACGGGCGATCGTAGAAGCCCTCATCCTATCACTCTGCAAGTCTTTTCAAGTCCTATCATATATCATGATTGTCCCGACCGTATTCTTCAAATTTCTCTCATAGAAAACACACATCAGTTTTTATCATATGCGTGCGCGATATCAATATCAATATTAATACCAATATATATATATATATATATATATATATATATGTGTGTGTGTGTGTGTGTGTGTGTGTGTGTCTCTCTCTCTCTCTCTCTCTCTCTCTCTCTCCTCTCTCTCTCTCTCTCTCTCTCTCTCTCTCTGTGTGTGTGTGTGGAGTAAATGGAAGTGAATCCGACAGTATGAATTAAACATTTTTAGAAAAAACAAATGATGTCATAGTTCGCTGACAGAAATCTGTTTCGACCTTTTAATGAAGTGGTCTTCTTCAAGAGCGAAAAATTTATGATGGAGAGACGGAATAAGTAAACCGTTAAAAACAGGAGGGGTACAAACGAACGTTCATGTTCGGAGCCGGAATTTTTTTAGGTTGCGTTACATAAGCGACATCAGATTGCATTTATTGATATGAACCTTAAAGAACTGGTCTGCAATTTTGAAAATGCATATTCTGCGTTAAAAATAAAACAAATTTTATTTTTTTAAAATCAGAAGCATTATAATCCACAAGAAAACTCAAAAGAGTTTGTTGTAAAAATATATAAAAAAATGTATAAAAAAGTATCAAAAATGTGCATGATCCCAGCCACAAAAAAGCAAGTTAAAAAAAGTCCACAGCACAATTGAAGAAAGATGGAAAATTTCATATATATATATATATATATATATATATATAATATATATATATATATATATATATAATACTGTTTGTGTGTGACGTGTTGGCATAATATACAATGTATTTGTGGTTCATCAATATCTCTAAAGCCTATTTATGAAATAAACATGCATAATGCTTATAAATGTTATACGTTATATCTTTCTCGTCTACGCAACGAAAGAAAATATTTTCTATCAATCATATAAATCTAAAATTGTCCTGTGAAAAAATTCAAAACAAAATTCAACTTCACATCACATTTTGGATTTATTCTTTTTCTCTCAATTATTTCTACTAGCAAAATAAAAAATGCCTTCTGGGCGACGTAAAATAAATATTGCCTGAGGGGATAGGAGTTGGAAAAATAATATCAGAGAGTTTGTATCATAAATAAAGTAATATAAAATTTTTTAAAGGAGTAAAAAATAAAATAAATTTATTAAAGGAGTAAAAAAAAATTGAAATGGAAACCTAGTTCTGATAACTTTAAATATATATAAAAATAAAAAAAACTATATATAGATAGATAATACCAGGTATGTATTTATTTGAACTCGTTTAAAAAACCAATGAGGACTGTCTAACATTGCATGCTCAAATTTTGAGTGTATTCTATTTATGACGATTTTAGGCAGTGTGACGTAAGCAGTGACGTAGTTTTTATTACAGACAAAAACCGGAAGCGAATCTCCATTATTAATAGATATATTCGACTCTATTACTTTCTATAAAATCTTTATATTTACGGAATATGATCAGTTTATAGAGGGAAACAGTTGAAGGTTGATGAACCTGGTATCCAAACGGGGAATTTTTCTATCAACCTCATCAGTAACTACTGAACCTAATGCGCCTGTCTGATTGCAAGGAGAAATGATCGTTTGATTATAAACGCCACTAGCAATTTGTTTGGCAGTTCGACGGTGTGAGAGCCACTAGGAAGATTCACTCGATTATCATTGGCATGGAGTGTGGCTTCGATAATAATACGTTACAGTAAAGAGTCAAGGATCGAGGCGATTGAGAGACATATAACTCCTAATTAGGTTGCGTTACATAAGCGACATCAGATTGCGTTTATTGATATGAACCTTAAAGACAAATAGCACACCCCCCCTTGTAGTACAGGCGACCTTTTCAACGTATGTCTGGTCTGCAATTGGTTTACTGAAATTTGAAGACTATTCTTCAAATAATATTGGTCTCTATTCTACAATAATGCTTAAAGAAAAAAATCTTTAAGCATTATTTTTAAATCGATTTAGAAAGCCTTTTTTCTTTATCTGATTCATAATGCTGTTTCGTTTTTTGCTTTTGCACCCCCTCCCCCCAAAAAAAAAACAAAACTCGTTCGTTAATATTTTCTGAAAAATAAACATCATGTATTATGTTGGTGTGTTTATTTGTTTGTTTGTTTGTTTGTTTGTTTGAGAGAGAGAGAGAGAGAGAGAGAGAGAGAGAGAGAGAGAGAGAGAGAGAGAGAGAGGGGGGGGGAGTTTTGTAAGATTTCGCGTCAACAAAATCCGACCGATCGATGGAAAATATTCTGATAAGAATTTTTATATAAATCAATAATGCGGATTGGTTTAATGCATTTGGATCGTGGTACTTAGTATACATTTTCTAAAGAGCCGAAAACTGGTCAAATATATCTGCTTCCGAGTTTAAAAAAAAAAAAATTCATAGCCTCCCACCAGGCCAGATTGACACAAGTCCTTTTTTAGGTGGGGATTTTTTTTATAAGGCACGTAACGAGGCTCGAATCCGCTATCATGGTCACTCGTAAATGATGCCATTTTAAATGAAAAATATTAAATCTATCGTTAAGAGATAAAAGTGTTATATAAAAACACAGGAAACATTATGCCTATTTATTCTTTAAAGTAAAGTTTTCAAAGTTTAAATAAGGTGATTCTTATTTACTTCAATGTTCCATTGTCTTATTAATAATTTTCCTTATCATGCAGGGTATTATTATTATTATTACTAGCAAATATATGCACACTCAGGGTGCAAGTATTAAAGTTTTAAAGTGATAAAATATTATACTAAATTAGAAAGGCCAATGAAACTAAATAAGAATGCAGAAAAAGATTTGAAACAGAGGGGGTATGATTCGAAAAATTGAACAACTGAAACTTATTATTCCACCACTCCCATCTTTCATTGCTAAATTTCCTAATTACTATTGAGTTAAAATAGGAAATAAATAATAACATTACAGTTAATTCTTCTTGTTAATGGGTTTCTTTTTAAGATTTATTGAGAGATTTTTGCTCATATTCATTTAAGATAAAACGAACAATTCGAAAATCAATACTACCAAAGCGCCTATTATTAAAATTTAAATTTTTAATATCAATATGCAAATTAGCCTTCCCTTTCACTCTGTAAAACCGCAATTTTGTTGTTTATAAATACACTCGCATTGTTTTAGTATGCAGATGTGCCAACAGTATTAATAATTGTATAAGAGTTGTTATTGATAATTGAGGTTTTAAATAAAATAAAATCATGGAGAATGTGACGTAAATAATAAAGGAATTGAGACTGAGTTGTAATATAGTTTCGGGTTAAAGACAGAAAAACACACAATCTCTATTATAATAAGATTATTATTATTCTCTCTTTTGAGTTTTCACATCAGTGTTAGCTGATGGCTTTCACTGGAGTCTGAGTGATAGCAAAGTCTCCTCGGGTCTCCAGGACTCTTCGAGTATTCTGGCAGATTGCAACAGTGCAGTGTTCTGATTTTTCAATCCTTCCCTGATTCCAAACATTCCAGACCCTTTTCCAATTCCTTTTGGACTGTTTCCAAGTGCACCAAGTACAAGGTATCACTTTTCAACTTTCATATTCATAAAGTTTTTCAGTTCTCTAACAAGGTCCAGATAATCTGTCCATTTTTTCATTTGCTTTTAACTTCACCCTGTGATCTGCTGGCACTGCAAATCCCACCAGTTGAAGTTCTTTCCTTGTTAATCAACACTAGCGTCTGGCCTTCTTGCTGGATAAGGTGATCCGTTTTATTTCAAGTCCCAGAGAATTTGTGCGTTTCGTTCTCAAGAACATATTTCTGGTTTATGCATAAAGAAAAAAAAATTATGGAATATGAAAGTAAAAGTGATACAATTGTAGTTGGCGCACTTGGAACAGTCCCAAAAAGGATTAGAAAAGGGGTATGGAATGTTTGGATATCAGAGGAAGGGTGAAACCATCAGAACACTGCGCTGCTGCAATCTGCCAGAATACTCAGAAGAGTCATTTATTATTTTATTATATTATTATATATGAGGTCTTCAACACCTATCTTAGCCTATCTCTCTCTTTTT
>CM042140.1:26525497-26577997 GCA_023376005.1 Doryteuthis pealeii
CTCGCCTTTTCTCGTATAATCTGCTGATAAAAATCTTTTAATCACCATTCCATATACAGCAATGCCCCTGAAGATGATCTAAATAATAGATCGAAACACTCAGCGTCGGCAACAAACTTACCACTTCAACTCATTTAAGACCTGTGCTTTTTCAATTTTCTTTACTATACTAATAGTATATATAAATATATATATAATTATATATTATCTTATATCTTTGCACCGCTTGAAGGCACTTATAATGCAATGTATCGCATAAAATTCGGATAATTAATAGAAGAATAATCTTGACAAGTGAATCCCGCGAGGATGGCTCGCTATGGCAGAACCACCGCTACAGACTGTTCTCGTACACTTATCTAACGATCTCATCAAGCCGATGACTATCATACGACCTCCCCTCGACAGGCACATCCCGAAACCGATCCTCAGCAGCATTTCAGTCCAGAAGACCCATACATCCCGTCGGTCCGCGGGTACATAGATGCGAACCAATCCTGGAAAAATAACCTTCGTCAATGATACTGAAAGGGATTCATACTCCCTCGACTGTCTGAAAACGTTCGATAACCGACAGTAGGCTCTCGCCTCCCGGACACGACCAACGAACCTATCATAATTCTCAGGGGATTCTGCAATGCCGGCTGTGATGTTAAATAACCATGCTCTTGACCTCACTGTGTTTCAACCCCATTATGTAACATAATGTTGTATATAAACAGAAACGGTGCTTAATCTAGCCAAGAGCGCTCCTCGCACTGGCGTATTCTCAAACTGATCATATGGTACCGCGACCATCGATGACACAATCATCAGCAAGTAAAATCGCGAACAATAATATAATAAACACTTTACTTGCAACACAAGACCGAAATCAGACATTCCTCGAATCAACGCTAGTACTGTAACACAATATGCGTCCCAGCAGTCAGCGCCTCGACGTCGATACTACGTACGCGGCCGCGACGGCGACACATCATAGACATCCTCATCCGCGGATCACACCAAAAACCACAGACAACGGTTCTCAGCTCTCTCTCACCTGCAAGCCCAGACCCCCTGATCGCTTGGTCAACACATTCTTCGACTTCTAGCAGCTTGAGTAAAATCCGTCGTCGAGGTCGAAATATCTTTAGCCGTTCAAAATCACATTTCCCTATTTAGTTTTTCGTTTACTCCTGTCGATAAATCCATTATCGATTTACTGGATAAGCGCTTCGCTCTGTCGACTGCTTCTGTGCTGACGCCACTGAGCTGACCACATGCTGCTCGGCACCGTCGACGCTACTTTTATGGATATTAGCCAAACATCCGGGCACATCAGTCGAACCTCGCGTCCGTCCAGTGCCCCAAAATAACGCATTCTGTTTTTGCATGGGGGAGCCCGAGTTCGATCCCGCAACCGGCGCCAAGACAATGTCATTTGCTCTTTTTCCTTTACTCGCTTCTCCGTCACAATTGTATTACCCACCCCATCATCTTCGAATCTCTGCTTTCTGAAAATGGTTGTCCGATCTGCAATATAAAGCACATCATTACGGAATCAAGATTTAAGCTCCGACTCATGGGACACCTCTGAATACATCTCAGACCATCTTATTTAATAATGTTGGGTCGCTGACAAACTAAATGCCATATAAGACTAGTTCATTGCTATCAAATGGTCTTCGAGCCCAAAGTGACTAGACTTTGTCTCGTTACCCTTAGCTTTTTACTTCATCCTCTTCACCTCCGCATAATCACCCACAGATATCGAATTTAATTCATTATGTTTCATAATACATATACACTAAAACACCTTACCTTATATTTGCACTAACTGTCCATTAAGGACCGGATCAGCCATTGCTCATCAGATAAGATACGATACTCCATAACAAAGTTTCGAAACAGCGTATGTCCTCTAAAGTGCAGACGAGCGCAAACACATTTGAATAGAATCATCCAAGCCATCAATTATTGACCATTATACTAATAGAGTTAGTTTTGATTATCTAGTCGGGTATGTACAATGTCTGTATAGGATAATGCAAATCATAAAAAACTCTTGCGTGATGCTAATGAGGAAAATTGTAAGGTTAAATTTGTTATGCATCATTATGATTTAGGTTTTTTGTAGATACACTAGATTTGACAGAAAGATATGAACCAATCGACAACACCACACACACCACACACAACACACACACACATACACATCCACGTAGGATCCTTTACACACAAGGATAGGAACGTTAATACTCATACTGCAACTGTCTGGCAGTTGGCTATCGAAACTCTCTCATGAAAGAACTTTACGTTTTACCAAAGAACTCTTGCCTTAGTAGTTATAATCTACTAACTTTGTGAACTTTCGATGACAAATATCAGACCAAGGGAAAAAGGAATAAGTGTTTTCAGTTTTTCTTTGTTTCTATTAGATTTCGTGACTGTTTTCAATCAATGTACATTTTTGGCTAACATTATGTCCGTTTTCCGACCCGGGTGCGCTCTCCTCTTCGGCCTTCTCCGTGGCGAGACATTGCACGTGGAAGAATTCTTGCAACCCAATCAAACCTCGTTTTTAGAAGCTCGCGACATTTTGTTCTTTATTTTTCCAAGCGTCCTGACTTGCATTATTTTCGTAATTTTTGTTTGTTTCAGCTTGGGCTTTACTACAAGCGCTTTAAACGTATACAATTTTTTCCGCGGCAGGAGACGTTTTCGGGAGTAAATATTCCGATACACTCATACCCTATCTTCAATTTCGCATCTTCTACTATTCCATTTATCTTGCATCTGATCTATCTACCACTCACGACCACAGACACAGGACATTCCACACTCACGACACTACATACACACACCTTAGATATATATATATATTATAACTGTATTAATTTTTGAAACGCAATTTAGCGCAATGCAAATAACAATTAAAAAGCAAAAAAGATGTTTTGATGTAACCTTCATCGATTTAAAAGTAAAAACTTTTATCTTCAGAGGACGATCTACCCTATATACTATTAGTATTACATAGTATAATAATACATATACATATAATAGCTATATAAAATCGTTTACGTAATCTGGTTCGCCAACGGCCCCTCAGGAGAAAATTTCAAAGCTAGTTTTATAAAAACAGAAGTCCCTCCAAATTGTATTAGTGCCCTGTTTTCAGAAATAAAATATATCTTTTATCTGGTATCATATTGGATCACCCGTGTTACCCTCAGACTCTTCATCACGGTATATTCTATCCTATTACGTAAAAGGTGATACATATCTTACCTCTCGAAAGACGTTTTCGCCGGGTAAAATTCCAGGATCACGTATACCTCATTACACCCTATTGCACTATCTGGCTATCCAGCCATATATTGCCTTATTGTCATCATGTAATATCTACACTACGCACACACAGACACCGACACACACAGACACCCACCACCACCACACAGACACTACATCATACACCTAGCACCATACACACGTAGGATGCTAACACCAAGCGAAGAACTATATCTTAAATCGGCATGTTTGACATGTTTGAATGTCAGGAATTTCCTCTCTGCTTAGACTTGGTTGCCATATTCCAGCGGTTAACAGAGCACCAGTTCATCTCTCTATCATTACCCAAACTTAAGGGAGAATATTTTGGAGGCCATGCCTTCTCCCAAAATTCGTAGCGCTATCATGTTGAAATGCAAACCAGCCTTACCCCAAGACTTCGAACTCCTTTCGCCACAGCGATTTCCTTCGACCGGATAACCTATTACACACAAACGCCATCATCCACACGTCGATTTCATATATTAAATCTATGCCGTAACAAATTTCTCCTCCGTTGCAGGGATGAGTTAAGGGCTTCAGGCAAATGTTTCTATATGACGGGTTTATCTCTTTTCTTGTGTAACAATGTCCACCCAATTAAAAGCTCCTGACTTTACTCAGACACTGGCAAATTTCACACCTGGAAAAGGCCAAAAGCCCGGCTTGTGTGAGTTCTCGGCTGACTGAATTGGAAAAAGTCCAGGTTACCTTGCATGGAAACATACACCGGACACACACCACACACACACACCACCCACTACACACCACACACTCGCACGCACACATACACACACACACACACACACCCACAGACACACTATATATATATATATATCATATATATATATTATAGTTGTATGAAGTTTTTTTCTTACCACGGTTTCGGCTGTTCTCAGTACCACCTTCTTCAGGAGAACCCCTTAATTCACGGTTGTACTAAAAACACCTAAACCGTGTAGAAGAAAAAAACTTTCCTTAACAACTAATTAATGCTGTGTATATTTTACAATGATGATATGAGCCCTTATTGGAATTACTCTACTCACCTCTACTGCTACTACAATGATTACACGCTCCGGTTACAGTAACTTTTTTGACATGATTATATATATTATATGTTCTCTATATATATCATTAATATATACTATATACTAATATCTTCATATATATGCGCATATGAGATAATACACCATTGTTAATCAAAAATACGATTCAATATATGAACAGATTTGAAAACAGTTACTTATTGTCAAAGAATATACAAATATCAAAGAATACAAACTTAGAAAAAAGCGTGACATATGAACACATAAAACTAAACTGCTATATTATGACATCCTTATTTTATCGCGGAACCAATACAATCAAAATAGCATATTATTCTAGCGTATTCCATTTACACCAAGAAGTTACTTACTTATTTTTCTTGCTGTTTTTAATTCATAATTCTGTGGTAAAAGGTACTCAGCATCGATTATTTAACTCGCATACATGCTCAGTTTTAAACCAGGTATTATATAGTATACATTGTGGAAATCCTTTGGTAAGTGAATAATTCATATCCTTGCCGTTAGTGTTAAAGGCTCCAGTAATTTCTCAATTCTTAATGTCCGTCCCGTCCCATGAAGGTTCAAAGTATAATATATGGTCAGTTGTGCTTCCGTTATAGTCTTTTATTTAACAGCAAGAGTGCCGCCAGCTGATTGGCCAATGGAGTATGATTCACTGGTTATCGCCGAAGTCATATAAATAGCGAGTCGGACTTACCTTATAAGCAAAATTTCCTCAACACAGGACCATGTTCAAAGTTAGGACCCAGTCACGGCTAACAATGGGAACGCTGCACATTCTCTAGTTTATTTTCCAGCACGTATTTTGAAAATTTTGAATGTATTGTCACGAGACCACATAAATTGTATATGACGAAGAGAGAGTACCTTACATATTTTTAATCCCGGCTCCGAAAAATTCGCCGGACAACGTGACTACTGTCCGACGGTAAGATGCCAAAGTGCATACACTACAATTCATATCTGGATGCACAGATTGACTTTCTCTAATATGTGACATTGTACTACCGAGATTCTAGCTGAGAACAGAATGTCGTCCTGTTTTTCGCTATAATATAAAGCCTCGCGCGAAGAGAGACAACAACGAGATCTCAGCGTGACCTTCTCAATTCCAACACTAGCACATGGCTTATTACTCTGTTCGGCTCTGTTATCTATTGCTTAGTAAATCTTTTATCCCCTATTCTTCAAATATCGTGCTTTTCCTATTGTCTGTTCTCTTAATCAGATACTCGAGTTACAACACAAAAGGTACATTTGCAGAAAAAAGTAACGGAACAGAACCATTTCCGCTCCTCTAGATATGAAAATTAATTTTCATTGATCAGTTAGGGTTCTTTCCTTCTTTTTAATGGCTTAACAAACCTTTGTGGTTATTAATTTCCAAAGCCACCCTATGTACTAAAAGAACAGTAGTGAGTACTATTTTAACCCATAGTTGTTTTTAATACAATCATTATTCGACCTACATCTTCTAAAAACCGGTTGGTTAAATTTAAAAAATACTTCCGCTTTCTTGCAACTGTCAAATTTGAATATGTTATATCTTTGCCCGTGAATTGTTTATGGCCACAGCCCGAGTACAATGTGGAATGGTACTCGATCTGCCAAGACGAAGGAAAACGGAGGTCGGAACCTGCGCTAACGGAGAATTTCCGGTAAAAATCTCGTAAACTCTCAAGCCAGAGGCTGGCACGCCATTTGAAGGTTAATCAGGGCAGAAGTGTGGCCAGAGATCATTCTGGCTGCTGGAAAATGCGTCAAGCCCGAAATAGAGAACGGAGCAAGCATCAAACGAACAGTTACAGAGGATAGAGCTATTTAATTGCAGAACGCAAACGCAACCACTTGGGCACAACTCTGGCGTTGGAATCTGTGGCTAATGATAAAATGGATACAGGTTACAAGAGCCTGACCGACCATTGAAGGACGATCGGGCCACGTATCACTGGACATTTGCCGGACTGCAGCAAAAAGAAGGCGGGGAAGAGACACGACAGGAGATAAGAAGTCTCTAGTCACTAAATTGATGGGGGTCAGCTGAAGAGAAAGAAAGGCATCGTGATAACAGGCTTAGGAGAAAGAACGGAGAGGAGACACGGGGGAGAAAGAGACCTAACGGGATGCATTCTTTAAAATGATTTCGTGCAAAAAAAGATAAGGTCAGTACAAGAAACACCACCGAACAGTATAAAGAAGAAGGAAGATGTTTTGAAAAAGGAGACGTCGCGAGTGAAAAAAAAAACGATTACTGACGAAAGAAAGCCTCGCTGATAAAATTTAACGGTTGCAGAAAACGGGCCAACCAATAAAGGGAATATGGATGATAAATATATGAAAAGGATATAACAAATTAATAGACTAAAAATAATGGAAACTGGACTTATTTTATATTTCTCATTGACATTTCATTTTCACTCTGTATGTCTCTGTTAGATGCCTATATCCCTACCAATTTGTAAAATACTTGTTCATCGTCCAGAAACGATGAACACGGTTGTTCAATAACCTGCGACTGAGGCTGATTGGCATATGCAGCTAATACCTATTTGGCTACATTGCATCAAACTATTACTCCCCTCAACATGGCTAAATATTAGTGCATCGTCGGGCTCTCTATTAACCTTTGGATATGTAAAAGACATGTTCGGGCTGCTTAACCTTGGTATGGTAAAAGGTAGACCCATGCCAAAGTAGACCCCAGGTATTAGCCGAGAGAAAGAAAACCTAGAAATTGAAGAACCTGTTAATTCTGCAACTGACACTGTTTTGGTTCTTAATATCTATTTTATTTGAGCTGCTATTTTAAAAAGATTCAATCTTATCTCTTTAGGTTACTTTTAATGTGGTCATGTGCAGTTTTTAATTTTATGATGCCATCTCCCTAGCTTGTCGCTTGAAATATCACTACAGTTGTTTCTTCCAATTCTTTTTCTTTTCTCTTTTTCCTTCGTTGTTTTCTCTGCTATTCCAAGTCGATATTCTGTTCATAAGAGCTGTTACTCTTTGGTGTACAATCTGCTTAATCCATTGCAAATACCGATTTCTCAATCGATATCCAGCTTTTCGTATATAATTTATTAACATCATTGCATATAATAAGTAAATACTTCATTTTTGATTTTCAACTCCTACGTAGGATTTTTTTCTCTTGCTGATTTGCACCACTCTCCAGTTTGCTTGAAAGCCTTTCGTTTGGTGGAGTTTTCGATTAGATTTTTCAAACATTCTCATTACTAACATCTTGCGGAATTTCATGAATATTGACTTCCAGCTAACCTATCCAGTCATCGGGTAACATTTTCCGTCTTGTTTTTATCTTTTTTAGGATATACTGTGTAGTATACTAATTAATCAGAGATTATTATTATTATTTATTATTATTAATTATTATTATTATTTATTATTTATTCAATATACTTGGAATTTACGTGTGCTTAATTGATATGACCTTAAACTTCGACAAAAAACAGACACAAACAAACAAACCCTGTTCCGATTGCAGTTCTGTTTGAATCTCTAGTTGTAAGTGCCCACGGTAGAATCTGACGATGCGGTGTTGAGTATATCACTTTTTGATCAATAAAATCGTACATTTTATCTTTTAATATGAGTGTGTGTTTGAAAACCAAACATTTAAAAATAAGACTACCAGAAATGATCATACGACTGAACTAAAAACACAAAAAAAACATGCCCACCGCCCTGAACTATTAAATAAGTTTTTAACCATTGAACAAAAGAAACAAAAACCGGTACTTATGTAACGTGCTTAATTTTAATTTTATTACTGCAGAAAATCTTCAGTCGTTCGTATAATAAATTTAAAATTTAAAAGAAAAAATGAGTAATAAACATGTAAAAACAAAAACAAAAGACACACATAAACAATGACAACTTTTTTTTTTTTCAAGGAAAAACTTAATTAACCAAACACTACATTAATCAGGAGTGGAGGACAGTGGTTTACATTTTTAAAATAGTTAATAGTAAAAAAAAAGCAGCTTACTGGATCAGAGAATTAATTTATTGACTTACCTTACTGATTATGATGTCCGACTGCCGACTTTTTGGCGGCTCGACAATGAATGATAATAATGTCTTTTGCATTTTTTTACGCTAAGACCGCTTTAGCTGTTATTGGATAGTTTTGACATTTTATTTATTATTCAGCTGTGAAAGATCCTATTTATGGATCAAATAGGTATGTTTATTAGTACAAGTACTAGCATGGCAAGAATTAAAAACATTTAACAGATGTTACAAAATATCATTTCAAAGTTCGTGTTAATAATTGATAAGTGGTTGACAACAGCAAATTAGACCAAGCACCGGGTCCATTTCGTTGTACATCTCTATATTAAGAATTCTGCTGTATACGCATACTTTAATTTTTTTTCTCGGCGCACATCTGGTTTTACGGTCATGAGATTTATCTTGCGCTCAAAGTCCTTAATTTGGTGCAAATTTTGTATTCCAAATGTCATGTATGATTTCCCGTATTTTTGTCGTAACTATTCTTGTTTTTGCTTTGTGTCCCTTAGCCCGGAGAAGAAAATTAAAACAAATAAAAGCTTTAATCAAATAAACTGTAACAATATAATTATTTTACCACTTAAAAAAAAATTGGCCGGGATCTCACCAAATGAACAGAGTCTTACATTCTACGTCAATCCATCTATAATTATATTTAGCAAATTAAATTAACACAAGAGATTATATTCTCAAACATTAGTCAATCTGCATTTATAATACCAACAAAACAAACAAAACAACTGACATTACGCGCTAATAATTTCGCATCTTGTCATTGTGTGCTATCTGTATCGCTAGCCCCAGGGCGTAAGAGTCTCTTGATTAGCTGCGTGCCTGCCGAATTTCCCGCGTTTTCGGAATTCTAGTCATAGCTGATCGAGGCAACTAAAGTTGAAACAGCTGTACCGATTGCTCTAGTGGGGCCACAATATTTGCCGAGTTCGCTTGTCTCTGATTATTTTCAATCAATTATCGAAATTTTATACGACATATAACGCATCTGTCAATTGCCTTCAAGCCAAAAGAAAAAATATAAAATAATAACTATAACTCTTACTCAACCAATGCCATTATCACAATCTCATATAATACTACAGTTATATTATATATGTTTTGTGTGCGAGTCTAGTCTCCTAATATATAGTATATATATAATAACTATATTATTTGTATTTTTAGGGGTCTCCGATGCTTTCGATCGTACTATTATTTTATGAGTTTTTTTAGTGAAGGACTCGATGTATATTTTACAGAGCGCTCGTGCTGCTGTCAGATAACAACAAAGACAATGGGCATCCGAATTGAATCAGGACGATATTATTAAGAAATGGTGAATATAACGATCCCCGAAAAATTTATGATATACAAATATAATAAAAAATAAGTGAATCCAGTACTCCATAACATCCGGAGTTCCTTCATTTATTTTTAACATGCTTCATAATAACGCCCAACTTCACATAAAAAGACACACACACACACATAATATATAATATATACTATATACTATATATAATATATATATATATATATATATATAATATATAGTATATAACGAAATATTTATGTTCACAACAAAAATGTATATCAATGTACCATACACCAGAAATGTTTAAAAAAGCATATACAGTAAATTGATTAACCCAGATATTGGACTTATGTTATTTTATCGCGATGTCATTTGATAATAACCTAAATATTTAGCCTTTTAGGAAAATATCGATATACTTATCTTTTGCTTTCTGCTCTAACTTCCTCCTTTTAGTTGGGTCGGCCCCGAATTTCATCATCGCCATGTGATATTTTTTTTGCCGTATACACTGCGTCTGTCTCACATTAGACTTAAGAGCATTATAAGATGGTCAGAATATCCTTATATCTAGTCTTATTTGAGAACGGAAAATGAAATGAAAACATTGATAGCACCCAACATTGGGATTAATTGATTAACTGCTACAGGCAGCAAGTAATGTTTGGTTCTAAATGAAAGAAATATTTATTTCGAAAGGCCAAAGTCGTACAAATAGATGATAGGGGCAAAGAAATAGGTAGAAGAAATGTTGAAAACATTCTCTGCGATTTCTGACACTTTGCCAGCAAATCACTGATAATAAGTAACCTGGAAATTATAGGGATGGAATCTGGTGAAGGATAAATGAGGAATAATTATTTATAATCCTTGTAACTGTTTATTCAGTCCGTGAGAATGTGACTTGCAATATTAGCATGGATGAAAAGAGCAATATTACAATACTACACCTCGTAATTATAAAGTCATTTTTAAACGGATATGAGAAGGAAAAACGAGGTGCCCCACAATGGAATTGAATCAGAAAGACAGGAATTAACCGACGAAAAATTCAAAGAAATAGAAAAGAGAAGCCGAGGAAAAGTATGGTTTAGTAACCCTCATTGCCTAGATGGTGGAAGCATTTATGAACAGATGTGTAATGGATTATATATATATATATAATATATATATATATATATATATATTAATATATATATGAAATAAGTGTGTATTTTGGCAGCATTTTTTCTTTTATACAAGTTTTGTTGAACTGTACAGACAATTCCTGTCGGATAAGTTTTTTCGTTTGTATCCGTTCAATTTTCGGGCCATCTTTCTGGTGTCGGGGTTGTAACTGGTATAAACAGTCCACCAAAGGTTTCAAAACAAGCGCTTTCGCAATTCAATTTGCCATCCTCAGGTAGGAAACGATGGCATAATTTCGTGTCTTCTAATTCCTTGCTAACTACTCGTTCTCGTTTAAAAAACGAGACACGAAATCATACCATCGTTCCCTACCTGAGGATGGCAAATTGTATTGCCGAAAGCGCTTGTTTTGAAACCTTGGGGGACTGTTATTACCAGTACACCCGACACCAGAAAGATGGCCCGAAAATTGGAACAGATCAACGAAAAACTTGTCCGACAGGAATTGTCTGTACAGTTCAACAAAACTTATATATATATATATAATATATAATATATATATTATATATATATATATGCCTAAAGAAAATTTTATTTTATTTCAATACATTTATTTCCATCTATATGTGATATGTTAGGCTCCCAAATTGGCCTAAAATGCGTTTTTTGACAAATTACTTTAAGCCCCCCACCCCGCATAATTTACAAAAAACAGGGAATTATCGGATTTTATATGAAATTTCAGTGTTTATCTATCAATATATGATCTTTATAATGCATTATCTATTTTATTTTCAAAACATTCTCATTTTTTTCCAGGTCACTTAATTTTGACCCCCCTTACTTTGGGCGGGTATAAAATATTGGCGAGTTATCCTTGTTTGAATACTAATTACACAATCATGAGCAGCAAACTTTTTCTCCCACACACAAATGCAATTTCTGAATACAAAAAAGAAACATCGCTTTCTTAATTGATTGCATACGTCCAAGTTCTAAGAACAGTGCCATAACTTTTTTCATTTTTCTATACCAATATTTTAGTGTATTATATCATTTTGTTACCGGCTTATATTTTAGTAATACGAAACGATCCATTAGGGCCGTCCCACCGTGGTGTAATGGTTACCAGGTGAGTATCACAGTATTGTGTTAGTATATCGGTTATTCTAAGGCTAACAGCAACAAATAAATGAATTAATACTTTGTTTAATTCTAACAATTTATTAACCAGCACATGAAACAATGAATAACAATATAAAGTCCTTCCTGTATATAAAGTTGAGTTTAAGGGACTTACCGGTGCGCTGGAGAAGATATGTGGTATCTCTGGGTTGTCTCTCTCGGAGAGGTTTTAATGGGGCCTCCGGAGTACCGCTGGTTTCAGAGTTTGTCTTCTTAGGTATGGCTGATCAAACACTATATTAACCTGTTCTATGTAAATAGAATTTACAATCACAAGAAAATATGTTAATAGAAATGATTTAGTAATTCTTCAGATAAACTGTTTGCATACGGAATATAGTTGGATTGGTTCTTTGGTTTAAGAAATAAGAAATAAGAAATATTTTATCAATTTTAGGTACAAGTTATAAAGAATAAGTAAAGAGGAAAACTTTATTTTTGTTAAACTTATCTACTTAAGGGAGGCCATCCCTAATAGCGTGAAGCTAAGCCCATGGAACATGACCACCCTTGGACGCTCACAGGAAACGATACAGACACACCAGACAACACAAACATATAGATATATATCATGAGACAAATTAACGTATGAGAATCTTAATTGCAAATTGTTGTTTATAAGAGGCAATAAAATGCTTTTTTTCAAAATTTTTTTAAGGACAAAATAATTTACCTTAACAAGCTTCATCTTTTCCTCCTTTTCTTCATCAAACAATACCGACTGAACAGTGTTCCAAGAATTAAGTGCATTAAAACGAATCGAATTATGCCCAAAACTAACCGTGTTGATGATAGGGAAATTAAACAAACCAGTTTGGTCAGCACGAGCGACCTGAGCATGGGTGAAGTCAACTGCAAAAGCATTCTTAAGTATATATCAGTCTTCATAGGTTATTTAATAACAGAGTCCTCCTTTTAGATGAACAGTAGTGATACTAATTAATCTATGTCTGGAGGGATGATGAGGTTCATACCTTTCTCAATGGTATTAGTCAGAAAGTTAGCGTAATATCGCGATGTTATATCGCGATTGGAGTTCGACCTTGCTTACTTTGATCTCGCAGTCCAGCACAATAGCCATTATGCCACTGCGTGTCCCGGACGGAGAATATAACTATAGAATTTTAAAATAAGCAAGAAGCCTCACCTGGTGTTTAAAATCGCATTGAATCTAAATCTAGTGCTTCAAAAAAGTTCTACTTAATTCAGTAGTATAACAAATAATGAATAAATTTTGAGGAATGGTCCTGACCAAAGAAAAAATCTGAGGAATTGACGATTTCAGGAAGGGTTGAAACAAGAGGTACAGGAAGCATGAAATGAAAAAAAATTGTTTCGTTTTACGACAGACGATAATCAAAACAGAACGATTTTTTACCGTATCATAGAATATAAATTGTAATTGCAAAATATTAAATTTAACTAAAAGAAACCCTTTTAATTTTTTAACCCAATGTCATTGAATTTAAAAAGAAAACATAGGGTTAACCATGATTGATGAAACTGTCGTTAGAGAGAGTAAGAATATTTTTTGTTTCCGAGTTTATTTTTAAGCAGAGAGGTAAGCATTATTGATGAAACTGTTGTTAAATTTAAACTCGTAATGAAGTGGACTGGTGAAAAGTTAAACCGGATACAGTTAAACAGACATATATCTTCAAATTTAATGTAGAAGAAGATTATGTGACTATTTCTTGTCTATAAATAATTCTCTCGTAAAACTCTACTTTAGAAAACTTTAAATATATATTAAAATTAAACAAACAACATATAAATCAATACTCCCGAGTAGGTATTTATCAAAACTTGTTTTAACAAACAATGAGGACCGTTTAATGTTGTATATTTAATTTATGAGTATATACAATACACTGTTGCTCTTTTTTCTATGTATTACTAGTTTTAACAATAAATTAAATCTGATAAAGGTACGCAATTCCTGAGGGTATTGTGACTTTAGCAGTGGCGTAGTTTCGGTTGCAGAAAGTCACCGAATTTCTATTATAGTAAAATATACATACATCACACAATGTGCTGCTTAACTCTAATATCTGTGCATATATCCCTATCATAATATATGATTGAATTGCCAATGTTTAATACTTTCTATTTATTTCATCTTCAACATCAATAAATAGCACAGTTAAGTTCACCTCCTTGACATGTAATATTTCTGTAATAGACGTGTAGAATTCTTTGATAAAAAAAACTGTGCGAAAGCGCAATCCTTTTTTGTTTGAAATATGATTAATATACAGCTTATTTGAGGAGATTTTATATTACTCAAAATCCAACGTTAATTGTTAGGCTCGCATTATGAACAAATGCTTATATTATTTATACTGTAAGTATCCTATTTCTATTTGTAAATTACACAGCAAAGGTAATGAGAAATACAAGCGAGATTTCTGTTAGCGATTTATTTCTAAATTTTCTAACTTTGATTTTTTTTTAAAAAGTTTTATTTATTTTTATTTAAGATCTGGTTTATGCGCAAGAAAATATATATTTCATGCAAAGACATGAGTCGCTTGACAGAGCATCAGTAAATGTGCGAATGACTCACATCATTTCATACCACTTTCTCGATATCCGGTGTCACGAAAGTAGAAAATAGATTTTTTATTTTATTTCAAGCAAACAAGAATAACTGGATCCTCTTAAAGAATTCAATTTTTTAAGACATAAATTTGACATCCCTATTCATCAGTATTGATGTAACTTGAAATATCCACGTGACACTTGCTAAAAGAATTGTAATAACCGAAAACCCAAAGAGAACAGAAACGAGACAGATGACAGCGTGAATAAAATAAATGGTAATGTAAAGCAGATTGCTGGTCTATTAAGACAAATTGGTGTAATTCGAACTTCAGTTAGACCATAAATTACGACTGATTTGTTAACAAAATAGGTCCAGAAATAATAAGGATAGAGTGGCCTATTATCACTTAAGTTAAAGCTACCAGTTAAGTAAAATGGGGAAAAGGATAGCCAGGAAATTATTGGATATCTGAACAGATTTATTATCATTTGATACACAGTGTAATCCACCGGTTACTTCTGCTATGAAAACCTGCTGGTATCAACTAATAGTAATGAAGTAATTTTCTTAAGAATACGAACAATTTGTGGCAGAATTTTGAAGTATATTGAGTTAATTCATTATTATTATTATTATTTTATTATTATTATTATTATTATTATATTATTATTATTATTATTATTACGTGGTTTTTCACACCCAAACCAGCTGGTGGTTAACTGGCGGCTGAGTGACAGCAAGTCTCCTCAGATCTCCAGGACCCTTCTTCGTATTCTAGCAGATCTTAATAATGATGTTGACTGGATGGTCCCGATTATTTTTTACAAACCCTTCGGGAACCGTTACAAAGACATCAGTATCAATTACATATGGTATCACCTTCACTCTCATGTTTCACTGTTTCTTCAGTTCTCTGGCAAGGTCTAAGTATTCGTCTATCTTTTCGGGTTCTTTTTTTTTGGGGGGGGGAGGGGCGTCACCCTGTGGCCTGCTGGAACGGCAGAATTCACTAGTTCTTTTGTTCTTTTTTGGTATTTAAAACCAATTCCGTTTTTCTAACCAGATTTGGGGGATCCGCTTTTTTTTCTCAAAATTACAGATAATTTTAAGGACAGATTTTAGTTTGTGCATATACTATTTGTCAACATTTCTAAACATTAGTTAGTATATTTCAAAATTCCTAGTAGAATACTTTTTCCACTCATTAATGCCTACTCTTGCATTCCTTACGTATCAGTTTATTGCATTCACTTATATTGTTTACTGTTTCATTTCTGTCAAGACATAACCTTCACTTGATATTCTATTGTGTTTTATCAATTCATGCTTTGACGTAATTTCTTATAGCATTATTCGGTGCAGTAATTGCAAGAGATTCAGTTTCTCCCTTTAAGTTTCCCCTACTTAGCTATGTCAAGGTTATCCAGTGAGCAATTTCCTTTGTTTGTCGCTTGAGGTATATACATGGAGTTGATTTTCTATTATTATTATTATTATTATTATTATTATTATTATTATTATTATTATTATTATTGGTAATTTATTTAAAATATTTTTTTATATTCAATTTGACAACGCGAAGAGTTTGTAATGTCAAACGAGGAAAATTGCTCATTATTCCTGCCGAATCATCAACGTATATACAGTGTTCTCCTTTTCTCTTATCTCACTTTATTTTCTTCTTCAAACCATAGCCCTGTTAATCATGTAAGGACAAGCTAACAAGGAACCAAGGGCAATCAACCAACAGAAAAGGAAGATTTGTTCTTTTCTCCCCTACTTCACAAATACTAATCTCCGTTGTCCCGCCTTCATTACATATGAAATTGCAACAATTTGTTTCGAGCTTAATGAGAGTGGATGTTAGTGATATTAAATGAACTGCACTCAGTATCCAGCATCTCCACCGCCGTCAACATATTTCAAGATGCGTTTGCATAAATGTAGTTAGAAAACGAATAGATGTCCTATATGTTTCTTATCATACTGGAATTGATTTTTTTCTCGAAGCTTGCAAGAATGAATGTTGATAAGAGTCAACAGGGAATGTTCTATTTGTTTCATTTTGATATCAGTGCGTCATTAGCAGTGTAATTAAACTTAAGCAGATAGCAAGTAATTGAACTTCAGTTCACACTGTCACCAGATGATTGGTTGTATATCTATGTGACGATCACCTTACGGTAGCTGAGGACATGGTTGGCTGTCATTACTGTACACATATGCCGAAGTGTAACATTTTATGACGTATAGAATTGTATGATATCAGCCATAATGTATTTTTGTATCGTAAACACTAACAATATATATATATATATATATATATATATATATATATATATATACGAAGGACGTTCAATAGTAATGCCCCTGACCCACTTCTCATAGTAGTAGAGCAACGAAACTTGTCACAGTTATTAGTCTTCTTCCACATAGGAATCACCCAGAGTTACGCATTTCTCCCATCGTTTGATGCAACTCTGGAGACCGTTTTTGTAGAACATCCCAGGTTGGTCCTCCAACCACGACGTGACTTCAGAAATCAAGGCTGCATCATCTGGGAAACGCCTTCCTTTCAAAAACAACTTCATGTCTGGGAAGAGGTGAAAGTCAGAGGGTACAAGGTCAGGAAAGTAGGGGGTGGGGGGAGTAGTTCATAGTCACACGCCTGCGCTTCTGATCTGGCGACACGCGAGTTTTGGACCGGAGCGTTGTCCTGCAGGAGGAGGATGCCTTTGCTGATCTCGTCCCACCTCTTGATTTTGATAGCTTCTCTTAATTTCCTCAAAAGTGAAGCATAATAGGCCCCTGTAATAGTGGTAACCTTTGCCAGGAAATCTGTCATCACTACTCCGTCCTGGTCCCAGAAGACCGTGAGCTTGACCTTGCCAGTGGAGGGCTGCACCCTTGCCTTCTTTGGAGGAGGTGAGTCAAGGTGCTTCCATTGCATTGACTGGGCTTTGGTCTCTGGATCATAGAGATGGACCCAGATTTCGTCCTCTGTAATCACTCTTTTGAAAAATTTTTAACTCATCTTCTTGGCACATCTCCAAATTCATCATTGAGCACTCGACGCGTTCTTCTGAAAAGGTGTGAGCAACCTGGGAATCCATCTGGCAGACACCTTTTTCATATGTAGACGTCCATGAATGATAGTTTCCACAGACCGGTACTAATCTTGACCTCATGGGCTATTTGGCGAATAGTTATGCGTCGATCACCCAAAATGGCAGCCTCAACTTGATAGACAGATGCCTCATCAATGGCAAAAAGAGTGCGACCAAATCAGGGAGCTGTTTTCATAGAGTTCCGACCATGTTTGAATTCACGGTGCCAGCGTTCTACAAGGTCATATGATGGGGCATCATCACCATAAGTTACTTTCATTTCCGTGGTGTGCGTCCTTTCAAATACAAAAACCGAATCACTGCTCGACACTCAACAGGCGCAATTTCACACTTGACTCAGTTCAAACACCTATAAATCAGAAACCACAATTAGATCATGGCTGTAATTTGACGCTTAATCTATAGAGATATAAATAATTGCACATGCAATTTCAGCTAGATCAAACAACTGGAAGTGGGTCAGAGGCATTACTTATTGAACGCCCCTCGTATATATATATATATATATATATATATATATATATATATATATATATATATATATATAAGTAGTAAAGTCGTCGGGGCGGCCTAATGTCGGTATCGGCCAGACAGCGAGGGATTCTATCCCCTTTTCACTAGCGCTAGACCGAGGAGATTATTTTAGCATTTGAGGTGGAGCGCCACACCTACCATCAGCTCCTTACTTTACCGCACAGATCCCTGTGCTACGCATACGCTGAGTTGGCGAGGGCGGGTATCGAACTAAGAACCTTGTGGTTTCTAGCCGAATGCTCTACTGACTGAGCTAACCCGGCCCTATATATATAACCTTTTGTATAATGTATATTCAAGTCATCATCATCCTCAAATCCTACAAATTCCATGGATTCCCTTCACTTTTTCTCATCCGTCTTTAGCAGCCATCGCTTTTGGTAAGTCCTCTACCCAGCATTTAATGTCCACACCTGTTTGATGAATGTAATTCTTTGCTGATTGAACAGCATTGGTATTTTCTTATGTAGTAGTCCGCATGCGAACGTGGCTCATGAGTTTTCTCCCTTCATGTCTCGTTCGTCTTAATGATTTTTCTTAACGGTTTCTGATATACACAAATCAAATAAAATCAATTCTAGGAATAACACGAAGAGATAAACAAAATGACGAACATGAATCAGAAGTGAAGCCAAGGGAATCTAGATAAATAAATCATTTAGCAAGAAAAAATAAGCTAGACACATACCCAGAAGGAAATAAAAAACGTAGTGCAAATATTAGATAATAGATTGTTGGAATCTTTTATTTGACATGTAATGTAGACATGGTTTTAAAAGATTCTAACCGTTAAGGGGTCACTAAGTTTAAATGGCAGGTGATAACAACAAGAATATTTGAAAGCTTGATTTTCATAGGACGGGATATTTATGTTACAAGGGGATACTGGAAAAATTAGAAGATCTATTTCAGTTAAGAGTTAGTGAGTCAAAAGCCGGTGATCCGACCATGAACTCCCGATTCACGGACTGGGTTATGTAATGTGTGTAAATCGTAGTAGAAATAAAGATAAATGTGCTAAAAAAGAAAAATCCTCGTTGTTATTCATCATCTCAATAAGAACTTTTCACAGGGAGATATGATGAAAAGACGAAGAACAGACGAAACATGATGGTGATGTGAGAGACTACAGATGGTGACAAAGGACAATAAAAAGAGATGGTTGACCGGTAAAAAGAAGAGAAAATATAACGCAAAAGTTAAATAGAACGGTGCTCAAGAAATAAATATCTTGGTTGAAAAAGATCTGAGGGAAAATGTATACGTAAGATTGCGGAGTTTCGTCATAAGACATGACACACAAACGAACAAGGTCAAAGATTTTTTTAAACACCCACATTTGTTAACTTTCTGCAAAGGTGCTAAATAAACGTGCTAAACTTCTTATATGAAAGAGTACATATTTTTACATCGCTTGATGTCACGAACTTTCTGTTTCTATATATACTATTTGTATTTATATATTCATTTCAAATTCAGAACCCCATACATGAGATATCTTTGCATCTTTAACAAAGATAGTAAAATCAAAAAGAATCCAAAATATAAAGAAAATTCTCAGAATATCCTCAACTCTACAGGATTCAACTAAGTATTTTTGTTGTGGCCTGGACAGTCTCAATTTCTCCTTGTATTTTTTGCTCTCCCATCCTCTTTTATTTGATATTATTTCTCTTTCATGTTTACACCTAGTTTTAAGTAATTTAACAAATAATAATCAGAGAGTCGTCCAAATATATGCTGGGTTAAGCTAAATTTCTTCCAGTTCGATGATTCTAGTTATTGTCGTTCAAGGAGAAGAACACCTTTATTGAAGCTTCCATCACCCCTTGAAGCGTCGCGAGTACAGAAAGTTAGCCATGGATTGTAACAAGTAATAATTCAGAGGAGCTAGATCCTGATTTATGCTGTGTATGACAGTTCGATTTTCTTATCTTAATAACTTAGATAAAACATTGTCATTATGAATTATTAGTATTTCATTGCTTCGGGTTTCTCACACCAGCCTTAGTTTGTGGTCTTTCATTGGAGCCTGAGTAACAAAACGCCATCTCAGGCTTCCAAGACTCTTCCAGATATTCTAATTAATCCTGATAATACTGATATCTGGATGGTTTCGATTCTTCCTCTGATTTCTAATCGTCCACTAAGTTTTCCAATGGCTTGAGGACCTTTCCAAGGGCACCAACTACTAATGGTATCATTTTCATCCTCATATTCCACAGTTTCTTTAAACCATCCGACGATGCTCAGGTATTTGTACACTTTTTTTTCTTTCACCTTCATCCTGTAGAACTTCAAAAACTTTCAGTTGACAAGTTATATTTTTCTTCATCTTCGGATTAGTATTTTTTTCATATTATTTTTGGTTGTCATTTACTTAATAAATGCACATGTTGCTTATTTTTCCCTGGATTTGATTGGGGAACAAACCCATTAGTATTTGCTTGGTAGACATTTTAGCTTACCCTTGTTTATCCTCAATTTGTGATTTGTTTACGAGAATTCAAATATATTGTGTTAAAAAAAGGCTGCTGCAGTGCTTGAATACAGTCGGTTTAGTTGATGGAAAACAATGTAAAAGACCTCCTCGAGTTTAAGTAATTATAAAATTATATATATTATATATATATATATATAATATATGTGTGTGTGTGTGTGTGTGTGTGTGTGTGTGTATGTATGTATATATATATATATATATATAATATATATATATATATATGTATAAGAGTACACATTAAAGATATGTACCAAATGAAAAGAAATATGAAGTCGTAGTAAAAAATAATAATGTAATTTAAATTGAATTTAAAAATGATGATTTCTAGTATGAACTAAAGTAAGACATCTTATTACAAATACCAAGATACCATAAGGAAAGACGAAGTAGATCATTTCTGTTTGATTTTGTTTCTTTTTAAGACTGTGTAATTATTTTTTCATGCACAACGTATTATAATTCCAGTAAAAATATCAATAGACATTGTTGAAATTAGAAATATGTAAATATCTCCATTGAATATTGAAATATCTTGTCTAATGCATCGCCAGAAAAGGCATTTTGTAAGTTAAAAAATAAAAACTGATGTAATTTTTATATTCAAGAAAATATGAATATTTATATGTAAATGAAGTTTGTGTTAACATTTATAGTTATTTGTACTTTCATCTCTAATGCTTTTCCATCAAAGTTATCTGTATCTGAAAAAATAAATTCAAAGTTATAAAACATTTACGTACAAAAATCATAGGCATATATAAACACACAGTCACATATCCGAAAAGATTCGTGGTAAGATTATCTGTATTTGGTACAAGGTTAAGCCTACACTGGTGTGTCCATGTGTATGTGTCCACTGGAGAACTTCCTTGATTTTCCAGTAGTACCCACCAAGTCTTGTTCGCCTGACTTGGATGTGATAGGGGAAGTAGCTGTACATCTGCTTTCTTGTAGGGTGCAGCTTTCAAGATTGGATCAAGACAGCATGCAATATCCTTGTGTGGCTCTCATCTAGTTTTCTTTAAAGTACTTCATTAGAGTCCAAGTTATAGAGCCGACAGTAGCGCTGATACAACTTTCAGTAATTTACGGAATATAAAATATACCGGCATATACAGTATACCGTACAAAGCAAAAATTGATAAGACTCAACAAAATAGTAAATGTAGATTATGCGGTAATAGAGATGAGACTGTAAACCATGTACTATGCGAATGTAGCAAACTAGCACAACGAGGAATACAAAACCAGACACGACTGGGTTGTGAAGGTGATCCACTGGAATTATGCAAAAATTTAATTTTGACCATTCAACAAAAAATGGTATATGCATAAACCAGAATCTGTTCTTGAGAAACGAACCACATAAAATTCTCTGGGACTTTGAAATAAAAACGGATCCCCTTATCCCAGCAAGAAGACCAGACTTAGTTGATAAACAAAAAAGAAAGAACTTGTCAACTGGTGGATTTTGCAGTTCCAGCAGATCACAGGGTGAAGCTAAAGGTAAATGAAAAAATGGACAAATATCTGGACCTTGCCAGAGAACTGAAAAAGTTATGGAATATGAAAGTCAAAGTGATACCAATTGTAGTTGGTGCACTTGTAACGGTTCCAAAAGGATTGGAAAGTTTGGAAATCAGAGGAAGGATTGAAACAATTCAGAACACTGCACTGCTGCAATCTGCCAGAATACTCAGAAGAGTCCTGGAGACCTGAGGAGACTTGCTGTCACTCAGACTCCAGTGAAAGACCATCAGCTAATGCTGATGTAAAAACTCAAAAGGAGTAAATAATAATAATAATAATAATAATAATAATAATAATAATAATAATAATAGAGAGAGAGAAAAGAGAGAGAGAGAGAGAGAGAGAGAGAGAGAGAGAGAGAGAGAGAGAGAGATTGAAGCTCTATTGATAGCGCAGAATATAATGTCATTTGATCTCAGGAAAAATTTTCATACACACCAGAATCAAGTGTGGGTTATGTGTTGAAAGAGATGAAACAATCATATATTAAGCAAATGCAACAAATTGGCACATGAATATTAGAGTAGTCATGACTACGTATAAAACAGGATTCAAATGGAATTCTGCAAGTCTACAATTTGACCCGTCTGATTATTAGGATATGCACAAATCAGAATCCATTCTAATAAATGAAACATAAGATTCTCTGTGGTTTGAGATAAAATTGACCACCAAATTCCGACCCGATGACCAAACCTAGCGTTAATTAAGGATAAAAATGGTGGGTTTTGCTGTCCCGGCAAAACATAGAATGAAAATAAAAGAAAGCGAAATCCTAGACATATACATGGATCTTTCCAGGGATTTAACTCAGTTGTGGAACTTGAAAGTAAAGTTGGTGACAAATGTAGTTGGAACAACTCCAAACTGCATAGAAAAAGACAAGGAAAATATGGAGAACAGAGTAAGAAACATGACCACCCAAAACACATCACTGTTGGATTCAGCGAAGAGTCCTGGAGACAGGAAGAGACTCGCTGTCACAGTGTGAAAAACTAACAGGTAAATCTGGTACTGAATTACAAGCTACCACGTCAGGCAGATATGTCAGGAACCATTAATTAATATATGTGTGTTGAGAGTGTTGATGTAAAGTAAAATAAGTACTTATGCTGACAGACGAGCGGCCAATAAGTCGTAAATATCACTGTATATGACGAAGCGAATGAGCACGATTCCTATGCGTCCTAGTTCAATAGACAGACCGACTAGACCAGTTAAAGGATAATGTAATATAAGTATATAAGAGATTTGGAGGCTGCCACACTACATCGACACTAGATATATAGTCAACGTGTACTCTCCTAGCCTCAGCACAGATGCCTTGTAGTTATTGTAGAGCTATCTCATACGTCTAGAGTTGATGCTGAGGTTATCGGTGAGTAACACACGTAGAAACCTTTGCGCGTATGCCTCTTAGCGAAACGCTCATACTACCCCAGGAATCGACAATTCGTTATCATCCGACCCTTCTTTGAATGTAGCATTTATCACACAAATATAATTTGTGTTAACAATATGCAATGTAGTAAAATCTGCACGCCTTAAAACAATCGTGCCATTATATAATTGGCTTAATACTTCAGGAATAATTTTTAAAGGAAAATTAATCTGTAGCAGTACTAGTCTCTAGTCCGAATAGCTATCAAATATGTTGATATCACAATACGAAAGTGAAATAGACATATCTCTATCATAACACGCAATTATTGACTCTTATAATCTATTGAATAACACTCTAATTATGAATATTAAATGATAAGTTTTCTCTAAATATGAGAAATAATAGATCATTTTAGACTATTGCGAGACACTGGAGAACACTATTATTGAGATTACTACTGACACGAATTGCTATGACATAATACAAGAAGACGCTCACAGATAATACAGCCAAGTCTATGCGAGTTAAACATCGTGACGACAATATTCCTCAGTTATGTAGTTAGATCTCTCTATGACTAAATAAAACCTAAGTACGGAATTCTCTAATTACACACATGGAAAGTTCAACATGGAATATACTCAATACATATTTACACGTCTCGCAAATCTTAGATTCACTCTAATTTCTCATAGTTCTATATTCTCAATCTCATAACCGTAGAGTTAATCATAAATTCAAACGAGTATAGTATCACTTATTGATGCATCACACACTCGATTATCTCTAATGATATAAACATAAATAAACCACAGAAAATAAAATATCTCAGACACACATCGAATAGAACAGACGTAACAATAGAGAAAATAGAGGGAACACTCAGTGTAGTTAAATGTTGAGATCATATCTTTATCGCTCACCTTGTAATCAAGCCTAAAATAGTGATATTTTTGACGTTTTGATAAGTATAACGTCCGATATATTTTCATCAAGTGCACTAAAGAAAAAGACTATAAATTTTAATTTTTAAGATGTACAGGAGAAGACTATCTCGTTTTTAAAGATAATAAGTAAAATTCTAAAATCTAACTGACTCTAGGGGATATTGGTTGCTAGACCTGAGAGATCTATCAAAACATAATTTATTACGAATATAACTTAAGTTTATGAGATAGAATAAGATATATGAAATAATAGAGCAAGAGTGAAATGTAAAGCGGTTTTAACAAAATAAAAGAGTAATTAATGAAATACACATAAAACATTGACCCTCGATGACGTACGTGTGATATAATCCTTTTACTAAATGAGATGAATATTAGTTTATCAAACCGGGAAGTTCGGTATGCCTGTGAAACCGGCAAGTCACGTATGGTTACGGGAAACAACCTCGAAAATAGGTATACCTACCTTGCTCATTGTCTAATGTCACTATAGTGTGGTTGTGTTTAATAATACTATGCACTCGTATACCGGATATATTTATTCACTCTCACTTAGTATTAAAGTTTACTTACTCCTATTGTCTCTCTGTTATCTCTCTTCTCTCAACTCTCATAACCCAACGAATTTGGCTCTGAGCGCTATGGATACAATTGAACAAATAGTATCAGAGATGAGAAGTTCACGAGTAAATTTATATATCAAGATCTCACTAGCAGTACATGTGTGAATTACAGTAATAGAATTATTCTTGTGTTATGATTACACGATCTCCGAATATTAATATATTTAGTACCCTCCAACGTGTACAGAATTTAGTACCTATTTGGAGTACGGTTACAATATTAATTTCGATCACTACCTACTATATTGCGGATACATCACTGTGTACCTAATGATATTTTATCATTGTAGAATTCACTTTTAGAAAAATGATTATCTCTCAACACTAAATACACTATCGACATTAGAAAATTTTCTAAGCGTTGCTATTCTTAATCGCTACTATCAGTAGGATATAATACACATCTATACATAGATAAAAACTGTTATTACTACTCAATAATAAGTAGCATCAAATTTGATTTAACTAATATATGGATCCCTATATCATTTATAAGGTAAGTAATTAGAAATTCATACTCTATTAGCATCCAGTAACAGCTATAGATCTAAGTAAAGTATACGTGAGTATGAACCTAAAGTCATTTATTAAATATAATATAACATACGAGAGCAGATGCTTCAGCTCTCTTGCCTGCTAGGAATGGTGATCATGTAGTATTATCTGCTGCCAACACGAGGCCACATAAAATTTCGCACCCACTAGTGCCGTGGGTTAATGATAAGAAGAGCTATGATGAGCAAGCACTAGAAGCTTGAACAGCATTTAAGCGCTATGGAATCGCATTACAAATCTGCTTCAGTTTACCAAGTCTCGAGCCATCCCTAACGTAGAAGGCGCGGTCTCTCAGAGAGTACATGGCAGAGTAGTACTCCCGTGTGCTTACTTCATTGGATGGTAAATAGACGCTAGACATGTAATCCACGTCAACTAGACATTCCGTAAATCTATGTTCGTCATCACAGCAAATACTTAATAGCTCAAATAAGAGCCTCATAGAGTCTGATAAGAGTCTCAGTTTTCAGGATCAGAAACAATCACTGAGATACGCACATACCACATTGATAATCGACCTCTAGTACAATCACACAACAAGACTCACTATGAGAATATTTAAGTTGTACTACTCAATACGTCTAATGCTCAGGCCTGAGAGCATACGAATAATTCTCGCAGTTAACTCTCTGGATCGTGACGAATATAATTGGTAATATTTGTCATAATGATCTGCAGAATAATTTGCATTTAATCTTACTACTCTATTGCATATATGTAAACTATAGATATCAAGGCTAAATCACCAGCTCACGGAACTCAATATGTTCGGTCTGTCGGTGTACTCGAAGTGGGTCTGCTTACAAAGAGTCTACGTTCTTATGACATGTAGACGAAGTGCTGACTCGCTACACGTACCAATCTAATCTCTCTCACACTATTACGAACATCACGCGCAAGCTTGCATCTCTGTGTTGTCTTGAAATCATATCTCTGAAGTAGTCACTCTTTTAAGGAAAAGAACTCAATAACATCACTTTGTTCTTCAAGCGGGGGTCACACGCAGCCACCTAAGCTCTAGGATAGCGAAAAAAATTTATAAGAAGTTGGAACACTAACAACTATCTCTGTGGACGATACGGCACTCGACGCGGTAGTGATGTAGTTTCATAATTGACATATCGTTCTATCTCCTTAGACGGCACCGTGCACCTTACAGAGCACATATACCTGTCCCTTTTAGAAGTGTTATCTTACGCGACCCAGCAAGAACCTCAGAGAGTCACGTCACAGTCCATCTGTGAGTGCGATATAGGCGAGAGCATCGCTCACGATATACAGACACAATTTCTTAATTTTGCGTCCCATACATATAAGCTATGCAGGCGTCTGTGCGTGGCGCCTACATTAAAGTAACACTCGCGATCCTCCGTCCCTTCGAGTACACTACAAGTAGGTGGTATGGAGAACAAAAATAAACTCTTTAAAAAGGGGAACCTCGTGGCTTATAAAGGTAATGTGCTGATGCTACCTCAGCTACGACGCCGTTAAACTCATAAAACGATAGGTCACAAAGTGAGATATTCGTGATTTCTCTCTAACTCCAGAATATATATCAGACAAATTGATAAGTGGACATGCTCATGAGAGAAAGAGAAAAGTGATTACACTCCAAAATGATTATAGTTTGAATAATTATTTCAGAGAAAGTAGTCAGTCAGTTAGGACGACCAGCAATTTAACTCATTAAACAAGCGTGCGTTATAACCATAGATTATACTGTTCATGTATACAATACAATGATATCTCGTGCTTGTATAATTAGAGAAAAAGTCCTATTTTATGACTTTATTTCTGCGTAAATAACAGACTCAACAATTGTTCATGCTTAATCAAAGGGTCACTATTTTAATTATCTTTCACATTCTCTGCGCTGTTATATAAGTAACGAGCCGGACTTATCCGACATTCAAATGTATAAATATATGTATGATTATTTACGTCTTAAGAGTACAATTGCACAACGGGTAATCCATTGTTAAAATCTGTATTTCCTTGTAGTTATATAGGCTTCACAAGCTTTTATATACATCTCACTCTAAATAAATCTCAACTAGTGCATAGTCTATTTCTCTCTCCGTTTAGGTTCAGATGCAATAGTCTGCATCATTATATGTCTCCAAGAAATTTGTTATTAACCTAATCTCTAACCTCGAGATTATAATAAATCAAACACACTTGTAGAAGAAAACAAGCTAGTCAGGTGGTTGATATTAATTCATATTGGAGAAGTAATGACATGCGCAGTTTTTAAGACAACTCTGTATTGTAAGGTGATTTTCAATGATATTTCTTGTGAGTGATAGCACAAATATAGCACTACCGAGAAATCACAGATGTAGTATTAAATATTTGACCTGGAGTTTTCGAGACAAGCTGCTAATAGTGATTTGGTGTCCGATACCTCTCACATAGCTATATAGCATTCATCACACAGGTCCTTATCAGATCTATTTATAACTCATCTCAAGGACACCAACTTGATCAGTTGGACATCACCATAATACTTAACAACGTTCACTAACACGTTTTCCAGTTCACTACGCACACAAAATCCGTGTATTTGCTCAAGTTTCCCTACTCTTTATAAGTGCTCCTTCAAACAAAACTTAAATAAGTCTATCGAGACCCTCGAAACACGAAATCCAAAATGACGAAGATAATAGATTCTTACTTGTTATATTATATAACTAACGTTCGTGATATCGAGAGTACATGTTCTTTATTATTTAGCTTAGTCCAAGAGTACATGACATACGTCTCTCATTTACATAGACTAGATCCTAGGAATTATTACAATTTATATATTGTTACATATATTCATAGTAACACTTCCTACATTTATTATTCAGATATAGTATAGAAAAGAAATAATACGCTTATTGGATAGATTAACTGTGTCATTTTACACTTGTTAGTAACCATAAGCACCAAAACATTTGACAGACCTCAATCAATATAGGAATTTTTAAGGGGTCAGGATTTTAAAAAGCTTCCAGGTCACTCGGCGTCCCAGGAAGTGGTGCTCGAATTTCCAGGTGGATATATCATGAACCACAAGTGTATTCCTAGTTATCTCGATCACGTGTCCCCGCCCAACATCAGCGTATGAGTACATAGCGCAGATCTGTGCGATCAAAGTAAGAGCTGATGGTAGGATGATGGCCTCCACCTCAGGAGTGCTAAAAAACAATCTCCTTGGTCTAGCGCTAGTGAAAAAGGGAGTAGACTCCCTCGATAAGAAACTGTTGATGGCCGACTTTAGACCACTCCGCGACTATCTACAACCTATTAATGTTTTGGTTATTCTAGGTACTTTTCTTATAAAATATTTCATAAAAGTTTGCTTCAGGTATCGGCTTATAATATTTTCCTCATGTAATTCTTTAGTTTTATTTCTCAAAAGATTTTCGGAATTCTTTCCTGATTGGTCAGTTTGATTCTTTCAATTGTTCTTTTTTTCCCCTTTTATACATTCTAAATATGTCAAATCTTTAATACTAAATTCTTAGCAATATCTTGGTTGGGCGTCCAATTAAAATGTGGTTAAAATGAGTTAGTAATACTCGCATGATATCCATCTCTTCGTTGAATAATTGTATGTTCGAGTCCGTCGAAATGGATGCTTTTTAATTCACTGACCTAGATACACGTCGTGAGTCCGTGGGTCAACCGGAACGTCAGGAGGTGTTGACTAGGTTCATAATTCACCATAATCTCAGCCGAGGATGGAACCCCTACCTCCACATAAATCCTAAAGGAGACTGCGTAAAATGGTAAAATTATAGTTATACTCTCACATTAAGGGTGCACCATTAAAGAATTAAATGAACTTAGGTTATTCATCTGAATACGAGATTTCTCCAAATTATTTGGCGTGAAACTGTAATATTTTATTTTAACCAGATGTTTCTTCTTTTTTGGTTTTTGCTTAAATTATTTTATATTTTTGTAGCAGACTTTGAGTAAAGTTCTTCTTCATATATGGATTAATACTTATTTACGTTAAATTAGGAGAATAGTGAAATAATTTTAGTTTTTGGCTTGGCATACGTTAGTTAAATCCGATTGTTGGAACGGTTAATTTTGAAGAAAAAAAAACAAACGGGTGTAGAAACGGCTCCGTATCTTGCTTTTGGCAAGTTCTTCTTCATATATGATAATACTTTATTTACCGTTAAATAGGAGAATAGGAAATAATTTTAGTTTTGGCTTGGCTATACGTTAGTAAATCCGATTGTTGAACGGTTAATTTTGAAAGAAAAAAACAACGGTGTAGAAACGGCTCCGTATCTTGCTTTTGGCGCCTTTTGATTTAATTGTTAATGAAAATTCGGTCGGCACTCACCATATTTCTGGCTTTTGTTTAGAGGAATTATTTCTCATATTTAGAGAAATATATTTTATTCATAAGGTTTAAATTTCGAACTGTGATATAATATGTTTCTTCGTCGAAAAATGTATTTGGTGCAGAATGTTGAAATCTTGAAATGTGGTAGTATTGAAGATGTGTTCCTGTAACGTAGCGGCGTCGTCACGGTACCAAATAGATATATATATGTTTCATACCACTTTACCGGCACTATATATCTATACGTTATATACTTCTCTTACTTCTTACTCTGTCGTCTGTTCTTCTGGCCGGATCTGGTATATCTTCTAAGGTCATTATCTCATTACATATGGTTCTTTCGAAAGAGTTAATTTTTTCACCAATAGTAGTAAGGTCTGAATTGTTTTAATTCTTCTATTTGTAGTAATATATCTCCCGGCTTAATATTAGTATGACTTAAATTTATGAATCGTCTCAAAATGACTCTATTTCTACTGCTACAATTTCATCTACTGATAGATTAGATAGGCAACTAATGCACCGACCTCTTCACCTAACTATAAACATTATATAAGCAATAAATTTCATTAAGTACATTTAATGTTTTCAACGTTACCGATTTATTTACGAGTATATCCTCATTCTGAAGCGATATGTTACTTGTTTTGCAAGAGCGTAGAAAGAATATCCTGCACCAGTGTCAGACCAAGAATAGAACATCAAATTAAATGGCTCTCAGTAATATACTCTACCATTGAGCTGCACTTGGAAATGTAATTTGATGGAAAATTAGATCCATCGTGAAGTCGTGCAAGTTGAATATCATGAAAGATGTTAGAGAGATGATTGTGTCTGGAAAAGAAAACTGGTGGTCGTTTTCGAATCGATTTCACATTTAGGCTTCGTGTGGAAATGACGCCGAGAAGAGCAAAAGTTTCAGCTGGAGTTAATGATCACACTGTGAGAATAAACCTTCTGCTCTTCGATGGTCTAAAAAATACAGAAAGTTTTGTTTTTATGTTTGAATTTTATACTTACGCAGATTTAAAGTTTCTTTGAAATTACTTATTTGCAAAGCGATCGTGGATACACTACTAGTGAATTCCCATTAATAATTTCGTAACTTTCTATGGAAATGGAAAAGGAATATTATGATTTGCAAAGCATTATAAAAAATTTACTTCACACATAGCAAAACGTTAACATAGATGTATTATAGTAGCTGCTTTTCCTGTTCTTATCTCAATACTATATATATATATATATATATATATATATATATATATATATTTATATACCAACCCCTCCACACGAGCAGGATGTAACACAAGGTCAATTTCTTAAGCGGAGTTCAACAGGTTTGAATTCAGAATTTTCCTTCTCCTAGACCGGTTGCCTAACCAAGGTTAAAGAGCCCGGCCTGCCCTACTATTTACCCATAGCTGGAGGGAGAGTAGGATTCATACCTTTCCCAAGGGTATTAGCGCTAAGTGAAAATGCAGTTACCGCGTCCAGGATTTGAACTCTCAATACTATATATATATATTTACCAACCCCTCCGCACGAGCAGGATGTGACATAAGGTCAATTTCTTAAGCAGAGTTCAACAGGTTTGAATTCAGATTTTCCTTTTCCTAGACTGGTTGCCTAACCAAGGTTAAAGAGCCCGGTCTGCCCTACTATTTACCCATAGCTGGAGGGAGAGTAGGATTCATACCTTTCCCAAGGGTATTAGCGCTAAGAGAAATGCAATTACCACGTCCAGGATTTGAACTCAGGGCGACGAGTCCATTTCCTATGACTTTAACCATAACACCACACGCTTTCTCTCAATACTATATAAGTCAGGAATAATATTAATTCAAGTAAGCAGACAATTAGCATCCGAAAAGCTACACGGCAAGTACACTTAGGGTAACTGTTATCGTTGTAAGAGAGTAAATCGCAGACCAGAGTTCAAATCTTACGCAAAGCTGTTTGCGTCTCACATCACACTCATGCCATTGGAAAAGACATGAACCGATACCTTCTCCCCCAACCATGGTTAAATAGTAGGAAAGAGAGGATTCTCTCTCGGAGAAAGAAAACTTTTTAATTAAAACCAGATGTGTTCCTCTTAGAAATTGTTCTCGTGTCACATCCTGCAGTCTTCAAGTTCAAATCATAATCAACGCAATATCTTTGTATAGAACAGATACAGTATTTTTTAATCGAAAGCACAAAGATAATTTTGGCTCCATTAAATTAACTCCTATCAGGTAATGCTGTAATTAGGTTATTGATTTTTAAGGAACCGGAAGTACCACTTTTGCCATTGTTATTTATCAATAAAAGATAGTAGAAAGCGCATATACACACATACATTCTCTCTCCTCTCTCTCCTCTCTCTCCTCTCTCTCCTCTCCATCTCTCCCTCCCCCCCTCTCTCTCTCTCTCTCTCTCTCTCTCTCTCTCTCTCTCTTCTCTCTCTCTGTCTTTCACATCTTTCCCTTTTAGAAGTCAGTCACAGACGATGATGACGTCACTCCATATCTTCAACAGTTGTGGACCCTCTGTTGGCTAGTTAGTCCAGTTCTGGACTTGCAGAAGCGGTCACACACATTGCAAGGGAAATTCCTATCTGCATTTCGCGGTCCCTGCTGACGAAGACGTCGCACCTCTGCAACCCTGTTAATCTCGATATTGAGCCGCTTAGCTCCTGTGCGGCACGCGTCTCGCCAACCCTCTCTGCTGGAGGCCATATATTCCAGGCACACGCACACATACATGCACGCACGCAAACACACATGCACACACTCTCTTTCTGTAGCTATCATTCCGACCGGAGTCTTGTGTGAAGTTTATTGTCGTTACGTTCTGGAGCAAGAAGCATCATCTAATATTATAACAACTCTTGAAACTTAACAATTGTCGACTTGACAATAACATCCTAACACAGATATAAAAATAAAGCCAATGAATATCAAAACTGTAAAGATTTAATTTTGTTTCAGTGTACACTTGCGTATTTTTTCCTACCAAAGAATATATTGACGACAATATGTTTCAAATTTTCCCCAAAAGTTCAAGCTTGGCACAAAACAGATATAGTGGAATTTTATATTAGAATGCTACAAACACCATTTGCAATGGTATTTTACTAGTTTAACAGTCAGTACACTGTTAAGTATCTGGCCGCCATCCTTGGCCAGTTGGAAAGAACTCAAAGTAAATAAATAAGTAAGTCCCGAGTTATAGAATACTTTGGTAAGTGACTAAGTCCTGTGATATATTCCTTTGGTAAGTGAATAAGTCCCGCGATATAATACTACGTTCCGTCGTCCAAGAAGATCCAAGTAGTAGTGAGCTAAGATTAGAATCAGCCAGTATAAATAACAGCAGCAGCAGCAGAGCACTGCCAGTGATTGGACTATAGGAATCCTGTCCAGGTCACGTGCTTATCGGCGAGTCTATAAGTAAAAGTAGCCGTCTGGCACACGCTTTATATTACAAAAATTCCAACATACACAAGTGTGTTTTTTTTATTTTTTTATTAAAGCTCGAACATAGCGAACATGTCTCCATTCGGACGTGTTTTTGTTAGATTTTAACCTACACATTTAAAAAAATGTTTCCAAAATGTTTCAAGCTTATCACTAATAAGAGGTAGTGGAATTCACAAATAGTAGTGGAATTGACATCTGGTTTTACCAATATCTCAGGAAACAACAAATAATGTTTGACAAACAAGTAACATAATGTGTACTCACAAAAAATAAAATGATCCATAATGAATGTCCCATTGGTAATGATAGTAAAATCTAAACTCGTCGAAGGTAAAAAAGGAAAAAAAAATCCTTTCTTCCAAAATAAAAATTATTACTTATGAAATGTAGTAGCAACCTTCCTGTCACCAGTGAAGCTTGCGACCGTCCGTATGACCGACAGCAAAGGGTCATCCACGATAACTCACGCGGAAAATGCAGGAAATGGTCATACGAGAGTTGGAGATTTTTTAAAAGGGTCAGCAAGTCAGTCACTTATTGACCTTCAGGGGATAAGTTAGGATCTTAAATTCGGAGCAAGAGAAACCGTCCATATCACCGTTGAAGGTGAATTATACTTTGGGGGAAAATAAGATGTCTCCGTCATCGACTTAAAAAATAACATCATTTCTTTTTAATGTCAACCCAGAGAGAGGCTGATAAACACTAATAAAGTGGTATTTTTAGGTCACTATGTCCTTATTTCTATTTCTTTTTCCTGTTGGGAACTAGTGACCACCCTTTCATCTGGCCTTTGTCTCCGGCAGCTTTTGTCGAAAAGGAGCAATGCGTCACTTAGAGGCAAGAAAAACAACATTAAACATAAATACATAACTTTGATATTTCCTGTTTAGATTTCTTATATCAAAGAAAGGTTTAATGTTTCTTCTTAGAAAAGGTAGTTGTACAACAGATGTCTAAAAAGGATTGTACTTTTTCCAAGAGTTATTTGTGCAACGTTAAGTAGTTCTAATATAGATTTTATTTTGTTTATAACAATATTTATTCAACACACCATATAACGGAGAGGATTAGTTTCTATGAAGAATTAAAATATTTTGTTCCCTCTAATGATTACGGAGTTTAAGAGAATATATATATATATATATATATATATATATATATATATATATATATATATATATATATATATATATATATATATATATATATATATATATATATATATATATATCATCTGGCCGTACGGGTAAGAGGATTGGCGGTCGAAAGTTCATTCGGCTCTCAAACCCGGCCAGGGGTAGCTGTTAACCGTATAACCACACTGATGAGAAGTGATACTTCGAAACACGTGTCTGTGGATTACTTATTTATTATATATAGTCCCACTTCGGTCGAGCACTTTAAATAGGGATTTAATTGCGGATTCACTGTATCTGGCGTGCAGATAAACCTCGCTTTGTTTACAAATGTTTGAGGCCTCTAGTGAATTCATTTCCGCTTAGAAATGTAGCGATTAAATATTCTCCTATATTTGACAGCTGCCTCTGGCCGTACGGGTAAGAGGATTGGCGAACGAAAGTTCATTCGGGTCTCAAACCCGGCCAGGGGTAGCTGTTAATGTATAACCACACTGATGAGGAGTGATACTTCGAAACACGTGTCCGTTGATTACTTATTTATTATATATATATATATATATATATATATATATATATATGTGTGTGTGTGTGTGTGTGTGTGTGTGTGTGTGTGCATAACCAGTGCTATATCCCAAATTGATAAAAATAATCTAATTTGAGTGCGTCAACGGTTCCAACTCCATGTTAAAATAGAAATTTATGCTAACGATAGATTCCTTGAATATGTATGATAAACATATTTCCAAGATTGTTTGGACCAATGTGAACTTGGAACTATATAGGTATTTACAAAACCCTTAGCATGAGTAGGATGTGACACAAGGTAAATTTCTTAAGTGGAGTTAAGTATACGGAGCTATATATCCATTACTATAAACTGATTGGTTGATTAATTTCAACATGTCAACCCGTTTAGGTTGGTTGGTTTGCTGGTTATTTTGTTTTACAGTACATCGATTCTTTTCAAGTCCTTTAATGCTAAATCAAGTCATTTTGATAGAAGTTTCTGTAATGTAATGTCATCTCCATATATAGTTTCAACATTCATTACGTTTTGTTTTAATAATACAATATAAAAATATTTCCAAGATTATTTGGACCAATGTGTTTTCAAATACAACTGTTCATTGATGTGTTTTGCGACTTTTTCTAAATACATATTAATGACCGAAAAAACTTTTGACATCTTTATAAAATCAATGTACATAATAAGGTTAATTTTTTCTTATGTCTTTGAAAATCTGGAGCCGACTTTACAATTTCTTTGTATATAATTCAGTACCGTCGTTGTTATAGCAAATAGCTGTGACGACAATATCTCGCCATGGCAGATTCGTCTTTATATTTTTACCTCTGCCTGGATTTGTTCCTCAGCCACTACTCCTACTCTCCATATTTCTATATCTCTCATTATGTTTACGACAAGCTTTAATACATTAAACAACAACAACAACAACAGCAATAATAATAATAATAATAATAATAATAATAATAATAATAATAATAATAATAATAATAATAATAATAAAGGGTTTGGAAAGTTTGGGAATCAGAGGAAGGATTGAGACCATTCAGAACACTGCACTGCTGCAATCTGCCAGAATACTCAGAAGAGTCCCGGAGACCTGAGAAGACTTGCTGTCACTCAAACTCCAGTGAAAGACCATCAGCTAATGCTGGTGTGAAAACTCAAAAGGAGTAAATAATAATAATAATAATAATAATAATAATAATAATAATAATAATAATAATAATAAAGTATTTTCCTCTTTCAATGTGTAGATACTTGTATGTCAACTTCCTTTATGTAAACACCAGAAATACATTCTTTATTTTACTTTTATTATTACACCAATAGATATCGAGTCACGAAATGAGGGATAATTATAGACGTTTGAGTTCACTTTCTGCAGACAAAATTACCTTTGTAGTTCTTTTAGTAAAGCAGTCAGTGGGCTGAAACCAGCTTCTCAGAACCAAAATGAAGCATGAATTTGAAGCTCACCGAGTTTACCCACTAGGATTTTCAATATGATTTTCTGTATACATGTAACTCACTGTCGTTGATTGCCGATCTGACTGTGCATCAATAAAAGGCCATGATCAATTAAAAAATGAAGGCTGGAATTAAGAAAAATGGTAGGTGATATTTCATTTAAAGATAACCAAAATAATAATAATAATAATAATAATAATAATAATAATAATAATAATAATAATAATAATATTAATAAAGGGTTTGGAAAGTTTGGAAATAAGAGGAAGGATTGATACCATTCACAACACTGCACTGCTGCAATCTGCCAGAATATTCAGAAGAGTCCTAGAGATCTGAGGGGACTTGCTGTCACCCAGACTCCAGTGACAGGCCATCAGCTAATAAGATAAAATATTTACAATCTAAACTAAACTGAACCCAATTAAATATTTCTTACATAATGATAGGCATCGTCTATCATTTTTTTAATCATTTTTGTCTGGACGTATAGTGGAATTTTAAATTTAACGGTAACTCGATGGATAATCACCTTGAATTTAAATTGACAAGGCTTGACCTCGGATTCATTTGAAGTAGAGCACTGTATGGCTTAGAGATATACGTGATCAGATGAGCATGTAAAAGTTACATTTAGATTTAGAGGAATCGAGATAGGAGATTCCTGCTGAACAGGCGTATATTTCACCTCTTTGCTGTTTCTCTGCATGCGCGTTAAAGAATTTTCGGTAATCGAGGAATGAACAATAAAATTGCGAATCAAAAACGTGTCTCTTCTCCGTATTCCTAATTAAAGAGCAGAAAATGAAAACCAGAACCAGAAAGAGAGAGAGAGAGAGAGAGAGAGAGAGAGAGAGAGAGAGAGAGAGAGAGAGAGAGAGAGAGAGAGAGAACTCCGACACAGAAAAACCCTCTGGCAACTCACTACAAAGATGATAGAAGACATTAGATGAACTAGCAAATATATGCACCCTCTGGGCGCAAGTATTTAAGTTTTAATGTAATAAAATATTGTATTAAATTAGAAAGTCTAATGAAACTAAATAGGAATGTAGATAAAAAGATTTGAAACAGAGGGGGATATAATCGAAAAATAGAACAACTGAAACTTACTCTTCCATCACTCTCGTCTTTCATTGTTCTTTTTTCTAATTTAAGTATTTAGTTAAAAGAGGAAGTAAAGAATAAAATGACAGTTATTTTTTCTTGTTAATGGATTTCTTTTAAGATTCATTGAAGAGATTTTTGCTTATATTCATTAAAATAAAACCAAACCGTTAGAAATCAATAATACTAAGCACATATTTATTAAAATCACATTTTTAATATCAATATGCAAATTAGCTTTCCCGTTCACACTGTAAACCGTTATTTTGTTGTATATATAAATATAATTGCATGTTGTTAGTATGTAGATATGGTTAACAGTATTAATGATGTAAAACAATTTTATTAATAATTCAGGTTAAAATTAATTCATGGTCAATTTGACCTCAATAACAAAGGGAATTGTGACTTGAGTAGTGATATAGTTTCGGTTACAGACAGAAAAGCACACAATCTCCATTATAATAAGATATAAGAATATGTAATATGGATTAACACAATAATGACAAAATCGTATTGAAATTATTGAAAAAAAAAGAGCTAGGTTTGATCTTTTATTTTTAAAAGCTGCGGTAATCATTCCCTATGAGTGATAATTCTATCATTTTTCCAGGGGTCTCTCTGTGGCCGTAAAATACATAAACAAACCTATGTACTTAATAGTTTAAAAACACGGCTGTCAGTGGGCGAGAGGATAAGATATCGGGCTACCATGCGGTCAGTCTGAGTTCGACCCTAGCCAAAGATAGTTGTGTCTCGCCACGCTGAAGAGGCGTGAAATGACTTATTAATATATGCTCCCATAAATTTGATAGAGCTCTCTAATTGGTAATTTAAATTAACTCTCACTACTAAGCATATAAGCAATGATCGTTTCCCCGGAAATTTGATCTCTCAGTGACCGTAGAATACATAAACAAACCTATGTACTTATTAGTTTAAAAACACCAGTCCCCGCAACAGCTGTCAGTGGACGAGGGTATAAGATATTGGGCTACCATACGGTCAGTCTGAGTTCGACCCTAGCCAAAGATAGCTGTGTCTAGCCACACTGAAGAGGCGTGAAATGCCGAAACACGTGTCTGTGGATGACTTATTTACACACGCACACACACACACACACACACATATATATATATATATATATATATATATATATATATATGTGTGTGTGTGTGTGTGTTATTGATTTTCAAAAGAAAATTAAGTATTTGGTCAACGAGATTTGGCTAATGGCTTCGATGGCTCTGCAACTTTGATTCCGACTTTGCGTGCGTGTAAGGACAGAATTCTGTGTTGATGACTCAGCAACTGGGTCGATATAATTCATCACTATCTCTTTTCATTAGTTGGGCGCTGAAATGGCCAGTTCACTGAGACGGTTAATTTGAGCAAGTCGATATTACAAAGCCTTTTTTCTCTTTCTTTTGGTGGGACTTTTAGTAATGTTTACGAAGTCAAGATTCAAGTAATTTATCATTGGATTTAGACTGAAGCCATGAAAAGGAGAAAAAAAGAAGAAATTAAGCACAAAGAATATGTCTCATTGACTTGTAATGACATAAGTGGAAACTAAATGAAAAGCAAAACAAGAAAGCAAGAAAGAAAGAAAGAAAGAAAAGAAAGAAGAAAGAAAGAAAGAAAGAAAGAAAGAATGATTGTAATGGACAGTGTGGCTTTTACTATCTAGTTGCGTAATTCTTTATCCCTCTGTTCATAACTTGTTTTAGAATTAGAATATAATATCCCGAACTTCTACCTGGGCTTAAAGTTAACTTGCAAGAAATTAATTTTTTGTTGATAGAGTAATACGTGTATACGTGGAAATCTAGGTAAATTCACATAAAATATCATATTTTTAAAAATCAAAATAATTGTTGTATACTGGCTTCGAATTCACGACGCTAAATTCGTGTATGTTAGTAGTGGGTATGTTCCCAGTACCAAAAGCGATGTATGTAGTAGTCAGCCTTACCGACTACTGGACCTCAATAACAACAGATACGTATGTAAAATATAAGACCCGTGTTTATTTTTCTTCGGTGTGTGGTAGGTGAGGGGCGCAGAGCTTCACAATGAAAATGCCGGTGGCTAGCCAAGAGCGCAGTGTTCACAATGAGTGACCGAGGGGTGTTTTGTTGACGGGAGACGTGAAGTGTCCTTTCCGCTGCCGGGCCGGCGTCTGATCTGTCGGCTTGACCCTCTGGCGTTTTGTATTGACAACACGCCTACACATTTTTATCTTTTTGATCTGATAACGGACCTTTGTTATATATCTCTTTATCTTCACCCTGCTTCCTTGACCGGAAACTATCTGTTCCGCTTTCTCTTTCTTTTTAAATATATATTTTTATCTTTCTCTTTGTCCCTCGGCCGGAAGTTCTATATTCCGGGCGAGGACAATACAACATAATCTCTTATTTATCTATATGTTGTTTTTGCTTATTATTGATCTATTTTCAAGAAAGTTTTGTTACATTCTCTGAAAAAGTACATGTGTCATCTATGTATTGTATATATTTTGATTCTTTTAAAATGAATTCAGAATTTCCACGAGAATAAATATTGATATTAACTTTAAAAATTTACTTAAATTCACCAACAACGGTAAATTGATACACGTACATCTGATACACGAAAAAAGCTGTCCAGTAGCTACAGTCTGTGTCAAGAAGGGGTCGGATTATACCAAATTCTAAATTATAGTGAAATGCGTGAAGCTGCCTCAGAGTTACAATCACTATACCAAGCTTGTCTTGAAGATTCATAGCGCAAATGCCGGGCAGCTATTCTCTGGTTCTTGGCAGCGGGGAAACGTTTTGAACTTGGATAGATTACATAGATTCTTTACTATGACCTTTGGTAGATAGTGATATATATATATATATATATATATATATATATATATATATATATATATATAGTAAATGAAGAAAAAACTCTAAACTTGCTTCATTACAATAATTTATTTCAAACTTATTAATACGGCATCTTCAAGTAATCACAAGAACATGACTCTTACTTGTAAGAGTCGTGTTCTTGTGATTACCTGAAGATGCCATATTAATAAGGTTGAAATAAATTATTGTAATGAAGCAAGTTTAAAGTTTTTTCTTCATTTACTAAATATCTTGCTCTGTCCTTTTACTCACTGGTATTAGGCACATTGAGCTCTCCTCATGGTCTACCTGCATCGGCTTGGTTAAACCACACATGGAAAGATCCTAACTACGGAAAAAAAAAAAATATATATATATATATGTGTGTGTGTGTGTGTGTGTGTGTGTGTGTGGTGAAAGAATGCGGATATACAATCATTTGTATACGATTGATAAATCAGAAATTGTTCGAACGCTGGTCAGAATAGAAGAATAAAAACAAGAATGCATTAAAATCTCACCTTATTATTATAGTTTCACAACTAGAATTATTACGTATCAACTATAGAAGAGATGGTACAATCATCAGTTGAAGCTTCTTCATATATATATATATATATATATATATATATATATATATATATATATATATATATATATATATAGTTGTCCCTGTATCTTAGTACATCAGAAGTATAGGTGATTAAGAGACTACATGGAAAATCCTCATTTGAAATTATTATTATAAGGGCAAAAACACTGAACACTAGCAGGGTTGAAAGAATAGGTACGTTAAATTCAAGATAGAAAACAGCCAAGGGGATACAGATAAAACATGAAAAGCGAATATTATAGAAAAGATGAATTAAATGAAATGAATGAAAGAAAGAAAAACGAAAATGCAAAAAATAAACGATATCAAACAATAGCCGTTGTGAATTACTATGTAGGAGTATAGTATGAAGGAAATGAAAAGATACGTAAGTAAAAGAATTAAATATAAGACGACAAATCCGAGAGTAAATGTCTGTGGAAATATTAAGCGACGAATGTGGAGAGAAAGGGGAAAGTTCAAAGAATTGCCGTCGTCTATTTGGACGATTATATTTCCTCATTCGTTGCTCACAGAGGAAATAAATGTAGAAATACATTTCTAAATATAGGCCATTTTCATGTCTTACTTGTGAAACAAAAGCATTAATGTAATTAAATGTTTATGTGTTTAAATGACAAAGTAAAATGCGTAGACACATTGGATATTTTTAAAGTACAGGGTGAGTCAAAATGCACGTAAATATAAGGCACATGCGGTAGGGCTGCATACCTTGGTGATGAAAAATCCGTGGAACACTGCGTTGAGGAATTCCTGTGAGTTCAGCTACACCTCTTGAACTTGCATGGCCAAGTGGATTAGTTGACTGTAAACTTGTGATTGCCTCTACAACAGCACCCATACGATTTTCCTCCATTGACGGCCTGCCTCTTGATGGTAAATCATGGAGTGTTTTTGTGCTCTCGAATTTTTTTATCAATCGTGTCAGAGTAGATAAAGGAAATGGATGGTTTCGTATGGCTTTTATCTTGTTGTATGCTCTCATTGTTGCAGCTGCATTTTTCTTTATTCTTATAACACAATTTTACTAGCTCCAGTCTAGTTTCCAAATCAAGTGGCATGATGTAAATAATGATCTGTAAAGTATAAAAACATTAATTATACAAACGCCATGCATATATCTATAACATATATAAAAGTAATGTTAACTAATATATGATTGGTGGAATAATTTTGAACAATATAAATTTGCGTGTATTTTGACTCACCCTGTATATAAAAGTAATGTTAACTAATATATGATTGGTGGAATAATTTTCAACAATCTAAATTTGCGTGCATTTTGACTCACCCTGTATATAAAAGTAATGTTAACTAATATATGATTGGTGGAATAATTTTGAACAATATAAATTTGCGTGCATTTTGACTCACCCTGTATATAAAAGTAATATTAACTAATATATGATTGGTGGAATAATTTTGAACAATCTAAATTTGCGTGCATTTTGACTCATCCTGTATATAAAAGTAATGTTAACTAATATAGGATTGGTGGAATAATTTTGAACAATATAAATTTGTGTGTATTTTGACTCACCCTGTATATAAAAGTAATATTAACTAATATATAATTGGTGGAATAATTTTGAACAATATAAATTTGTGTGCATTTTGACTCACCCTGTATATAAAAATAATGTTAACTAATATATAATTGGTGGAATAATTTTGAACAATATAAATTTGCGTGCATTTTGACTCACCCTGTATATAAAAGTAATGTTAACTAATATATGATTAGTGGAATAATTTTGAACAATATAAATTTGCGGGCATTTTGACTCGCCCTGTATATAAAAGTAATTGTAACTAATATATGATTGGTGGAATAATTTTGAACAATATAAATTTGCGTGCATTTTGACTCACCCTGTATATAAAAGTAATGGTGACTAATATATGATTGGTGGAATAATTTTGAACAATATAAATTTGCGTGCATTTTGACTCGCCCTGTATCTTATTGCAAAATTTATTACACGACTATATTGAGGGCTTGTAGGTTTAGCTTAATAAAACAATAGGCTATGAATGAGTGTTTTGTCATAGAGTGACTAAACTTGTAATCATTATTCTGTGGGGATGCACACGAAGATTATTTACGGTAATGGATTTTAAGATAAGATGTCGGAATAATTCAAACGTTTTGGTAAAATAAATATAATCAAGGTTAAATTTATTTGTTTTAGCGCCCACCACTCTCATGATACTATGGATATGTGACTGGATTTTGGCACTGGTCCGTGGGAATTTACATGGTAGACTTACAGTTGCCAATTCTTCATATCTTTTCTCTTCATTACACCAACGCTGTCATAGAGGAAGTCAAGATTTTATACAATTTGGTATCAGTGCCGTCGTAGAAGTTGAAAAATAAATTATAAAAATAAAATTGATCTGCATTAGGGACTCCGTTCGTTTACTGCTGAATAGATAGTTAAATCATGACTGGATGCCCCATAATTGCGGCCTTGTGGCAAAACTCATCTATGATTAGTTTTGTTTTATTTTTCTTTGTTATTTGTTGTTGTTTTTTTTGGGGGGGTATGTTAATGGTGTTATTTTATTTTTATGACACTCTTTCTTGGTTTATTGGTTTGGACCTTAATCTTGCAGATCAATTATTTCTGAGCTGTGAGTTCGATTCTCACATGGTGCCCCATATTTCGACCTTCTGCCAAACTAATTTAACCTTCGTATTAACATATATTCAGTATTTACTGACAGATTTTCAATATCTTATTTCTTGTGAAAGTTTCCAAATATATACAAAATTGAAAAATCTGGTTTCTGGACGTTATTCCAGGCGGACGAGTCACCACATTTAAAAATCTTAAACTAGTTTGGGGCAATCGGTCCATAAACCTTTTTAATATTTTCCAATCCCTGAAGGGCGAGCAGCTTTATCGGCTCTGAGGCTCAGTAAATATTGTTTTAATATTTGATTTTTCTTGTAATGTTTATTATTACCGTAAGATTTATTTTAATTGCTTGTTTGCTCAATCATTCTCCGAAAGGGTCACAATTAAGTAAAAAAAAAAACAACAATTTTCCAACAACAATTATTCATAACATATGCATAATAAAGAAGATAGTTCATCCATAATCATAAAACTATGTATGTATAGATCTGAAAATAAGATTTCTTTTAAGGGTTATTTCATGCCTAGATGTTACATTCATCGTACGTTCATAACATTTTAAGCTATTTCTTAAGTTTTCTTGTATTTTGGTCGGTGCACATAGTCCTATCTAATACAAATGATTTGTAAACGGGTATATTTGACTGGTACTACCGTTTTTGGTCAGAGTGAACATAAGAGTAGTGACAATAAGTGGGTAGTAAACAGTCTCCGGAACTGGGGCCTCACCATCAAATGAAGTTTAATATCATGGTCAGAGCAACCCTTTTCAAGGTGTCTTACCCGTCTGCAGGTGATACGGTTAGTATATTCTAAGCCCCGCTATTCGGGCAAGGTTATTTGTAGTTTCTACGTATCAATTTCATCACTATCTATTTTCTTTGGGAGGGGGTTATCTTAAAATATATTTCTAAGATGATCGAGGAATTCCTTTAACTGAATTGTTTTTATACGATATTTATTGCAGAAAAATATTTTCGCTTTTCCTTCAGTTTTAGAAATATGGATCTACAAAGTTACAAGAAAATAACATACAAGAATCCAAGTTAAGTGATTAACGCCTCTTTAATTCGATAAATAGAATCAAACAAAAGAATGTAACGTTGTGGTATCTGTTGTATTCACGATACCCAAAGCTGATATAAGTAACGTAGCGGTATATGTTGTATAGCGGGTCTCGTCCACGTCCCTCCAAAATCACATTGCTAAAATGGTGTTCGCCACGTGGCGGTCATCTTGTTGATAAAAAAAAAGTACAACGCGCGAAATATATATTCACAAGCTGCATTAAGTTTTATTTCCAGGTTAGGCTCGTCTCGTGGGTTATGTCCGAGAGGCGAAAAAGCAGAGAGACAGGGAGAGAGAACTATTAAACTACCGTAATCCCCCACGGGACCAAGGGCAGGTCTTAACCTTACGCTGTCCCAAATCGAAAAGAGACCGGTACCTTTCTTCGTTGTTCCACGTCACCGCGTGACTTTCGGTTCCAGTCAACACCCGAAACTTCCGGTTGACACTCAGTTCTCCATTCGGGGGTCACGCCCCGGTCAAATTGTTTTGTGTTCATAACTCTTTTTAAAACCTTTACTCTCTCACTTATTTCTTTCTTCCCCCCTCTTCCATTAGTTGTCCTTGCCAGATTCAATCTTGCTACAAGAAGAAATCTATTAATGCTTTTTAAAAAGTGATGCATATTAAATAAAGATATGTTATACGAATATATATTAAATATGATACTAGTTCGTATTAAATAAATCACGTAAGGAACTTGACCACTTTTATTTTACATCATTGCTTTCAAGAATAAATTAACCATTTTAATAATTGATAATGAGCAAAATTAATCGATAATATTAATGCGCTATAAGATCAATGGTTAATTGCAAATTCATCAATTCCAGCTGTCATGTCCACACGAATTCTTTACCTTTCAATCTACTCTCGGAATAAAGGCAGAATTTATCTATGACGTATTTTTTTCAATTTGCCTCACAAATTAGGGAATCTAATATAGAATACAATCAAAGTGAAGACAACTTTATAGCAAAAAAGAGTTTTAAATTATTGCTAAAAAGCAAAAAGTTTACTGTCATGTGTGAAATATCATTGGGTGGTCTTTTGTTGTTGGTTGGTTATTTTCTTTTACAGCATATGAACTATTTTCGGGTCATTTATTGCCGAATCAATTTTTTTTTAATGATATGTGGTTACTTACAGTACCTGATGTTGCTTAAATGGTCACCCTTCTAAATATTGAATAGGTTCATTGCTGCGTAACCTCGAGGATCTAGTGGAATCGGTGCTTTAAACGTTACTTGACCGTTAGCTTGTCCTTTGTATGACAATTTATTATAATTAAAACATCATTCTCATGAACAAAGGGAACTCCTGAAATGTAATTATATTTCGCAGTTTCTTGCGAGATATACAGGCAAATACTCACACATCGTCGGCTAGTGTTTTATAATGTGGTAATGTATTGAGTGTTCCTATTTGTAAGTCCAGATGTATATCGGCCGAGTCGGCCTTCTTCAAGATTTTGCAATTGTTTAGTTATTATTCATCCATGTTAGGTTCTTAATGTTCTTATACATTACTTCAGAACGTTTATGGCTCTTTTGTATCCGGTTATTCATTTGCCTTTCTGCTTTCTCCATCGACTTGTTGCTAGAATGTTTTTTGCGTTATTTTGGAAGGTCCTGCTTTGCAGTTATTACTTGACTCTGTCCTGATATCTTTTCTTTCGGAAATATATTTTGGTTTATTTCTTCCAGATGTATTGTCAGTCTTGTCTGTTATTATTTTGCTTCGGTCTTTTCATTCCATTGTGTCTGTGTATTTTTCCTTTATTATTATTATTATTATTATTATTATTATTATTATTATTATTATTATTATTAGCAAAATAAAAAAATACCTCCGGGCGATGTAAAAATAAATCTTGACTGAGATGGGCGGGAGTTAAAAATTCAATGCCAATAAACTAAATTTGATTTAGTTCAATTCTCTCTAAAAATAAATTCTTTTGAAATTCTTTTCGATAAATTAAATTTATTTTATGTATGTTTGTAGGTGTTACGCTCTTAACTCATTTTCTTATAGATTTAAGAAATTTCATATTTATTAAATGTAAGCATTTAGTTACTAAAGAAAAAAAGAAAATTCATATAAACTATTTTTGTAATCTAATACAGAATAAAATTAAACTTGAATGTGTATTTTTTTTATGGAAAATAACATCAGTAATAAAGAATAACCGTATATGCATTTTTTTGCAAATGTAAAGAATACGTTGTTACGTTCTTAATTCACTTTCTTAGAGATGTAATAGATTTCATATTTATTAAAGTAAGCATTAAATTAATTGAATAACTTCATTAAAATTTTAAAGAACAAAATAGTTATATAAATTAAAATTAAAAAGCTATTTGGATAATAATAGCAAATAAATATAAACCTTATTTTTCCATTAAAAATAAATATAAACGAAATCATTTCCGGTTGAGTCGTATCATTTGTTTATGTTTTGTTTCTCCTCTTAAACCAAGCGGCTTAATATCAAAATATTTTAATATTAGATTTTCATACGTTAATTCTAGTGTAGAAATATCTATTTAAAAAAAATATCTTGATATTAACTTACGTAAAAGTATTTTTCAGACATGCAGATCCTAAACAGGATATACAATTGCATACAAAAAATATATTAAAATTTAAGGTATGTGAAGAATAAGGTGAAATTTCTTTTTTGTAGATAATTTTCTCGTAAAACTATATACGTTAAATAACATTAAATGTATATTGAAAGTAAACAAACTATATATATAAATAAATAATACCGGGCATGTATTCATTAGAACTTATATTAAACTCTTAGTAGACCATCTTTTGTTACGTACTTCTGAATATATTTATAAATCAACGTTGTTCATTATTTTATGTAATAATTATAGTGACTATAAATTACATACTCATTGATAACATTGCGTAATTCCTGAAGTGACTTTGACGTAAGCAGTGACGTAGTTTCGGTTACTGCCAGAAAAATACTGAATCTCCATTATATATAGATTATTATTATTATTATTATTATTATTATTATTATTTGTTTTTCACACCAGCATTAACTGATGTTCTTTCACTGGAGTTTGACAACAAGTCCGTTCAAGTCTCCAGGACTCTCCTGAGTATACTAGCTGATTTCAACACTACTGTTGTCTGGATGGTCCCAATTCTTCCTCTATTTTCTAGTTCCTGTATTCTTTTTTCTAAGCTTTTGGGGACCGTTCCAAGTGCCCCAACTACTATTGGTATCACTTTCACTCTCATATTCTACAGTTTTTTTTTTTCAATTCTGTTGCAAGGTTCAGGTATTTGTTTATCTTTTAGTTTTATTTCATCTTCACCCTGTGATCTGCTGGAACTGCAAAATCTACCAGTTGAAAAGTTATTTTTTCTTTTTTTTTTTGTTAATCAATACTTGGTCTGGTCTTCTGGCGATCCGTCTTTATGTCAAAGTCCCAGATAATTTTATGCGTTTCATACTAAAGAACATGTTCTGGTTTATGCACATACCATTATTATTATTATTATTATTATTATTATTATTATTATTATTATTATTATTATTATTATTATTATTCTCAGGTTTCCAGGTCTCTTCTGAATAATATAGCTGATTTTAACAATGCTGTGGTTTAGATGGTATCGATGCCTTCTCTGAATTCCAATTCACCTAGACTCTTTTCTAAACAATTGAAGACTGTTCCAAGGGCACCATTTACAATTGGTACGACCTTTACCATTTTTGATTTCTCAGTATTGGGGACCGTACCAACTGCACCACCTGCCATTATCTATATTTTCGTTTTCTTTCATCTTCTTACTTGACTCAGCTGGAACTGCAAAATCTACAATTGACAAGTCTTCTTTTTGTTAATCATACTCAGAAATACCTGAAGAAGGCCGGAGGGCAATATCGGCCGAAACATTGTACAAATAACAATGATGATGGGGACAATAGCCGAATAAACGCAGTAATACTGAAAAAGGATAACTATGTTCTATGATTGATTTTCAATATCAGTTTTTGAAAATAATCTTAAATGATCTTTTGAAAGTTGTTATAATATATTCATTAAGCGAAAGGTTGTTATCAGCATTGAAACTGGTAAATTACCCTCAATTTAGAATCACAAAATCAGCGTTAGTTTCTAACTCTTTTTCCTGTAGTAACAAATCATTTTTTCTTCATTTATATGTCTTTTTTTAAACTGACATCCCTGACAGAATTTATAAGCAATGGCGTATTTTAAAACGCAGGCATTTTTAAGGCATGTGCAGAAATGGGATTGTTTGTAATCTATTGCTTCTTAGATAATACTATTGAGAATTGAATTTCTAACTTAAATTTAGAATATACTCCTTACGTCAACATTTTGAGCAATATGACACAAACGCTTATGAAATCGTGATTAGCGAGGAGACAATGCTACAGATATTATTCAAAGGCACCGACTAAACTGTTCTATTTTCATTCAAAATATTTATGTTGCAATTTAGTCTAGTGAAAACCGAATTGATTTTATTCACAGTGCGTTTCATTACAATGAATAGACTTCATAATCCTTAAGTAAATTTCAAGTATACAGTTCTATAAAATATAGATAACGCTCCCAAGTATATCTATATTGTTGGTACTTAAAATTGTTTGGATAACGTTCAGAAATTATTGGTGGTATTATGAATTTTGCGATGTTGTGAAACCCACAGACTAAAAGTTTGGGTTTGACGCAACAAAGATAAGAATAAGACGTTACTCTGTCAAATAATGCCTTAAATAATGATAATACTACCGTTAAGATAAAACGGAATTTCATTTATTCTTAATGTGTTCTAATCTTAAGATATATATATATATATTATATATATATATATATATATATATATATTATATATATATTACAGTAGTACCTTGACTTACGAGTGTCCCAACTAACGAGTTTTCCGAGTTACAAGCAATCAATGAGTCAACTGTTTCCTTTGAGTTGAGAGGTAAATTTGAGGTACGAGCGAGCCTCAGATAGATTTATGTTAACAAGTTAAGTTACTTAAAAAAATAACATTCTATATGTATACGCCAAAGAAAAATATAATTTATAAAAGAATAAACATTGAATCACATTATAGAATATAACTCATTACATTCTATTTTATTACAGATACAATACGGTGCTATTTTCTACAGAGCTATTTTTCGTAGTGAAAAAAAATAATATGTAGATTATTTCTATATTTGGTGCTGAGGTTACATACTCTCTCTCTCTCTCTCTCTCTCTCTCTCTCTCTCTTTTCTTTCTTTCTTTCTATCTCTCTTAATATTCAATTGCATATTAACAACAAGTCATCTCTTTGACAAGTCTTTGACAAAAATAAAACAATAAAGTATTCCAAATATTCAGTGAATATTAAGGACAATTCATAAATCTCTGACTTATTTTGATTTTTAATTCAGTCTTGTAAAACATCACCGAGATGCATCAAAGGAGGACAATTGGTGATGTTACACCAGTATCCTTACAGATTTCGGGTTTCGCAACATTATATCCATCGGTAGACAAGGCATGTTATTAGGCCGCCTCCTTTCCAGATTCGCTCTGTGTATTTTACGAACAGATCATAAATTCTTTTATATTGGCCCATTTATTCACACTCGCCATTTTCTTTCTATCCTTCTTTCTTTCTATCCTTCTTTCTTATTTCCATTTCCTTTCATTCTTTCCATCCATTTTTCTTGCTTCCTTCCTTTTTCTTCCTTCCTTCCTTCTTTCCTTCCTTTCCTTTTTCTTTCTTACATGTCCCTTTCTTCCACTTTCTTCCTTCCTTCCTCCTTTCCTCCTGTCTTTACTTCTTTCCTTGCTTCCTTTCTTCCTTTCCTTTTTATTCCTCCCTTTCTTCCTTCCTTTCCTTTTTCTTTACATCCTTACATGTCCCTTTCTTCCCCTTTCCCTTCCTTCTTCCTTTCCATCCCGTCTTTACTTCTTTTCTTCCGTCATATCTTATTTCCTTAATTCCTTCCTTCCTTCCTTCCTTCATTCTTTCCTTCCTTCCTTTTCTTTCTTCCTTTCATTTTTTTGTCTTTCAATCTTTTTGTCTTTGCTTTCTTCTTTCTTTCCTTCCTTTTCTTTTCCTCCCTTCCCTTCCTTCCTTTTCTTTTTCTCCCTTCCCTTCCTTCAATCATTCCTTGCGGTTGCTTGAGAATTAATCAGTGATCACAACTGAACCCTTTCCCTACTGACTTAGATAACAATTTAGCCCCTTAAAATTTTTTTTCTCTCTCCATCTATAAAATTACCTCATCTTCAACTATTACAGTTCTCTACTGGCCGCAAGGCAAGCAAAATATTTCTTTCAATCATACCACAGATACAAAAGAGAAAATACAATTTAATTTAATCTAAAGTTCAACGATTCGGATCAGAAATATAAGTCAAACACCAATCTTTATAATCATCAGGTTATTATGTGTGTCATTTTATTTTTAAAATGTAATTAATAAAAGTTAAATAAAAACGACATCGATATGAAACTATTCATTTCATTAAAGTGAAATTTTGATTTGATTAACAAAACTCTTATCCATCAAAAAAAACAAAAAACATAATTGATTCTGTTTTAAAATTTTATTCAATTGTTTTATTAAAATGGTTTCTTCTCATGAATTGATGTCATTTAATCAAGAATGGATATATTTTATAAAAAAGGATATTTAACGTGAATTGCATTGGTTTTGATTAAAAGCTTGGAATAGTTTTATCAGAATATATAGAACATGAACTAAGAACTTTACATGCCATGTATAAAATGTTGCATTTAAGCGAAATGCTGCCCAAATAAACTGATTAAATATAATCTCTTTGCAAGACTTTTGTAAAAGAATATTTAAACACCAATAAACTGCATGCTATAAAATAATGTAAAGTTAATAGATAGCTTAGTCTCAACATACACAAACGTACACACATTTACAAACACATAGAGGCGCATAAAAATGTCTGCCCGTCTGTTCATACAGAAACACATGTGTGCGCTCTCAGACTCGCATATACCCTATGCTTATGGAATAGTATTTTATTTCAGTAGGAAGAAAACAATTGCAGGTGATATGTCTGTATTTTAATGAATATGCGAGAAAAATGATAGTTTTAGCACACTTGGTGGATGTACTTTGTGTTTTCTCTTTTTTTATCTAACGGTAAATAAAGTCATAATAGATAAGACATATACTATTTTTATTTAATAGCTTCAAAAATATTCCTTAAAAAATTGGATTAAATTATTTAAATTTATGGTATATTTTTTCGAGCCAAGCAGAAATATATATATATATATATATATATATAATATATATATATATATATATTTATTTTACAAAGTTTTCACAGATCAATGTTCATTATAAACAGCGACCCAGGTTTCATGTCAAGGGGCAATCATCAGGTTGTTGAACAAG
>CM042140.1:26580497-26585497 GCA_023376005.1 Doryteuthis pealeii
TCAGAATTAGTGTTAGTATATAAAGCATTATGATTTGTATTGTTTTTGCATATGGCTTTTTTATAGTTATATTATCTAAACTTTCTTTAAATGTTAATATTCCTTCTTCATATTTAATATTAGTGTAATGGTATTTAAATCCCCTATTAGCGAGTACATAATTTTGGGGAATACACACACACACACACACACACACACACTATATATATATATATATATATATATATATATATATATATATATATATATATAAAGATAATCTACTGAGTCAGACGAACCTACTATTAGTTTCGCATAAAGCTCTTCAGGGCTAAAATCTGACTTGGCTCTACTTAGGTATCGAGCACTTTTTACAAATTAGCCTCTCCTAGCGGTTATATGAATATATATATATATCTTATATACATATATATACATATAAATTGTTTTTTCTTTTGCCCAAATACTATACCAATAGATTATTTTTTGTTGGTACAAATATCTTGGTCTTTTCTTTTTTTCAAAATTTTTTTTCTTCCTGGTTGATGTTTGGTAGTATATTTTTACAATCAAACTCTCTGCCGGGTTTTTTCTCTCCGCAAGGATCTACCAACACGCTTGGTATATTAAATTATATATATATATATATAAACTGAAAGGATCAAAATTATTGACGGCAACAAAATGTGGCTATGTGACATAACATGATATCTATCCAGAGCTGTTCATAACTGGGTTAAATTTGTAGGCCGTATCTGCAAGGATATACAACATATTCAGTATTATTGTAAAATCTGTGTCATATCTTATACTTGCTTCAGGGAGATTAACTTCCATGATCATGGAAGCCAATAAGTTACCTTATGTCTGTCGAGTGTTCCTGGAACAAATATAATGACACCGGAGAGTGGATGTGTTACCTTTTTGGCACAAACAATCGCCATTGAAAAATATGGCATGTATAACTTTTCTGCAATAAAGTCTGTATGAAAAATATCTCAAGAAAAACGTCAATTTCACCCGTTAATCTCGCCAATTTCATCAGAACACATCATTACAGAGACATCGCCAAATTCTAAAACAAGACAGGTTGGATCCGTAAACTCATGTGTTCTCTTCCACACACGAACTCAGCCATCCGCTCAAAAGAGAAGAGATAGACACGTAAATCATCTTTCCAGGTGGCACAACTCCAGTTTTCTACGGTTCAATGGTGATGTTCTCTGACCCAGTTAAGGCTCAGTAACCGCCGCTGAGTTGTAAATAATTATCTACTTGCTGGGCGACGACTGCAAAATCTTATGTTATGTCTTCTATACTATGGGGAACGTTACCTTATGGTTTGCACTGTACGAGCATTGAATTTCGTTGTGATCAGATAAAATGTTGCTCTTTGTTGCATGTTTACGATAGTTGTTAATCATCGGTTTCAGATGTGTGAGAACATAGTCTCCCCTTGATTGCTTTCTTTTTCGCGCGCTTATTCCTATTATGTCTGGGTACATTCGACCGTAAAATTAGAACCCTACAGTCTCTAATTCAGGATATTTAATATAAAATAATAATAATATATAATATTACCCTTTCCTAGAAAAAGACCCAAGATGGACATCATTTCTTAGAGTAGTATTTCCCTGTTTTCGCACAAAAATCTATCTCCTTCATAGACAATATAAGCCCGTTATTTTTAAAAAAAAGGGAATATTGTTTACTTCTACACAAAACCCCTTTACCAAATTATTAGTTCCGATTTTCACGAAAAATTAAAAATATATTTAATCCTTAGAGGAATTCAGATTATTATAAAACAAAGAAATAATTACTAAAATATTCATGTACACTGTATAAATACAAATTTAATACACTCAGGATAAAATGTTTATAAATTATTACCAAAAATATATAAATATATAACATGGCATCGGCTGTTCAAACCAACCTACTTTTACTTCTTACTAGTCTTGCATATTTTACTTATAATTACTTTAATCATTAATCTTTTATCACAGTACCCTAGAAGACTTCCCTGCTACAATATTAAGCTAAATGTTGTTACAGTAACTTGTTACGCTATTTTGTAGCATATTTCAACCTAGTAGCATCGCATTTGTCACATCAAGGATAGAGTGACCCATCTTTCTACTCGCACTAACATATCTGAGTAAGAGACTATATATTTTACAGAAAAATTAAATTCCTCAAGGGCACTCAACAATAAACTAAAACACCCAAAATACTTTATATCCTGACCTTAAAACACGAATTAAAATGTTATAAATATATCTTATTATAATGGAGATTGTGTGTTTTTCTGTCTGTAACTGAAACTAAATCACTATTCAATTCACAATTCCCTTAGTTATTGACGTCTCATTCATCATGATTTTATTTATATTTAAATCTCAATTATTAATAAAATTTCTTCACCTTTTTATTAATCTACATATCTACATACAAATAACATGCAATTGTATTTATATATACAAAAAAAGCGGTTTGCAGTGTGAATGGGAAGACTAATTTGCATATTGATATTAAAAATGTGATTTTATTAAATATGTGCTTAGTATTATTGATTTCTAACTGTTTGGTTTTATTTTAATGAATATAAGCAAAAATCTCTTCAATGAATCTTAAATGAAATCCATTAACAAGAAAAAATAACTGTCATTTTATTCTTTATTTCCTAGTTTAACTAAATAGTTAAATAAGTAAAATTCAGCAATGAAAGACTGGAGTGATGGAAGAGTAAGTTTCATTTCTATTTTTCTATTATACCCCCACTCTGTTACATATCTTTTTGTCTGGCTCTAATTTAATACGATATTTCATTACATTAAAACTTAAATACGTGCACCCGGAGGGTGCATATATTTGCTAGTATTATTTAAAGATTGATTGCATTTTAGACTGATTTTCCTGCATAACTCCATCTTCGAGAAACAAAAAAAAAAAAAAAAAAAAAAAAAAACAACAATAAACACTGACAAATCTTTATAAACATGTACAAAATCGAATTTATAATGGTTAATCTTTTCAATTTCAAGATTTACTTACACGTGAAGCAAATCCTGTTTTGAAATCTAAACAGTTCCTTTCATCCCCTAGTATTTAAAAAGTCCATAAGGTCTATGATACTATGACTTAACATTGCAAAATATACCTTCTGGTATATTTCTCATAAAATATAATTCGGCAGATTCATTATATCTGCAATGTCGTGACATATGGCGGGAGATTTTGAAACATAATTTGCCGTGAAAATAACCAGCACTGAAAATGTACAATTCATTTGCGCTTGGAGATTTGCAGCCCCGGTAACCTCACCGTGCACGCATAGGAATATATATTATATATATATATATATATATATATATATATATATATATATATATATATATATATGAGGAAAAATGAGTAAAGAAAAGAAATATAGATGGATAAAAATGAATTTAATCGATATCACTTTAATCATATCGATTACACATGTGTTTTGGTCGATTTATCAAAATGTATACGGATTACGCTATTATTATTAGTATTAAAATAATCAGATGAAATTGAAGTAATGATAATAATAATAATAGGAAAAATGTAAAAATATTCCGTACACATTTTAATAATAATAATAGCGTAATCCGTATACATTTTGATAAACGGACCGAAACACATGTGTAAGTGATATCGATTAAAGTGATATCGATTAAATTCATTTTTATCCATCTACATTTCTTTTCTTTACTCATTTTTCCTCATATTGACGGATTCAATTCCCTTTCCATTCTTACATATATATATATATATATATATATACTAGCTAAAGTACCCGGTCCATGACCGGACTAAAATGAAATTTGGATCACCAGGGAGTGAGAGAGAAAGTGGAAGACAGTAGTTAGAGAGGGGGTAAGAGGAAAATAATTCTTGAAACTAAAATCATTGAGAATTTGTATATTTCAGGATTTGTATTTTCTGTTTTATAGTTTAAAATTATTTCATATTATTATACAACAAATTGAAAGTATTCGTTTGTATATTTGTTTGTTATTGTTTTAAATTTTTTGTACATGACAACAATTCACATTTAGTTCTTAATTGCATGTTGAGTTTAAAAAGAAGCTGAGAATCGAAAATTTAAATTCTTCGTATTGCAATATCTATTTTTGCTAAAACCTAAGATAGTATTATAGGGACCACTAATTGATCAGTTTAGGCCATCTTGAATAAAACGGAATATTTTTGTTATTATTTATAATTAATTGATTTTTCATAGAATTTTTAAAAAAACTCTTATCGTAACTTGTTTTTAGCTACGTTAATTTTCAGTTGATTTAACAGTGCAAAAATGAAAACATTGTTTTTCAATCATAATTTTCATTATTTCCGTAAGCTGAAAAAAAGTTAAAGAATCATCAGGAGTTTATTTAATGTTTTTTCTTTCAAATGGAAAAAATTTTTTCAAGAAAATATTAATTTTTCTGCAAGTTTCATAGTGTTAAATATAAGGGAAGGGGGTAAATTTCACAGGGTAAAATTGGTGGTACCTAGTATTTTAAAAACATTGTTTAAAAACGTTTTGGTGGACCTGATTATCTGGACTCCCCCCCCCCATCTATTTTTTCCCCTTCAGTTGATTATTATCGATTACACACCAATCTATCAGATTGACAAAAAAAAATTCTTAAAAGTTCTTTATTATTTGAGTATTCACGGGTGCTCATTTCCTCGTATAAGTTTATAGTAAATTCATCCCCCATCGGAACCGCTTGAACGGAACCCAAATTATTTATTTATTTTCCCATTAAACTACCCCCCCCTAACCCCTACCCCCCCCCCTAGTTAAAATTAAGTTTTATTACAAAATTTATATTATTACAAAACATCAATTTTCATAAAAGTTCAAATGTCACCTATGAAATCTCTATTTAAACATACCAATTTTTCAGAACTGAAAAGTTGCACTATAAACTCAGCAATGTTTATTGACTTCACAATAAAGAGTAAAATCATAAAACTTAAAA
>CM042140.1:26590497-26602997 GCA_023376005.1 Doryteuthis pealeii
TATGTCCTTCAGATTTGAAATCTCGCATACACCTTAATAATTAATAATTATGAAACACACACAATTTAGATATTGATTCTTACTGATTATTTTTTACTGATAATCAATCAAACAAAATACAATCGATTTGAGGAACTTGTTGGATAGCAGCTGCTCCTGTTAATATCAATTTTTTATGCCAGCTGCTTATAGCAGTAGCGGTTCACAATGGCCGCTACTATTTTCCGTTCGACTTCGAACTTCTTAAAATAGAAAACATTACTCTATTTCTTCAACTAACAGCATTTTGTCTTTTTAATGAATATTACATTTACATAAAACTCTTTATAATGCTATTCTCTACTAATATTTCTCTTCTTAGAAGACTCTGTTGTCGCTCTTAATTTATATTAAGATATTTAGGCCCAATAACTCATCAGATGTGTCAAATTATTTCTTTAGTTATGGGGTAAAAAAGAAAATCAATTAAACTAATACATTTTCTAATATTTTTGGGAGAATATGTGCTTAATTGAAGTTGTACCTAATTTTTGAAAGTTAATTAATTAATAATTAATCAATTAATTAGGCGGGCATACCTATTTAAATGTAAGGCTAAACAAATCGAGAAAATCAATCTCTGTATGTACATTTCGGCCTATTAGGCTGATGAGGCCTAATAGGCCGAAATGTACATACATAGATGGATTTTTCACGATTTGTTTAGCCTTACATTTAAATAGGTATGCCCGCCTAATTAATTAATTAATTAATTATTAATTAATTAACTTTCAAAAATTTGGTACGACTTCAATTAAGCACATATTCTCCCAAAAATTGTCCGCTAAAAAAAAGCCATAACATAAACACATCGCTAATGTGTATTTACTTATCATTTTCTAATATTGTAACTCAACAGGAAAAATTAAATTGGTTCAAACCGCTTACAAGCTTAGGGTAAAAAAAAAATTTAAATAATATTTTTTAAGTAGCTATTTACCTGACCCGTTCGCCGTGTATAAGATGCAACACAAAGTAGTAAGTATAAGGTATCAGGTGAGGATCGACCTCGCTATTCAGTAGTAATGCATTTAAATAAAAAAAATAAGTAAAGCTTGCTAACAATTACACCATGATGGGACGCCCTTATTCCTCATGCAACCCATTCGCCACACAGGGGATGTGACAGAAGATCGGAAGTATGGAGAATTCAGCGAGGATCAAATTCCTTATTTAATAGTAATGGATAAGCGAGACTATCTTGCTCACCATTACATCCCAATAAGACCCCCTTTTCAAACCCGTTCGTTACGTGTAACATGTGATACAAGGTCATAAGTATGGAGCATACAGCGAAAATAAAAATATAACCATTACACCAAGGCGGAACACCATCATTATTTACCCAACAAGTTTGCCAGGAGTAGGATTTGACACAAGGTCTCCGACATGAGGCATAGAGTGCGGATCGAACTCGATAGTCTGTAATAATGGATCTGCGATACTAGCTAGCTGACTGTTACACCACAATTGGATGCATTCCTTATTTATCTGAATCGTTCACCATGAATAGAATATTACAATGTTCGAACGAGTGAGACATCCAGCGAGAATCGAACTATTCATTAGTGATGGATCAGTGAAACGAGCTTTCTAACCCTTACTCCGCGACGAGATGCCTCTAATATTTTGAATGTAAAAATGAATGTGTTTTTTTTTTTTACGTTTTATGGATAGTTCGTAGTACACGAGAGACATAACTCTTACTTTAAAGGTTATAAATTTAAAGAAGGCCCTAGAAAAGATCGACTGTAACTTAACATAAGGGTATTTGCCTGCTCATCCCACTTATGAGGGCTGGACACAAGGTCTCGTTTTTACGTGGGCACATAAAAATTGCAAGGATCTGGGGGGCATAGCCCCTTTGGATCGATGCTATTAATTGTACTTTACCGGTCCAGAGGCCGAAGCACACTGGACCCCCAGCCGAGGCCGAGTATAGAAGGTAAGTTTCAAAGCATAGAATCTGGAACAGATACTACACTTAACTGTAACTTAACATAAGGTGTCATTAACATCAGAATCTCAAAATAAACGAGTTCAGTTGTCGGAATAAATCATTATTTATAGATTTTCCTCTCCATATTTTCCCGCTTATTTTAGAATTCTGACTGTGATAGGCGTTGGAGGGAATTCATTATTATTGCATTATTCCAATTTCTAAAATAATATTTTCTTGCGTTGTTGAACTATTTAAACTCTGCCCTTGACATAAAGACATAGAGACATAAGCCATTCATTTTTTTCTTGAATAAAAAGCAAAACAATAAAAGAAGAAATAAGTTTATAACCAAAAAATATACAATAGATTATTAAGAGCATTACTAGACATTTCACGCTATTGAGAAAAGCGGCTGGAATATGGGTTTTGTTGTATAAATTTCAGAGTCGATAGATCAATAAATGCCTGGACTGATAAACACAGCTACCTAAGCAGGCAGAAAATGATAAAGAGAAACCGATCTTTTGCTTCGTTTTACGAAATCAAATTTTGCTTTCTTTTAGGATGATCGTTCTTTTCATTTTTGGCTCGGATGAATAAGATCAACTATTTTCTAGACGTCTTTATTTCATCTGAAAAGAAGCAATAAAAAAAGCCGGTCATAGAGATGTTTTCCAGGCGAAAAGGCTCAACCAAAACAACCTTAGGATGTTTGGCTTCTTGTTTTCCCTTGAAACAGTCAATGAATAAATTCAAAGAATCATCCTTGTCTTTCTCAATACATAACTATCTCTATATTAACACACACACACACACACACACACACACACACGCACACGCGCGCACTAATAGTATAATAAACATATTACAAAATGAATTTAATTTAAAATTCATTAATGAGATAATTAAATTTATAATATTTAGATATACGTATCTCCTCCCCCACACAAAACATCAAAATTCACCCCCTTATCCACCACTTAACTGACCCAGTGACCCAATGTCACTTAACTCTCCCCTCTTCCTTATATTCCCCTGGCATCAAACACTCCACTACTATGAACTTTACCCTCCTCCTTTCGACCAACCCTTTTCCCATCTAGCACTTAGCTTCCTCCCTGCTTCCTATATTCTTACTTACACTTCACTCATTCTTTATTCCTTATTTCCCCCCTAACCTCCCTACCCTCACTTCCCTTCCCCAAATCACACACATGTACGTAATTTTAGCTTTGAATAAAAGTCATTTAGGCTGAAGATGTCCTTATTGAAAGGACGAAATATTTCTACTCTCAGACTTGTTTGAGTTATTATTTTTTGTCCACTATCCTTTTACCTTACCTCATATATATATATATATATATATATATATATATATATATAAACCAATAGGAGTAAAAAAAATGCCACCTTTGTCTAGAGGAAAAAATATCAATGATAAAATTCAAAAACCCCAAAACTATTGAATAGAATGCATGAACTCATTTTCAAATGTAAGCACGCCAATAACTTTAAACTTGTATAAAAGACTCCTTTCAAAACATAGAAACATTTACGTGTCCATATATATATTCATACACAACCCTAACAATAAAAACGCAAAATACGGAAAACTCAGAAAATCAAAGCATAAATATTCACAAGGAAAACAATGGCATTTCGGAATTACGACGTCACACCATATTCAACAGGCGCAAAGCATGAAAATCATAAAAATCGCACCTATGCGCGTGCCTATATACTGCCGGATCTAACAAACGCAGAACTTGAAAAAAAAAAAGTTTTAAAAAGTGAAAACAAAAAAAAAATAATAATAAAAACGAAAAAATCTCACCAGTAAAATCGACGGGGAAATAATTTTTAAAAACACAATTGATAAGACGACAAAAGTCGAAATAATTTTTTTTCTGAAGGTATATATATATATATATATATATAATATATATATGACCGACAAAAATATGGCGCGAATGCCCACATTGGTGAATAATGTAACAACTTTCGTTCTTTTTTGCAAAATTATGGTTTTTTGTTTTTGAACTGATTTGACATTTATCTCCGACCCACACACCACGGAGTAAATGAGCTCTGATGATGATGTTTGTAAAATCAAAATATTGATCAATATCAGCTATGATTATATTATAAATTGTTTTCTCTTTAACAGCATTGTGTGATGTTTTCATTCCACCTTTTCATACTCATATATATATATATATATATATATATATATATATATATATATATATATATATATATACAACCCAATTTTCAATAGGAACTTAAATGAAAAATGAATTTACTATTTCATTTCACAATTTTATCTCATGTTTTGACAGTTACTTAATTATCTCTTGCCAGTTACTTTTTGTCAGTATGAGAAAAAACGACGAGAGGGGCTACTCTATGGCAGCTTTTTGGGAGGGCTTGTTTAGAATATACTGGAGAAGTTGAATCTAAAGGGTAATTTCTCATTGACGGGGATCTGCTACTATAATCTTGTTTGTTTCATGCTTTTGGCAATAGAATCTTAATCAAACGCCCAACTACTATGTCAATCTTTTTTTTATCAATAAAGTGAAAATTAACATTTTCTTTTCTTTTATGTACATTTTTTTTTCTGAATGTTTGAGCTGAGGCTTGAAGATTAGTATTATTTGAGTTATTCGGACTATTGTCCCCATCTTCATTGCTATTTGTACAACGTTTCGGCCGATATACCCTCCGGCCTTCTTCAGGTATTTCTTGTCGGACTCGGGAACCTTATCGGACTCGGGAACCTTCTCGGACTCGGGAACCTTCTTTTCGAACTCGGGAACTTTCTTGTGGTATTCGGGAGCCATCACGGAACTTTGAACCTAACCCTTTATTTATTCCACGGGGGTATCCTGTTCTCATTCCGCTAACCATAGCTGGGGTAGGAGTTGTGTTAATTAATTATTTTTCTAACTGCTTTCACTCAGGATTGAACTCGGGTTCCAGAGATAACTGTCACTTAGAACTGTCTTAACCTAACTGCCTCATCCATGTGTCCAATTGAGTGTGAATTTTGGGAACTTATAAACCTAATGTCTTGATTTGGCTAGAATATCTACCTATTTTACTTATGTATGATTTTTATACCTAGACTCATATTGTTTTGTTTTTTTTTTGTTTTTTTTCTCAATCTGATCTGGCCTTCTTAATTATGGGTTCCCATATTGTATTCATTTTTACTTTTTTTAAATATTTTTCGTACTTTTTTTAAATATTTTGATATAGTTTCACGGTTATTTGAGAAATATTTCTTGTATATTAAAGATTTATTCTCCTTTAGTCTCGCGTTACTCTACGCATCGACGTATCGCCTTAAGCAGCAGAATGAGGCTGTACAGTTGTTATCATAGTTTACGTGATACTAAGCAGCACTGAATGTATTCCAATCCTTGTTATATACTTAAGAATACGGAATAGAATATGCATACTTGCTTTAACATCAGATAGAGAGAAAGAATGTTAGATAGATGTTAAATTGACGTTTGAATATGTATTGAGACATCTAATGTTATTCACTCTTCTATGCAATTTGTTGCCATTTCGAAGAGGGCAAAATATAAGCATTCGGCATTGATTGTCTGCATATAATGGTCTCTGCATTGTTTTATTTTCTTCTCTTAGACGCAACAACTTCCTGCCATGCGCAACCACTTAGGATATAAAAGATGAAAAACAACACAAACAAGAATAATGCTTTCTTGACTTTTATTATGTACTCCTTTTGAGTTTTAACATCAGCATTAGCTGATGGTCTTTCACTGGAGTCTGAGTGACAGCAAGTCTCCTCAGGTCTCCAGGACTCTTCTGAGTATTCTGGCAGATTGCAGCAGTGCAGTGTTCTGAATGGTTTCAACCCTTTCTCTGATTTCCAAACTTTCCAGACCCTTTTCCAATCCTTTTGGGACTGTTCCATGTGCACCAACCACAATTGGTATCACTTTCACTTTCATATTCCATAACTTTTTCAGTTCTCTGGCAAGGTCCAGATATTTTTCCATTTTTTAATTTTCCTTTAGCTTCACCCTGAGATCTGCTAGCACTGCAAAATCCACCAGTTGACAAGTTCTTTCTTTTTTGTTTATCAACACTAGGTTTGGTCTTCTTGCTGGGATAAGGTGATCCGTTTTTATTTCAAAGTCCCAGAGAATTTTATACGTTTCGTTTTCAAGAACAGATTCTGGTTTATGCATATAGCATTTTTTTGTATGGTCAAAAATTAGATTTTTTGCATAATTTCTAGTGGATCACCTTCCCAAACCACTCGTGTTGTTATTATTATTATTAGTAGTAGTATTAGTAGTAGTATTAGTAGAATCTCTTCACACCAGTGTAAGATGATGGTCTTTCACTGTTGTCGAGGGACAACAAGTCTCCTTAGGTGTCCAGGACTCTCCAGAGTATTCTAGTCGATTTCAACAATGCTGCTGTCTGAATTGTCTCAAATCCTTCTCTGATTTCTAGTTTCTCTAGTCTTTTTCTAAGTTGTTGGGGACCGTTCCAAATGTACCAGTTAAAACTGGTATCCCTTTTACCATCATATTCCACATTTATGTTAAATTTTCTAGCAAGGTCCAGATATTTTTTTATCTTTTCATTTTCTTTCATGTTCAAAATCTACCCCTTGACAAGTTCTCTTTTTCTTGTTAATCAATACTAGGTCTGGTCTTTTAGCTGGAATAAGGTGATCTGACTTCATCTAAAAGTCCTAGAAAATTTATGCGTTCCATTCTCAAAAAAAGATTCTGGTTTATGCATTTACTATTTAGTTGTATGGTCAAAATTTAGTTTCTTGCTCAATTCCCAGTGAACCCTCTTTTCAACCCAATCGTGCCTAGCCTTGTATTCTCATTATGCTATTTTGCTGCATTTGCTTAATACATGGTTTATTGTCTCATCTCTGTCACCATACACCCAGTATCTGCTGTTCCCTTGTGTCTTATCATTTTTTGTTTTGATATGATTTATTCTTATGGCATTATTTTGGGCAGCAATTATGAAATATCCGGTTTCTCTATTAAGGTTTCCTCTTCTCAAACATGTCCAGTCTTTTCATGTACAACCTCCCCAATTTGTCGTTTGAAGTATCCATATTATTATTTTTCATATTTCTGTTTTCTTGTTTTTGTCACTTGGACTATTTATGCTTGTCCATATCTTGCAGCTGCTGTTATTGGCTGATAAAATTAATATTTCCTTGATCTTTTTGTGTGTATTCTTCGAATCCTTGGATTGTGGCATCTACGTAATCCGTTATGTTGGCCAGACCCCTTCCACCTTTATTTCTTGATACATATAACCTGTCTTTATAATCCCTCGCGTGTAATGCCTTGTGCACGGTCATTAATTTTCTTGTCTTTTGGTCAATCTGTCTGAGTTCCTATTTTGTCGATTTTAAGAATAGTCCAGAGTATCTTATAATGGGGACGGCCCAGGTATTTATTGCTTTGATGACATTTCTGCTGTAGAGCTTTGTTTCTAGGAGTTGTCTTGTTTTTCTGAGGATTCTTTTTTTAAAACTTTTTCGGAACCCGGTTCGTTTGATGGTGTAATTTTCTAAAATTCATTGAATTGAAAAAGCTATGCAATATCAGAGTGAATGTGATACCATTTGTAGTTGTTACACTTGGAATGGTCCCAATGAACTTGGAAAACATACTGGAGGATCTGGAAATCAGAGGAATAATTGAGACCACCCAGACTACTGCACTGCTGCAATCGGATAGAATACTTAGAAGAGTTCTGGAGACATGAGGAGACTTGCTGTCACTCAGACTCCAGTGAAATACTATCAGTTAACGCTTATGTGAAAAACTCAAAAGAAGTGAAAATAATAATAATAATAATAATAATAATAATAATAATAGACCAAATTTTGATCAGTTATTATTGTTAATAATTAATTGCCAGTTCGTGAATATTGCCAAGATTTAGAGCCAAGACTATACGGAGGGAAGAGATTATTCCAAATATTTGGTAACTTAATTTTAATATTAGTTATTTAAAAGTCAAAAATAAAAAGAATTATAGTAAAATAATAAGATAGAAAAAACACACCAACTTTTGAGTTTTATCTTAGTATGTGTACATCTATCCCCTTTTTCCTTGTCCTTTTCAATCTTTTTCTCTTTTTCTGTAAACAGTCTTTGTGGGTTTACCTATTCCTTATTCTTTTCCTCGCCCATCTTATTTTTCTAAATTAAATTACAATTTTAGTTGATCAATAGGTTTAACGTCTACATTTTGCGATATAAGAATTCGGTAGACAAAAGGAATTTATCTCAATTCTTGTTTTTTATGGCCTCCTGGCAAATTCATTCCTCTTTTTGGGGGGAGGTAAAAATGTCTATTCAAATTTACAAAATAGTAATAAAACTTTTCGTTTTGGCTGAAAATTAACTAGTTACTTCTGACAACAATAATTTTCATTCTATAGTTAAAGTCAAAAAGCTGGACACGTGGATTATGCTAAACCCGACTTACTTTCAATTCTTCTTCTTCTTCTTCTTCTTCTTCTTCTTCTTCTTCTTCTTCTTCTTCTTCTTCTGATGGTTCCTGTGATAATGGGCGAGTGAACAGGATGTGACATTGCCTGAGTTTAACGGGTTTAAATTCAAATATTCCCCCCCCCCAGACTGGTTGCCATACCAATGTTAAAGTCCCAGTCAGCCCTACTATTTACCCATAGTTGGAGAGAGAATATTTAGATGCATACTTTTACCAAAGGTATTAGCACAATGTGAAATGCTACCAGCCTCGTCCATGATTTAAACTAGTGTAGCCGTGTCCATCTCCTACGATGATAATCATTACACGACAGACACCACATCTTCGTTTATGTATGGAGTTTGATATTCAAAGTTCTTCGTTGACGCTTTTTTGGCTGAATAATACTAAGTTTCCTAAATATCCTAAAAGGCACGTAAACTAAATAGAATCTCATTTCGTGCTTGGGTTTATTTCGTATTTTCCCGTGGCGCGAAATGTTTGGATTCTGATTAGCTTAACACGTCATATTATCCTACATCTCCACATTAGATCTGGTGTCAGATTAAGCTGAACTCAGTAAACTTAAAAAACGTCTGTCAAGAGGTTTTGTTTGTTAACTAGACACGCCTATGTAGTGAGTTAGATAGTCATTAAGTACCTAATTCGTGTAGCTTTGTATCAGTAATACTCTACTTTAGTAAATTTCTTGCTAGATATCCAATCACAAAAATGAGTCAAAGTTGCGACTGTTTGGTTTGTTTTGTTTTACGGCATATCAACATCAGTGGGTCATTTAATGCCGATAAAGTTTTGAAATAAATTAATTCTTAATGGACAATACAATTTTTTTATACATACATTTTTCTATTTAACCCATAGATGGGACCCTAACAGGTACTACCACTCCGGGTCAGAGTGGACCAGGGAGCAATGGTGATGAAGGGGTGCTTCACATTCCCCAAACCTCCAAAACTGGAACCTCACCATCAGATAGAGTTTAACGTCATTCCCAGGACATGTAGACCCGCAGCCACCGCCTTCTAGCACCCATATGATAAAAAGGGGTTGGGGCTTGCCATAAGGGTAATAGGGTTGGGAAAATCACATAGGTGCTAGGGCTTGATGTGACCAGCCGATTGATCGGAGGGGGCCTCTCCGACCGCCCGTCCAGCCCAAGATAGGTCCAAAGTGGAATATTGCATGCCATGAACTGCTCATCCACCTGGGCTCTATCCTTAAGCATCACGGGTCACCACCCACGGCCAACAGGTGGCCCTATTGGGGGAGTCTTACCCCTCTGCAGAGGTGCAGTCGGTGCACTCTAACGCCCCAGACGACAGGGCGGAAAGTTGCGACTGTGAAGAGTCCACTCTTACAACTGGCTCTACTGATTGTAATCAATTGATGCGTGTTATTCGGTGGTGCATGTTAAACTTTCTATTAATAGTCGTTTCATGTTGATTTGCGTCAGACCATATCAGATTAATAAACATTGAAGATGCCTTTCAAAGAGTGATCGTTCAGTATTGTAACGCATTAACTTGATCAACGCTGGGACCCCTAAATCACCATAATCATGTAAGATTAATAAATAATGGTGAGTATCCCGTAAAAACAATATTTATCAGTTTAGTCCCGCAATCTTTACTGAAATCACAGGTTCTGTTGGGTGCAACGTATTTCTTGAATTGCCTCGTACTAAAACAAGCGCAGTAAATATCAATAATTTATACTTTAATATCAATATCGCCAATTTAAATGCAAGTTCACGAGGTGTTATCTATAGTAAAGGACAAGAAGAATAGATACCAAATGCTCCCCCACCAAAAAAAAGATGTAATATAGATTTCGTTATTGTATATCAAGCGTCGAAGAAACAAGAAATCTTCCCGCCCTGTCGGCTGGGGCGTTAGAATGCACCGACTGCACATCTGCAGAGGGGTAAGACTCCCAATGGGGCCACCTGTTGGCCGTGGGTGGCGACCCGTGATGCTTAAGGATGAGCCCAGGTGGATGAGCAGTTCATGACATGCAATACTCCACTTTGGCCCTATCTTGGGCTAGAGGGCGGTCGGAGGGCCCCTCGATCAATCGGCTGGTCAGTCAAGCCCTAGCACCTATATGATTTTCCCAACTTATTGCCCTTATGTCAAGCCCCAACCCCTTTTTATCATATGGGTGCTAGAAAGTGGGGCTGCGGGTCTACATGTCCTGGGAATGACGTTAAACTCTATATGATGGTGAGGTTCCAGTTTTGGGGTTTGGGGAATGTGGAACACCCTTCATCACCATTTCTCCCTGGTCCACTCTGACCGGAGTGGTAGTACCTGTTAGGGTCCCATCTATGGGTTAAATAGAAAAATGTATTTATAAAAAAATTGTATTATCCATTAAGAATTGATTTATTTAAATATAAATATAAATATAAATGACCCACTTAAGATGATATGCCGTAAAATAAACCAAACCAAACCAAAACCAAAAGAAATCTTCTTTAAATGGAGAAATGAAATAAGCATCTTCGTCTTAAAAGTGCAAAAATATTGTTTTGGGGTTTGTTTTGTTTTGTTTTGTTTTTGAGTTTATTTGTTGCTTTTTCTATGTGAGACGTAAATATAGAATTTATAGTGATTCGATCAATACAAAGACGATTGTATAGTGGATTTGTATAACCAATCGCTACTATACCGACCAAAATCTTTTTTATTTATTTAAATTTCGTCTGGTTATCAAATTGGAAAATCTATAGTTGACGTTTTTGCCCTGCATATGAAATAAACATTACAATCCTGAATGTATATACTAAAAGATAACATTTCTTTTTAAATTATATATATATATATATATAATATATATATATATATGTGTGTGTGTGTGTGTGTGTGTGTGTGTGTATGTGAGTGTGTATGTGTATGTATATGCGTGTGTGAACATAAGCATATAAGTGCATGTGTGTGTCTATGTATAATTGTGTTCAGATATGTGCATGGAAAACGGCAATTTTGTAGAATCACTATTGAACGGAGTGTTTTGAATCTTTGTGTTAAAAATAAACTGATAAAAACAATTTCAGAATTAGTGTTATGCTATTTTAACACACACACACATATGTATGTGTGTATATATATATGTATATATATATATAAACAAAAAAGGTTTATGCATATATAATTACATATATATATGCAAATAAGGTATTTGTGTGCATATATATATATATATATATATATATATATATATATATATATATATATATATTGATGTTTGGGTAGCGGAGACATAAACTGACAGTTAATTTTATCTTTTCACTAACCTAACTTATGACTATAACAGACACACACACACACACACACACCACACACACACGTACACACTTGCGCCCCCACACTCACAAACATACACGCACTCGCGCGCAAAGAAATTTGTATCTTATTTTTGCTACACGTTTTTTTCAAATGACCACTCATACCCACCCTCAAATAGAGGAATGAACAAAAAGAGGAAGAGGAGAGGAACATATATAATGACTTAATTTGACTAATGAATATGATAAACAGAAAAATTAACTTTTGTTTCATTTTTGAAAATAAGTGACTAAGCATTTCTAAAATTCTCCCATATCAGGAAAAAATGGAAGTGAATCCGACAGTATGTAATTTTATAAAAATGAAAAAATAAGTTTCATTGACGGGTGATGTTAATTAAGCTGATGCTACAACGTTTCGGTTTGTTTATCAAATCTGCGTTGAGGCCTTTGTCTATTTTTTTTTAAAATTATTAGTAAACTGTTGTAACCTAACAATGGTTACTAAATGAGAAATAACCAAAAACAGAGGTTGGAAATGAAAGGGAATCTTATAACATTAACAAAATAAAATACTTACCAGAGGTGCGAATAAATTTTAAACCACTTCTAGTGATATAAGACAACTCAGTCAGTATAATGCTCCTGTATTTATGAAGACTGGGACATACCGGCCTCATAGCACGTCAAAAC
>CM042140.1:26612997-26657997 GCA_023376005.1 Doryteuthis pealeii
AACGATATTCATTTGTAATTCTAACGAGTGGACAGTTCTATGGATCGTTCGTACGGTAGCTAGTCACCCTCTTTCAACAGTCTGCGTTTAATATACACTTAATGGTTCCCAACGTCATTATCGTAATTGGAGTTCATGAGAATTTTCCGGAGACGTGTGGTGAACTGTGTGCAATTTTCTGCTGGTCAAGGCTTTGCTTCAAGTAGTAGTTTAGCTCAATTATAGCCATGCTCTAGTCATGACACTTTCTCGTATCTGGGAATGTTGAAAATATGTCTTGCACAGCAGGCCCTGCTAAAAGCAACAGTAGAGAACGTCTTCTCTGTTTCACTCTATCCTGTGCCCCGTTGTGCTGGTAATCGTCTTTACAGAGTAATCCCTTTCCGTTAATGTAAAATTTTAATACTTTCAGCCAACGAATCCATTTGGGCTTTATCGTCGCCGCTTCGCTATAGTAGTCAAAATTTATATTTTAACCGGTCAGATTTTTTTACGCCATATAACATACGCTTCTATGTTTTCAGTTATTGATGTTCTCGTCGCCAGTGTAATGTCTTCTATTTATATAGCTACAGATAATCTCTAATGGCTCATAATGCACAAACACGTATTAACAAAGCGATATGGCAAATCTATATATTATTCTTTATTATCAGCAATTATACAGTAGGTGGTGTTCACTTCCACTATTGTCTTTTGGATTAATGTTCACTGAATTCTAGGATACTACGAAATTAATAATATGAACCTATATTTACAAAACAGATAGATAGATAGGTAGATAGATAGATATGATTCACATATGCGTATAAAAAGAAATGTAATCGCTATATTTATACGTATATATTAACAGAAAAATACTATGAAGGTGTTTGTTGTGTAATGGCTATCGACGTAGGAAAAGGACACGGCGAGAGGATTTCAAATCGCGGAAGAGGATGTTTGCATTTCACATTGCGCTAATACTGTTAGGAAAGGTATGAATCCAATAATTCTCCCTCCAACAGCGGGTAAAATCGAGCAGACTGAGCTCTTTAATTTTGGTATGGCAAATCTGAATTCAAACCTGTTAAACTCAGCTTAAAAATTGGCATTGTGTCGCATCCTGTTCTTGCGTTGGGAGCGGTGGTGTAAATACGTATACAGTCAGAAAAATCAACAAAAATTTAAATAACCAACTAATTTTTATTGCACTTCAATGTTTAAAATCTTCCTTGCCATAACTACATACCCAGGACACTAAGACCCTCAACCACTGCCTTCTAGCAGATATATCATAAAAAGGTTTGTCATATGGGCAATAGGATTGGGACAACCGTATAGGTCCTAGGGCTTGACGTGACCAGCCGATTGATTTGAGAGGGCCTCTCCAACCGCCCATCTAGCCTAAGTAAGGACCAAAGTGGAATGTTATATGTCATGGACTGCTCAGCCACCAGGATTCCATCCTTAAGTATCATGGGTCGCCACCCACAGCCAACAGGTGTCCCCATTGGGAGGATTTTACTCCTCTGCAGAGGTGCAGTCTGTTTATTCTACAGCCCCACAGGCAGAGGCACACAAACTATGAACATAACCAATTGGTGAATATATACTCATGAAAACAATAAAAATAAAAACTTTTTATAGTCAGATAAATCAACAAAATTTTGAATAACCAACTAATTTTTATTGCATTACGATGTTTAAAATCTTCATTGCCATAATTACTGCTCATCTGTGTGGTATATCGTTAAAGAACGATTTGTTTCGAAATTATTGTGTGTCGTTATGAATCGAAGAAAATATTTTACGTCAAAAAGTGTACAGTGGCTGAAAATGCTTTGTCGTTCTGACCGTAAAATCTTCCCAGTTTTACGTGGATGTGTTTTATGAGTTTCTTTGTGCTTAATTCTTTCTTGATGATAGAAAAAAATAAACTTCCCTAAAATGTTTTCTCGAAGGATGACGATGGGATTTGCACATGTTATAACATTCACTCAATAACCTGTACGTAGACTATGAATTAGAAGGAAATGCCTATTACATAATTCTCCCTCAGCAACACGGACATAGAACCATATTTTAAAATAATCACATATTTTATTTTACAAAGTTTACTAACATGTTGGAAAAATAAAATTATCTAAGTGTCCAAGCCATTAAGAATTTTTATTTATCATGTCATAAAATTGTTTAGTACTTGTTTTAAGATTATAAAATATCACCGCAATGTGTACATTAGGGTTTTTCCTGCTGCTGATGGCGACAAAAAGTTATGCATCAATATATATATATATATATTATATATATATATATACATATATATATATATATGTGTGTGTGTGTGTGTGTGTGTGTGTGTGTGTTTGTGTGTGTGTGTGTGTTGGGGGTTGTGTGTGTTTGTGTATGTGTGTGTGTGTTAATACGTTGTGAGGTATACATTTTTCAATAGTGTTTATTTTTACCAAGATTTTTTTAAATATAATTCAATTTAAACATATTGTAATATTTCACATATCTTCTACAAAGTTTTACTTCTGGTTTGTTGCTGATCTTTATAAATTTCATAGAATTAAATAAAATAAATTTTATTAATTTTAATTTATTTCGACATTTTTTAAACAAAATAAACATTTGATAAATAAATCCACTCACGTTAGGGGCTAAAATGAATAAATATAAAAATGTGCATATTTGCAAATTAGAGTATATAACTCTTTGCAGAGCAATTTTCCAAAATTTAATATAAAAATTTCTCAGATTAAAAAATACATGTACGCTTTCGTAAATTTTATTAAATTCAGTAGATCTTTAAAAAAACATATTAGAAATTTAAAATTGCATTTTTTGCAAAAAATATTCAGAAATATTAAGGGCACAGCGCCCGCCACTCGATTTTATATTTAGTTGAGGAATTGAATGTCTCGCCCAAACACGTAAAACGAGAAAATATTCTCAAACTCTAAAAAGTAATACTTGCTTTTATATGAAACCAATAACATTTCAGTGCAGTCATTTTTTTTTTTTTACATCTATATAAAATTATTTTAACTTTTAAATAGATATATTTCTTTATCATTATTATAAAGTTTAACATGAAAAAATAATGATACACTTATCAACAGAGTAAATAATATTTCTGTTTAGTCAACCAACTTATCTTATTATAATGGAGATTGTGTGTTTTTCTGTCTGTAACCGAAACTATATTACTACTCAAGTCACAATTCCCTTAGTTATTTACGTTACATTCGCCGTGACTTTTTATCTAAAACTCAAGTACTAATAAAATTGGTTTACGTTAATACTGTTGGCCTTACCTACATAGTAATACCATGCAATTGTATTTATATATACAACAAAATAGCGGTTTACAGTGTTAACAGGAAGGCTAATTTGCATATTGATATCAAAAATTTGATTTTATAAAATATGTGTTTAGTATTATTGATTTCTAATTGTTTGGTTTTATCTTAATGTATATGACTAAAAATCTCGGGTATAAATCTTAAACGAAATATATTAACAAAAAGAAATAACTGTAATTGTAATTTTGTTCTTTACTTCCTATTTTAGCTAAATAGTTAAATTAGGAAAATTTAGTAATAAAAGAAGGGAGTGATGGAAGAGTAAGTTTCAGTTGTTCTGTTTTTCGATTATACCCCCCTCTGTTTCAAATTTTTAATCTGCATTCTTATTTAGCTTCATTAGTCGTTCTAATTTAATATAATATTTTATTACATTAAAACTTAAATACTTGCACCCGGAGGGTGCATATATTTGCTAGTTTTTATAACGGACATTATTTCCGTAACTATCCTGTCAGCTAGGGATGTAGAATTACCGACTGCACCTCTGTAGAAGGGTAATACGCCCCCTCCCCATGGGACCAGCAGTTGCCCGTGGGTGGCAACACGTAATGACTGAGGAGCGGATTTTGGCGGCTCTGTGGTCCATGTCCTTGACATAAAACACACCACTTTGGCCCTTATTTGGGCTAGACGGGCGATCGTAGAAGCCTTCATCCTATCACTCCGCAAGTCTTTTCAAGTCCTATCATATATCATGATTGCCCCGACCGTATTCTTTAAATTTCTCTCATAGAAAACACACAACAGTTTTTATCATATGCGTGCGCGATATCAATATCAATATTAATATCAATATATATATATATATATCTTATTATATTGGAGATTGTGTGTTTGTCTGTCTGTAACCGAAACTATATTACTACTCAAGTCACAATTCCCTTAGTTATTGACATCACATTCTCCACGATATTAATTTTATTTAAATCTCAATTATTAATAAAATTGTTGCACATTATTAATACTGTTAACCATATCTACATACTGACAACATGCAACTGTATTTATATATACAACAAAATAGCGGTTTATAGTGTGAACGGGAAGGCTAATTTGCATATTGATATTAAAAATGTGATTTTATTAAATATGTGCTTAGTATTATTGATTTCTAATTGTTTGGATTTATTTTAATGAATATAAGCAAAAATCTCTTCAATGAATCTTAAATGAAATCCATTAACAAGAAAGATAACTGTCATTTTATTCTTTACTTCCTCTTTTAAGTAAATACTTAAATTAGAAAAAATAACAATGAAAGACGAGAGTGATGGAAGAGTTTCAGTTGTTCTATTTTTCGATTATATTCCCTGTTTCAAATCATTTTATCTGCATTCTTATTTAGTTTCATTAGCCTTTCTAATTTAATACAATACTTTATTACATTAAAACTTAGATACTTGCACCCGGAGGGTGCATATATTTGCTAGTATATATATATATATATATATATTATATATATATATTATATATATATGTGTGTGTCTCTCTCTCTCTCTCTCTCTTTCTCTTTCTCTTTCTCTTTCTCTCTCTCTCTCTCTCTCTCTCTCTCCTCTCTCTCTCTCTCTCTCTCTCTGTGTGTGGTGTGTGTGTGTGTGTGTGGAGTAAATGGAAGAGAATCCGACAGTATGAATTAAACATTTTTAGAAAAAACAAATGATGCTATAGTTCGCTGACAGAAATCTGTTTCGACCTTTTAATAAAGTGGTCTTCTTCAAGAGCAAAAAATTTATGATGGAGAGACGGAATAAGTAAACCGTTAAAAACAGGAGGGGTACAAATGAACGTTCATGTTCGGAGCCGGAATTTTTTTAGGTTGCGTTACATAAGCGACATCAGATTGCATTTATTGATATGAACCTTAAAGAACTGGTCTGCAATTTTGAAAATGCATATTCTGCGTTAAAAATAAAACAAATTTAATTTTTAAAAAATCAGAAGCATTATATAATCCACAAGAAAACTCAAAAGAGTTTGTTGTAAAAATATATAAAAAAATGTATAAAAAAGTATCAAAAATGTTCATGATTCCAGCCACAAAAAAGCAAGTTAAAAAAAGTCCACAGCACAATTGAAGAAAGATGGAAAATTTCAAATATATATATATATATATATATATATATATATATATATAATATATATATATACTGTTTGTGGGTGAGGTGTTGGCATAAATATACAATGTATTTGTGGGTTCATCAATATCTCTAAAGTCTATTTAAAACATACAAAATGCTTATAAATGTAATATGCTTCTCGTCTTTTCAAAGAGAGAAAATATTTTCTATCGATCATATAGATCTAAAATTGTCCTGTGAAAAAATTCAAAACAAAATCCAACTTCACATCACATTTTGGATTTATTCTTTTTCTCTCAATTATTTCTACTAGCAAAATAAAAAAACGCCCTCTAGGCTACGTAAAATAAATATTGCCTGAGGGGATGGGAGTTGAAAATTTAATATCAAAGAGTTTGTATCATAAATAAAGTAATATCATCAAATTCATTAAAGGTGTAAAAAATTTAAAAAATTGAAATGGAAAACTAGTTCTGATAACTTTAAATATATATTAAAATAAAAAAAAACTATATATAGATAGATAATACCAGGTATGTATTTATTAGAACTTGTTTAAAAAAAACAATGAGGACTGTCTAACATTGCATGCTCAAATTTTGAGTGTATTCTATTTATGACGATTTTAGGCAGTGTGACGAAAGCAGTGACGTAGTTTTTGTTACAGACAAAAACCGGAAGCGAATCTCCATTATTAATAGATATATTCGACTCCATTACTTTCTATAAAATCTTTATATTTACGGAATATGATCAGTTTATAGAGGGGAACAGCTGAAGGTTGATGAACCTTGTATCCAAACGTGGAATTTTTCTATCAACCTCATCAGTAACTACTGAACCTAATGCGCCTGTCTGATTGCAAGGAGAAATGATCGTTTGATTATAAACGCCACTAGCAATTTGTTTGGCAGTTCGACGGTGTGAGAGCCACTAGGAAGATTCACTCGATTATCATTGGCATGGAGTTTGGCTTCGATAATAATACGTTACAGTAAAGAGTCAAGGATCGAGGCGATTGAGAGACATATAACTCCTAATTAGGTTGCGTTACATAAGCGACATCAGATTGCATTTATTGATATGAACCTTAAAGACAAATAGCACACACCCCCTTGTAGTACAGGCGACCTTTTCAACGTATGTCTGGTCTGCAATTGGTTTACTGAAATGTGAAGACTATTCTTCAAATAATATTGGTCTCTATTCTAGAATAATGCTTAAAGAAAAAAATCTTTAAGCATTATTTTTAAATCGATTTAGAAAGCCTTTTTTCTTTATCTGATTCATAATGCTGTTTGCTTTTTTGCTTTTGTACCTCCTCCCCCCAAAAAAAACAAAACTCGTTCGTTAATATTTTCTGAAAAATAAACATCATGTATTATGTTGGTGTGTTTATTTGTTTGTTTGAGAGGAGAGAGAGAGAGAGAGAGAGAGAGAGAGAGAGAGAGAGAGAGAGAGAGAGAGAGAGAGAGAGAGAGAGAGAGAGATGGGGGAAAGTTTGTAAGATTTCGCGTCAACAAAATCCGACCGATCGATGGAAAATATTCTGATAAGAATTTTTATATAAATCAATAATGCGGATTGGTTTAATGCATTTGGATCGTGGTACTTAGTATACATTTTTCTTAAGAGCCGAAAACTGGTCTAAATATATCTGCTTCCGAGTTTTAAAAAAAAAATATTCATAGCCTCCCACCATGCCAGATTGACACAAGTCCTTTTTTAGGTGGGGATTTTTATAAGGCATCTAGCGGGGCTCGAATCCGCTATCATGGTCACTCGTAAATGATGCCATTTTAAATGAAAAATATTAAATCTATCGTTAAGAGATAAGAGTGTAATATAAAAACACAGGAAACATTATGCCTATTTATTCTTTAAAGAGTAAAGTTTTCAAATTTTAAATAAGGTGATTCTTATTTACTTCAATGTTCTATTGTCTTAATAATAATTTTCCTTATCATGCAGGGTATTATTATTATTATTATTATTATTATTATTATTATTATTATTATTATTATATTCACTCCTTTTGAGTTTTCACATCAGTGTTAGCTGATGGCTTTTCACTGGAGTCTGGGTGACAGCAAGTCTCCTCAGGTCTCCAGGACTCTTCTGAGTATTCTGGCAGATTGCAGCAGTGCAGTGTTCTGAATGGTTTCAATCCTCCCTCTGATTTCCAAACTTTCCAAACCCTTTTCCAATCCTTTTGGGACCGTTCCAAGTGCACCAACTACAATTGGTATAATTTTCACTTTCCAATTCCATAACTTTTTCCGTTCTCTGGCAAGGTCCAGATATTTGTCCATTTTTTCATTTTCCTTTAGCTTTACCCTGTGATCTGCTGGAACTGCAAAATCCACCAGTTGACAAGTTCTTTCTTTTTTGTTAATCAACACTAGGTCTGGTCTTCTTGCTGGGATAAGGTGATCCGTTTTTATTTCAATGTCCCAGAGAATTTTGTGCGTTTCGTTCTCAAGAACATATTCTGGTTTATGCATAAAGAAAAAAAGTTATGGAATATGAAAGTGAAAGTGATACCAATTGTAGTTGACGCACTTGGAACAGTTCCAAAAAGGATTAGAAAAGGGTATGGAACGTTTGGATATCAGAGGAATGGTTGAAACCATTCAGAACACTGCACTGCTGCAATCTGCCAGAATACTCAGAAGAGTCATTATTATTATTATTATTATTATTATTATTATTATTATTATTAGGTCTTCACACCTATCTTAGCTGGTGGTTCACAGGAGACAGAGTGACTGCAAGTCTGTTAAAGTTTCAAGGACTCTCCTAAGATCTTAAAAGTAATGTGGTCCTGATAGTCTCGATTATTCGGCTAATCCCCAGTTCTCACAGTCTCGTTTTTAGGGCACAATTTCAAGGACATCAAGTACTGTTGGTATCACTGTCACCTTCATATTCCACAGCTTTTGTTTTAGCTCTTTAGCAAATCAAGATCTTTGTCACTCTTTTGTTTTTTTTGTTTTTTTTTTTCACACTGTGATTCGCTGCAACGTTAAAAAATTCACTAGTAATTTACTAGCAAATATTAAAAGTTCCTATTCTCATCACATTTTTTTTTGTAGCATCTTCACTGGTGTCTTCGTGAATGTTTCCAGTGCCATGATTGGTAAAATTGCTGCCTTCATAATCCACTAGTTTTCTCGTCCTCCCGCATTGAGATACTTATCTATTTTTTCGCTTTTGTTAGTTTTAGTCTATGGCTTTCTGGAAGAAGCATCTCCGATATCTGCAACGTTCTTTTGTTATAAAAAAATAGATTTAATATTTAAGCCTTTTTAGGTGATCTGTTTAAATCCCAAATTCACAGAGAATTCCTTTATATTTTATCTTGATGAGAGATTCTGATCAGTGATTAGTTTGTAAATGCAGAACACATTTGCTTGCACAGTTTTCAACCATCTACGTTCGTGTAATCCTTCTGGTTTAATTTATTGCATTCCTCTCCAATATATTTGATGTCGCATCTTTATCTACACGTAATATACAACTGTTTTTCTCATCTGTTCTATTATTATTATTATTATTATTATTATTATTTTTATTATTATTATTATTATTATTATTATTATTATTATTATTATTAGCAACAGAAAACACCCTCCGGGCGTCGTAAAAATTAATTTTTGAAAGACATTGCCTGAGAGGGTGTGAGTTAAAAATTCAATGTCAGAGGGTTTGTATCATAAGTAAGCAACATCCTCATATTTATTAAAGGAGTAAAAAAAAAAATAAAACAATTTGAAATGAAAACTGAGCCCCGTCCCTCTCAAATAAAATGTTGCGTGTATGTAATAATCAAATAATTATTTTGAATATTTTCCACATCAATTTACACAAAATCGTAGGTATTTATTTATTTTTAAACTTTTTAGTTAACTTCTTGTTACTGTAAAAAAAAAGGGACGAGAATAAAAAAATTTTTTTTTTAATTGCTTACTCAAATTTTGGGTGTATATAGCATGAGAATATTGTGACGTAAAGTGTGACGTAGAGCTATGACGTAGTTTTTGTTACAGACAGAAATACATACAATCTCCATTATTATTACTAGCAAAATAAAAAACGCCCTCTGGGTGACGTAAAATAAATATTGCCTGAAGGGATGGGAGTTGAAAATTTAATATCAGAGAGTTTGTATCATAAGTAAAGTAAAATCATCAAATTTATTAAAGGAGTAAAAATAAAAAAATTTATTAAAGAGTAAAAAAAAAAAAATTGAAATGGTAACTTAGTTCTGATAACTTTAAATATAAAAAAACTATATATAGATAGATAATACCAGATATGTATTTATTAAAACTTGTTTAAAAAACAATGAGGACTGTCTAACATTGCATGCTCAAATTTTGAGTGTATTTATTTATGACGATTTTAAGTGTGACGTAAGCAGTGACGTAATTTTTTTACAGACAAAAACCGGAAGCGAATCTCTTTAATTAATAGATTATGTGAATCTTTTACACCAATACTAACCGGTGGCCTTCACTGAAAAACGAATGACACTAAATCTCCTCAGTTTTCTAGAACTTTTTTTCAATTTTCTAGCCAGTGCTGAACAGTATCAATTCACCCGACATTTTCAGAGCCCTCAGTATAATTTCCAGATCCTTAGAGATTTTTCTGAGAAGTCCGATTATGATCGGTATCAATGCCACCATCGTGTTTCATATATTTCCTGATTCATTTGGCAAGCTACTTTTTAATTTGCTTCCCTTTAACTGAATATATGGTCTAGATCACGAATTATTTTCTCAATGATGAATATAACATGGTCTGGTGTGCTGACCATTATTGGGCGATCCACTTATATCTCAAAATTTTGTTTTTGTTTTTTCCAGAATCGATTCTGATCTATGCATATACCACATGTCTGGATTGTCAAAATACAATCGCCTGTACAGTTCTCAGTGGATCATATTCCCCCAGTCATGCCAGCTCTTAAGCTACTTCTCTGTTAATGTTCTGTACATGTTATCAAACATACCGCATCTATGATCATGAAGACGTTATGTTCCTTCTTTCAGACAATCAAATCCAGACTTCTTGCACTTGAGAATATGGTAAATTTTTAACTTGTTGCACAACTTCCATTGGATCCCATTTCCTACTAAGTCGTTCCTAGATTGTGCTCATGGTATGCTAGTTGGTTTACAGTTTTGTCTCTGTCTCCTCATATCCTAGACTTGCTATTCTGTGTTTCAAACTTCCAGAGATTATTCTGTCTTTTTCTACAATAAATCCTGTCTTGTGATATTATTCCTTTATATGTTCGAAACCAAATCAGTTGCATCGTTCCCAGTGTATTATTTTTCTTATTTCTGCTGTAAATATTTTCGCATAATTTACCCAATAGAATAGATAATTACCCTTTTATAGATTCAATGAAGTTTATAAGTATTATTATTTATATCCATAGCACTTTCTCATTAGCGGTATCTGTTAGGTTTTATTACAGATCAAGTTACAAGTCTCTATGGAAAGTTTGTTTGTTTTGTTTTATGGCATGTATGACCTCAGTGGGTCATTTAATGCCGATAAAGTTTTGAAATAAATCAATTCTTAATGGATAATACAATTTTTTTATAAATACATTTTTCTATTTAACCCATAGATGGGACCCTAACAGGTACTACCACTCCGGTTCAGAGTGTACCAGGGAGCATTGGTGATGAAGGGGTGCTCCACATTCCCCAAACCTCCAAAACTGGAACCTCACCATTAGATAGAGTTTAACGTCATTCCCAGGACATGTAGACCCGCAGCCACCGCCTTCTAGCACCCATATGATAAAAAGGGGTTGGGGCTTGCCATAAGGGCAATAGGGTTGGGAAAATCATATAGGTGCTAGGGCTTGATGTGACCAGCCGATTGATCGGAGGGGGGCTCTCCGACCGCCCGTCTAGCCCAAGTGGAGTATTGCATGTTATGAACTGCTCATCCACCTGGCTCTATCCTTAAGCATCACGGGTCGCCCCCCACGGCCAACAGGTGGCCCCATTGAAGGAGTCTTACCCCTCTGCAGAGGTGCAGTCAGTGCATTCTAACGCCCCAGACGACAGGGCGGTCTATGGAAAGATATGATATATGAAACGGTAACACAGAAAAAATAACCTCTTGTAAAGGGTTTAGTTCCAAGTAACTACCGAATGATTGTTATGAAATCCTGCTTCAATAAAAATATAATTCAGTTTAGTATTAAATCTACAACGGTTAAACTTACAAATAGGTAAATCAAACATTGTTAAGAGTCATTTTTCCTCCAGGAAATGTCGTATTAAATGATTTATATGAGGTAGTATTTTATAGTAATTAGAAGATTATTTTTTCCAAGATACAACGTCAATGATTATTTCTTTCAGGCAGAAAGTTGTTTCTGATTTGACCAATACAGCAATCAGACTTCTTAATACCGTAGAAGATTTCCTCACTCATTTCAGAGTTGCCGTTATCTGAATGTTCACTATTATTTTCTATATCTTGAAGGCTTCAATCATCTGCTAGACTCTTTATGGTCGCTTTCAGGTCTCGAACCCTGATACTCACTCCGTCGTGTCTGTTCTAACATTCATTCTCGTTGCATTCGATTTATTATCCTTTATATAATTAGGTCTTGTGGCGTCTTTAGTCACTATTATCAAGGACTCAGTTTCTCTTTTCAGATCCCCCCTGTACAGTCACATCTATTTCAATTCTTTCGCAATTCCTTAAATTTTTCTTTCGAAATAGTTGTTCTTCGCACTCTTTTGATTCTCGTTTTCTGTTTCCTGATTCTCTATTCACGCTTCAATCGGTTTTATTAGTACTAGTGTGGCCGTAGGCTGTTGTAATTAGTGTTTTCTTACTCTTGTGTAATCTCCAATTCCCTTGATTGCATTGTCTACGCGATTCTAAATGCTAATAAGCACCCTTTCTCCTTCTTTCTTGTTCTCGTACAATTTGTCTACATTTTCTCTGGCGTTGAGAAAGATTTATAAATTGTTAGAAGTTGTTCAGGCTCCTAAGTCCCTCTGTTATTTGTACTGATTGGGTTTTCACACCTGGAGTGTCAGGAGGCTTTTGGTAGAGATTAAATATCATTGTTGTTTGTACAAACTTTAAACATTTTTTTACATAAGATTAGAGTGTGTTATCTGCTCGGACCCATCACCAATCTGCGCCTTCTGATCTGCAAACATTTATAACAATGTGACAGTATTGGGAAAACTCAGGAAGAGGAGCAGGAAAAAGGATGGGAAGAGAGAAAGTAACAGGAGAGTAAAACCAGTGTGTGTGTGTGCGAGAGAGAGAAAGAGAGAGAGAGAGAGAGAGAAATTCTGAGGAGAGAAAGAGTGAGGACGTAATCGATGAAAATGTTGTATGGTCAAAATTTAATGTTTTGCATAATTCCCAGTGGATCACCTTCCCAACCCAGTCGTGCTTAACTTTGTATTTCATATGCTCGTTTGCTATATTCACTTAATACATTATTATTATTATTATTATTATTATTATTATTATTATTATTATTATTATTATCAGCTGATTCGCAAAAAATTGATCTTCATTACTTTTCTTGATTTCAAAATGTTCTTACATGAATTATTACAATTCTCCATGGCTTTTATATTTATTCTTATATTTTAAGATACTTTATTTGGTAACTTTCAAATTGTTCCCATATACCCCGGGACAATCGTTAAATTCGTCTTCCACGTGATTTTATTTATTTATTTATTCATTAATAAATAAATAATGTTTGTTTGTTTGTTTTCTTCTGTTTGTTTTCAACTTGATCCTAATATTTATCCAGCATTTTCTTGCGTCGTCAAAACTGTGAAGTGACTATATCTGGTATCTAATAGATTATATTATCTTTGACAACGATATCTGGTGTAACCTTTTCAATGGGAAAAACTGTTCTATTTGAATATCAAACTGCCAACGAATCTTTAGGATTCTTTACTGCATGGCATCTTCTGTGACTCTTATCATTTGTTCCGGTGTTAACTCCCTATAGACAATACTGTTTGATATATTCATTCCTTCTGAGCTAATTTGTATTATTTGATTAACTGTTTTCTCTCATAATCTTTCATTTGGTTTCGCCTTTGATCAATCCCGTTCCAATTGTGCTTATTTCTTTTATCGAGTTTTGTTTTTTCTGAACTAATTATTTTCTGTGCTGTTTTATGCATCCGGTAATGGGTTATTTTGGAATTTTCTGCTGCTTTTTATATGGTAGAAATATGGTGCGCACTTTTGGTTTTTCGTTTTAAAGTGTTGTATCGTGTCACTTGTTACTTGTTGTCAGTTAAGCACAGTTTCTGATTGCCAATATTATGCTTTCTTTTCTGTTGTGGTAAGACGGTTATACAATAATTACCAAATCTATTATCTAAACTTTTCTCTATGGCGTAGATTAATTTTTTAGTAATAATAGATAGAACAATCGATCGATTGATATATATATAGACAATGAGAGAGGGATTTAGTTTAACTGTAGGCTTTTTAGTACACACACATATATATCTTATTATAATGGAGATTGTGTGTTTTTCTGTCTGTAACCGAAACTATATTCCTACTCAAGTCACAATTCTCTTAGTTATTGACATCACATTCTCCATGATTTTATTTTCTATCTAAACCTCAATTATTAATAAAATTGTCTTACATTATTAATACTGTTACTATGTCTCATACTGACAACATGCAATTATATTTATAATACAACAAAATAGCGGTTTACAGTGTGAACGGGAAGTTAATTTGCATATTAATATTAAAAATCGAATTTAATAAATATGTGCTTAGTATTATTGATTTCTAATTTTTGGTTTTATTTTAATGAATATAGCAAAAATCTCTTCAATGAATCTTAAATGAAATCCATTAACAAAATAAATAACTGTCATTTTATTCTTACTTCTTCTTTAACTAAACTTAAATAAGAAAAAATAACAATGAAAGACGAGAGTAAGGAAGAGGAATAGTTTCAGTTGTTATTTTTAATCTTACTCCCTCTGTTTCAAATCTTTTTATCTGTATTCTTATTTAGTTTCATTAGCCTTTCTAATTTAATGCAATATTTTATTACATTAAAACTTAAATACTTGCATATATTGCTAGTATATAATATATATATATATATATATATATATATATATATATATATATATTATATATATATATGAAAAAAAACGATGAGGAAATTAATCCGACAATATGAAAAGAAAATATTTTTAAGATATAACAAATACAGGATGCTACGATCAGGAAACAATTTTTAGTGTCAATACTTAGGTATTTCGGTATTTTATACCATCTTCAGGACACTGTTAGGTGAGGAACAAAATGAAAGATGTTAAGTGTATAGTGGTTGTGTGAATCTGATGCTGTTAACCGTTAATTTTCATATGCGTGTTTGTTTACGAAAAGCAAATGACGTGATCAATGCATGTGCAAAAATCGAAGGCAAAGAACATATAATGGCGCATGCTTTAACGTGAATAAGCGGAAAACGAAAAGTTAATAAAGATATGTCGTATATCATATGGAATATTAATGTTAGAAAAATAAGAACATTAAAACAATATATAAATATATATATTCCATATATACGCATATCCACATATAATCGTAACATCCTGTGTTTGTTATATTTTTAAAATATTTCTTTCATATATATATATATATATATATATATATATATATATATATATATATATATATGGGAGAATCTGTGCCGAAAGGTACATACAGAGATTGATTTTTCTCGATTTGTTTAGCCTTACATTTAATAGGATGTCCGCCTATTAATTAATTATTAATTAATTAACTTTCAAAATTAGGTATGACTTCAATTAAACACATATTCTCCCAAAAATTGTCGGCTAAAAAAGCCATATCATAAAACACATTGCTTGTGTTTTAATTCTCATATATATATATATATATATATATATATATATATATATATATAGATAGAAAGAGAGAGAGAGAGAGAGGGGGAGAGAGTGGTAAGATGCACCCTCAGTAAAAGTACTTTTCTATACCGCAAATATTTTAAAATTATACTGGTAGTATATATTGTTTTTTTTCTACATAATCAATTTTATTATTCTATGGTTGAAAATTCTACATTCATTCAATATTCCTTAAACAATCAGATTCAGTTATTCAAATTAATGATACTAGCAGGATATGTGAATATACCACCGTATGATAATTTAATTATTACAACGTTTGATATGTTAACTTAAGAGCTATTGCTATTTTGCTTTTTTCTTTCTTTTCTTCGTTTCATCTTTTCATTATATTCGATTAAAACAGACTAGCGTTATCGTTTCCGCAAGTTCACCCCATCTCTCTAACTGGCACTAATCTCTCTTTATTTATTTCTTATCATCCTTTTTTTCTGTGGAGCATGTCCTTTTCATTACCTTTCTTTAAAATAAAAACGGAATGGTCCATTATGTAGCAGAGGGGACAGTACTTATAGAAAATAAGAATTTTAGCAGATAAGAAACACCAGATAATATATGTATATATGGGCTGTTTGTTGTTTACAAGTGTAGACTTAAAATCTGCAAATACATTGAGGAAAGCCTAAAATTATTTTACTTTTGTTCTGTCTGAAATTTTTAGAGTATGAGAGAAGTGCATATCTATATCTATATATAATGGAGATAGACTGCATTTTTGTCTGAAGCCGAAACTATATTACTACTCAAGTCACAATTCCTTTAATTATTTACGTCAAATTCTCCATGATTTCATTTTTTTAAACCTTCAGTTATTAATAAAAATTGTTTTACATTATTAATACTGTTGATCATATCTACGTACTAATAACATGCAATTGTATTTATATATACAACAAAATAGCGATTTACAGTTTGAACGAGAAGGCTAATTTGCATATTGATATTTAAAATTTTATTTTAATAAATATGTGCTTGGTATTATTGATTTCTAATTGTTTGGTTTTATCTTAAGAAATATAAACAAAAATCTCGTAGATAAATCTTAAAAGAAATTTATTTACAAGAAGAAATAACTGTAATATTATCCTTTACTTCCTATTTTAACTAAATAGTTAAATTAGGAAAATTTACCAATGAAAGAGGGGAGTAATGGAAAATGATGGAATAGTTAGTTTCAAAGTTGTTCTATTTTTCGATTATACCCCCTCTGTTGCAGATCTTTTTATCTGCATTCTTAGTCAGTTTCATTAGCCTTTCTAATTTAATATGATATTTTATTATATCAAAACTTAAATACTTGCACCTGGAGGGTGCATATATTTGCTAGTAACTTTAATGACACTTAAAATGCATCAGTTGTGAAGCCTAATTAACAATGCACATAACGACAGCGCCTTTTGCATTTTGTGCAGTCTACTCACACCACAGCCGGGGAAGAAAAAGCGCAGCCCGGTCCGTTGAATGATACCTGCCCCAACGAAAGCTCATTATTTAACATCGATTCTATGAATCTATTGTGTCGTATCGAAATACCTTGGAGAGACTCGTTTCCAACACCTGTCCCGAGGCCGCGTCAATACATACCTGCTCAGCATTTAGCAGTGTATAGTTTGGAAGTGAAATATCTTGTTACACTGCTTCAAGCTAGTAATTGATTCACTCTAGCCGAGAGCAAAATTTTCCATCGGAATATGTCATCCTTCGAGGCACATTTAATTAATGCCCCGCTGCGATGTCGAAGAAACAATTTTACCGGTAGCCGTTCAGAAGGCATTTCGACATTATGTCATATGGTTGCAAGATTGGTGTCGGAGAAGTAGGAATGGAAGGGTTTTGGTTTGGGGAAGGTAAAGATGAAGTGGACGGTGATATTGATGAAGTGGACATGATGGACAGACGAACAAACATAAATGTATCCAACGGATTATATATTGGCAATTTAAGAGAAGTATTTTGAAATACTGATTGATGAAGACTAGTGTAGTTAAAAATTGCTTTTTTTTTTTTGGTGGGGGAATAACCTACATTTCTTTTCGACAAGTTTAATTTGCATTCATCTTTATATATTTGCGACACTAAATCCAAATTTAAGCAATTCCCCCTGCCTGAAAACAATCCTTAGAAAACTAGTAATAGGAAAGATTACTAGTCAACCAAAATCAATTATCAATACTAGCAAATATATGCACCCTCCGGGTGCAAGTATTTAAGTTTTAATATAATAAAATATCATATTAAATTAGAAAGTCTAATGAAACGGAATAAGAATTTAGATAAAAAGATTTGGAACAGAGGGGGTATGATTGAAAAATAGAACAACTTTGAAACTCTTCCATCATTTTCCGTTACTCCCGTCTTTCATTGGTAAATTTTCCTAATTTAAATGTTTAGTTAAAATAGGAAGTAAAGAATAATATTACAGTTATTTCTTCTTGTTAAGGGATTTCTTTTAAGATTTATTGAAGAGAGTGTTGCTTATATTCATTCAGATAAAACCAAACAATTAGAAATCAATAATACTAAGCACATATTTATTAAAATCAAATTTGTAAGATCAATATGCAAATAAGCCTTCCCATTCATACTGTAAACCGCTATTTTGTTGTATATATAAATACAATTGCATGTTAATAGTATGTAGTTATGGTCAACATTATAAGTATTGTAAAACAATTTTATTAATAATTGAGGTATAAATAAAAATAAAATCATGGTAAATGTGATATAAATAACAAAGGGAATTGTGACTTGTATAGTAATATAGTTTCGGTTACAGACAAACAAACCCACAATCTCCATTATAATAAGATGATACAAGTATCGTAGACACATTTTAGGTATTTGTCATGGAATAAAATAAACTGGGTTGGTTTATTTTTTTATGGAATATCAATATTCGTGGGTTATTATATGCCAAATTCATTAATTTAGAAGACAGCAGTGGTACTACTCATACCCAGGACACTAAGACCCTCAGAAACCGCTCTCTAGTACATATATGATAAAAAAAAGGTTAGAGAGGTTGCTGTAAGATCAGTACGGTTGGGACAATCATATAAATGTTAGAGTTTAACGTGACCAGTCGATTGATCATTGGGAACATTTTTGACTGCCCGTCTATCCAATGTAAAGGCCAAAGTGAAGTGTTGCAAGTCATGGGCTGCTCAAAAACGGTGATTCTGTACTTAATTATCACGGGTCGCCTCCCACGGCTTACTGGTGACCCCATTTGCGGGATCTTGCACCTATGCATAGGTGCAATCGACGTATTCTACTGTCCTAAACGATAGGGTTGAATCCAATTAAGTTCTAGGTTGTGAATGCTGATATTCTGTCAAACGGACCTTTCTAACTCAGAAAATATCTTACACCAATCTCAGTAAACATTTCTTTCCTTTTTGTTTGTTTGTTTGTTTTGTTTTACGGCATATCAACCTAAGTGGGTCATTTAATGCCGATAAAGTTTTAAAATAAATCAATTCTTAATGGATAATATAATTTTTTTTATAAATACATTTTTCTATCTAACCCATAGATGGTACCCTAACAGGTACTATCACTCCGGGTCAGAGTGGACCAGGGAGCAATGGTGATGAATGGGGTGCTCCACATTCCGCAAACCTCCAAAACTGGAACCTCACCATCAGATAGAGTTTAAGTCATTCCCAGGACATGTATACCCGCAGCCACCGCCTTCTAGCACCCATATGATAAAAAGGGGTTGGGGCTTGCCATAAGAGCAATGGGTTGGGAAAATCATTTAGGTGCTAGGGCTTGACGTGACCAGTCTTTCCTTTTTCTATATAAGAATGTGCTTAGAAAATAGTAAGATATTACAGTTATGAAGTAAAACATTGACAATTATTTTAGAAGCACAAATCATTAAGGTGATTTGAGAAATGCATGCAATGACACATTTAATTGTATCCTCTGTATCAATTAAAATATGAAATAGAGAGGGTCTAGTTGTCAGCAGTATAATTCGATAAAATATGTTCAAAGCGATAAATTCTCAAAGATAAGGAGAACATATTTCACGATGAAGTATTAAAAAAAAAGTCAACAGTGAATTGCAATGTATTTGCAAACTTTTAAATAATTGGAAAGGCTTTCAGCTGTGAAAGAATTACCGACTCTTGGAACATAATGTCCTGTGAGTTTTGATATCATCTCAATTTGAAATGTTCAACACAGAAGGACGGTTTTAAATATATGATTCCTTTGGGATTCCGTTCTAATCACTACATCGTTAAATTAAGGAAAATAAATCATCGATTCTGGTTGATTCATTGTAACACTTGACCAATAATCTATCGACATCACTCTTTTCCCCCCTCTCTCTCTCTCTCTCTCTATATATATATATATATATATATATATATATTAAAGAAATGGATACAATAGAAACCTACTCGAGTTTCACCATAAGGATCTTCAGGGTTAAATCCACTGAATTAATCGAGGTACCGATTAATTGCAGCCGATTACACGTGTGTTCATTGAATAAGATATTACGTTATAAGGGAATGCTTGTTTATGTTTTTTAATTTCACCGGAAGTTGTTTTTTCGTGAGTATTAAAACAAACAAACAAAAGATGCGAATCGATTTGTGGGTATTTATTTTACTATGGTTGTTTAATAAAGTATCGGTTATGAGGCATAAGAGTGGTTTTATAAGTAAAACAGATTAAAATTATTTATTGATTTAGCTTTTATCTATCTATCTATCTATCTATCTATCTATATCTATATATATATATATATATATATATATATATATATATATATGACCGGTTTAGCTCAGTCGGTAAAGCATCCTCCTAAGTAATCGCAAGGCTCCATGTTTGATATCGGTCCTCACCAAATCAGTGCATAATTACCACAGCTTTATATCTGTGGTAAAGCATTTTAGAGAACCGATAATAGGTGTGGCGCTTCCACTCAACAAAAACAATCTCCCCGGTATAGCGCAAGTGAAAAGGGAATATAGTCCCTCGCTATACGGTTAATACCGACAACAGACCACTTCGCCGATTTTTCTACTATACATTTATTTAAAAAATCTAATTATACAAATTTAAAAATAATTTCTTAAATTCATAGGCAAATTAAATATGCATTAACCAAATAAAGACTGGAATAACTGTATCCACAATAAACTCTTCCTAATCAAACCGACGTCGGGAGGCTGCAGATCAACTTTAAAGAAGTCTAGAAAGGAACAAGTCATTATGTCCAGATTATGCATTAGTCATACAAAATTAACGCACTCTTATATACTCAAACAAGAACAACAACCACAATGTGAAACATGTCAAACACCCCTGACAGTTAAACACTTATTGATGGAATGCAGATTTGCTCCCATAAAAACCATTATTTTAAAGCAAACAATATGAAGGATCTATTTGAAATGTTAACATTGGGGATATTTTCTCCTTTTTGAGGGAAATAAAATTATACCATAGAATATAGACATGAAACAAATCAATGCCATACAATATAATCCCCAATAATGCTAACACATTATCAAAACCAATTACTAAAAATATATATATGCACAATATGTATAACATCCCAACCGCGAGGCATGATATAACCCTGGACGGGTTGATATGCCGTTAAAATTAATAAATCAACCAACCAACCAAAATAAAGAAAAAGATAATAAAAACGAAATCTTTTATTACTAAAAGAAATCAAAATAAATTAAGTTACGTAGATCGCTTACCAAATCAATTTCATCACACGTAGAATATATAAAAAAAGTAATATCAACGTTGTTGATTTATCTATATTTACCCACCTTGTTCCTATAGTGCGTGTTTTTCAACCTCTTCTTTAGGTAGGTGAAGAAATTATTTGTCTAGTACTCAGTTATTATCTCCATGGAGAGCATTGGAATCTGATTGGACTAAACACATGAGAAACGAATTAACTTTCCCGTCTCTTCTGTTTTCATCCTATCATGTGATAATATATCAACCAATGAGTGCACAGCAGCTTACACAATTTCTATCGAGCTATAAACACGCTTGATAAGTATACAATGTATTTCTCACGCTGGTGGGTGGCCCCTTTCCTTACTCCCTGGGAGCATATATCTGTTCCATTGTTCTGAATTGATCGGTCTAGCCTGTGACATAACAATGATTCATCCATATCTATTTGTTCATGTTTTATTATTGGATGGATTTCCATAGCAATTCCTGCTGGTTTATCACATGAGAGAAATTCTCTTAAAATTCCTGTCTGCTCATTGCAATAATAATGTAGAGTGACTAGCTTCAGTTCTTCTTCAATCTTCCAATATTTTTTGTGATTTTCGAAATAATTACAAATATTCATATTATAATATATTAAAATTTGAAGGCAAATCAATGCGTATAAAAAATAAAAACAAAAAGATGTTGTTTTTTTGTCTTATCGATTTCAAAGAAACTTTATCATCAGAGACGAAAATCAGAAATGGACGTGCTTAAGTTTTTTTTTTTACGTGGTGATACTTTCTTTCTTTCTTTTTTTCCTTCTTTTTTTCTCTCTTCTTCTTTTTCTTTTCTGACGGTTGTCCTCATGTTTATTGTCATATACACAGCGTGTCATTCGATGTACCCTCCAGCCTTCTTTCGATGTTTTTTTTTTGTCGGACACAGGAACCTTCTTCTCGAACTCGGGATCCCTCATGTCGTAATCGGAAGCCTTCACGAAACTTCGAACCAAACCATTTATTTAATCCATTAATCCTAACAATCAATCATGTTGCATTGTCCTCGCCCAGAAGACGGAGCTTCCGACAGAGGGACAAAGAGAAAGATAAAAATATATATTTAAAAAGAAAGAGAAAGCGGAAGAGAGGGTTTCCGGTCAAGGAAGCAGGAGAAAATTAAAAAAATATATAACAAATGTCCGTTATCAGATCAAAAGATAAAGATACGGAGGCGTATCTATCAATATAAAGGCGAGAAGATTCAAGCTGACACACAGAGACGCCAGCCAGCAGCCAAAAGGACACTTCACGTCTCCCGTCAGCAAACAACCCTCGGGCACTCATTGTGAACACTGCGCTCTTCGCCAGCCACAGGCATTTTCATTGTGAAGCTCAACGCCTTTACCACCCACACACCGAAGACAATAAAGAAGCGTCCTATCTTCGTATATACGTATCTGTTGTTTATTGAAGTCTAGTAGTTGGTCGTAGCTGACTACTACATACTTCGCTACGTGACCATATATACCTGCAACGTATACAGATACACGATTTAGCAGCCGTGAATTTGAATAATAATAACATATAGCCATTTTGAGCCAGTACGTAACAATCAATCTGCTACAAATTGGACTGAAAATGTATCTATTCACTTCATCAGAGAAGGTTCCCTAGTTCGACAAGAATCAAGTAAAACAGAGGACACATCGGCCGAAACGTTGTGTATGCAACAATAAATATGAGGATAACAGTTCGAAAAATCTAAATAATGCAAATCATCAATCTTCGTCTCGAAATTTAAGACAAATATTTCTTATGATCATGTTTACTGATTGTGTTTTCAATTTTCACAAAACATTATGTTGCTGTTGTTGATGTTTAAAATTTCTATTAAAGGCCGATTGAGACGAAAATAAAATGCCCAACTTTTCAGTCGTCTATAGTTTAAATTTATTGTTTATTGGAATATTTACATCCATTCCAAAAGCTTTTCATATCTTCTTTTCTTCGATGACTAAATTTGATCGATTTCTATAATCGATTTTACTTATCGAACTAACTCTCTCATTCTATGATGATATTTCATAAGAAATCCAAATTCTTATTGAATTTTATCCTTTATATTCTCAAAGTTTTTCTTGAGGCTTTTGTCAGTTTTTAGCACTTTCGAATTCCAGTTGTTTACATCATCGCCTGCGTATGTTAATTTCTAAATATTTTTGCCTATTTCTCAACATTTGCATCATCTCATATAATTAATACTTTAACCAGCCAATTTGAATGACATTTGCAACCCTGCTATATCTTGTCTATTTACATTAATATTCTTGCTCTGGAGTTGCACCTAGCGTAAAGGTTATAGAAGATGCGCTTAAGGTCACAGTTACCACTGTAGTAAATAGAATTGGGACCCGACTTCAAATCCTGAATGTATTTGCCTCATACCCCATTTGTATGGGCTGGGCACAAGGCCTCGTTTTAATGTGGGCCCACCCAAAAGCCGAAGCTCATGGGTGAGAAAAACAAAAATTGCGTTGATCCTTTCGGCATTCTCCCTCAAAGGGGCGCCTCAGGCGCTGGGCAATAAACCCAGCCCTGCCCCTTTAAGTCAAGGGGGCAAGTATTGCCTGGGGGGATAGCCCCCTGGGATCGACGCTATTAACTTGTAAGGTCCAGCGGCCGAAGCTCACTGGCCCCCGGTCGAAACCGGAAGTCTGATATGTTGGACATATCAAGATATATCCTGAACAAGGCTGTTTGGGTTTCACCCCTAACTAATGCCTTTCAGAAAGGCATGAAATTTTATATTCTTCTCCATACCCATTATTGGGCAGACTGGGTTAGTTAGCCCTAGTTAGAAAGAAAACTTAATTTAAAACAGTTTTACTCAGCTTAAGATTTGATCGTGTGTCACATCCTGCCCGTGGCGAAGGAATTTGGTTAATACATATCCGCTCTGGACCACTACGAATAGGATTTCCTTTATTATCATTATTAATCATTTTTACTCGGAATGATTTACAGCCTTTACTGTTAATCAGGTAACAGCAAAGCTTTTCAGAACTCTCCTCAGTATTTTAGTATATCTGCGTCTGGATAAAAATTAATTATTTCCCCAATTGCTAATGTTCTGTTCTCTCTCTCTCTCTCTTTCTCTCTTTCTCTCTCTCTCTCTCTCTCTCTCAAATGCTCCAACATATCTAATAATAATAAAAACTGACAACCTCATTCCCTATTTTATTCAGCCCTCTAACAATATTTACATATTTTTCAACTTTTCATTTTCTTTCAGTTTTACTCTCTGGTAAAGACACACAGCCGTCTACCCATCAACACCGAAGTGTGAATTAATGGTACCAATGTTGTCGTCTACAAAGATAGGTTTGTCATTGAATAACCCACAAAAGTTGATATGCTATTAAATAAAGAAACCAAACTTCCTGATCATTTGTTTTACGATAATTTTTTTCTTGTCTTCATGAAACAAAACAGAACACAATAGTACCAAATGGTAAATATTTTGTCCAATGTCGAACACATAAAAACACTACATAAAAAAATAATAAATAAATCGAAGAAAGCTTTTATTAGAAAATATGTTTTTCTCTATCTTGAGAGAGTCGCATAAAGGTGTGTGTCATTGTATTGCACAGATTGAATCTTGTTTAAATATCATTGACGTTTGAGAACGTTTATCCAAAATCCTTCAAAAGACAATTTTGAGTCTTAGTTTGAAAATCTGCTTTTGTGCTTCTTTCACAAATGGTAAAAGAAAAAATTCTGAGAGCTTAATTTTTGTTAGACAGTCACTCAATTTCCAAATTTGACAAGATAAGACGATTGGCGGGTTTTTACATTTTACGCGTTTAAAGAGACAGCTTAAACTTTTAAGAACAAAATCAATAAAGTAATTACCAGATACCAGTGTATGCTCTGTTGCTTATCTACTCGTTTAACTATGATAAGCAATCAATATTTATTGGGAAAATGTCTTAGTCATATATTGTTCAAAGTGAGAATTATTCTATGAATTCTTTTCTTTTTTTGCCTCTGTTTTTTTTTTTTTTTTTTTTTGAGGGGTTTACTGTTTGTACGTCTTTCGTTATTTTTGTTACTTTAATATCCGTTGGTTAAATCAAATTCTTATTTGATACCCATCAGGTATTAAGCTACCGGATGTTTGTTTATAAATATTTCCAATGACGGACAGAAAATATCTCTCCCATGTAGAAGTTTTCACGAAGTTTCTTCTTATAGATTCACCTGAGTTGGCCGACAGTCAGTATGGAATAAGTCAAGTCTTTAAAAACATTAACGTAAAACTTAAAATTGAATGGAAAAGGATATTTTCCTTCCAGGTCTTGGGCGATAATGACTCTCCACAACTTCTTTTGTCAATAAAATGAACACTACCATGACTCTCTTGGAATTGACAAAGGTATTCTCTTTCTTTCGACAAATTACAATTCATTTTCTTTCCTTTTCGAAGTCCGGTTTTACGCTCTCTCTCTCTCTCTCTCTCTCTCTCTCTCTCTCTCTCTCTCTCTCTCTCTCTCTCTCTCTCACGCATACCTACACAGTCACCCTCCCTCTCTCTCTCTCATTGGGAATATATTATATATATGAAGTGGTCAAACGATGTGTTTAAAATGGTGAAGGCCGACAATTTTTAGGGAGATCATGTGCTTAATTAAAGTCATACCTAATTTGTTAATTAATTAATTATAATTAAATGAATTAGGCGTGCATATCGGTCTAAATGTAAAGCGTAAACAAATCGAGAAAAAGTCGATCTCTGTATGGGCTGAAATGTACATACAGAGATCGACTTTTTCTCGATTTATTTACGCTTTACATTTAGACCGATATGCACGCCTAATTCATTTAATTATAATTAATTAATTAACAAATTAGGTATAACTTTAATTAAGCACATCATCTCCCTATATATATATATATATATATATATATATATATATATATGTTGAAAATATAAATAAGGAAAGAAAATGTTGAATGGATGAAAATGGTTTAATGAAATCCTACACGTGTTTCGGTGGAGAGTTTGTCTTATACATATGTATTCTATTTATTACTATTATAAATATACAATAAAATAATAATGAAAATAGAAAAATATACATTTTTAAGTATACAGAGAAACGGCCTTCATCAGGGCGAGATATTTTATATTTAAATTTAAAATATATAAAATATCTTGCGCTGATGAAGGTCATTTCTCTGTATACTTAAAAATGTTATATTTTTCTATCATTATTATTTTATTGTAGGCATAGGCTGAGTCGATAACTAAAATATAGTTAGAATTATAACATTAAATCTTAACCAAATACACTAGATATCTTCAGGAATAGTTATTAATTTTAAATGGAGAGATGCAGAAATAGAACAGTGAAACGCTATAAAACATACGAATTGACATAGCGTGTAATGGCTTCAACTTATTCAAATATAAGGTAGGGTCCTGAAGAGATCGCATAGATTGAAACCCTGTAGATCCATAACTATTTCCACAATTTATACACATACACACACATATATATACATATATATATATATATATATGTGTGTGTGTGTGTGTGTGTGTGTGTGTGTAATATTATGAGAATTGAGAAAAAAAACACTCTAGTTCAAGTAAACAAGTAATGTTTATTTCGCCTAAGCTGCAGTGCTTCGATCTGTTTCAATAGATTCAATCGGATTCACTTCCACTTTTTCTTCACACACACACACACACACACACACACACACACATATATATATATATATAATATATATATATATATATATATATAATATATATATATATATATATATATATATATACAATATGATAACCTGTCATTTACTCAATAAAGAGCTTCCCATCCTCAGAAGAATACTGGAACTGAAGTTGTCTTAGCGGCTGCTACATTCGTTCTGCCTTGGGTTTCCAAATTCTGTGTGTGTATGTGTATGGTTGGGATGCTTGCTTATGTGTGTTTGTGTGTGTAAGTGTGTGTATGCGCGTGCCAAATGTAAGCGTATGTATGTCTGTGTGTCTGATCATTTCTTTTTATTTTATTTTATTACTATTCCAGATTTCCTTTTATAATATATATATATATATATTATATATATATATATATATATATATATATATAAACCAGATATATATATATCGCTTATAAACCAGTTTCTTTAAGTTAGATTCGCTTGATATCTACAAAGGGGAATGAAGAAAATGTACCGTAATAAAATCTAAGTCATTAAAACCTTACACTTTGACATGTTCTAGTTTAACAACTTAATTAACAAATTAACTAATTCGTTTTCTGTATTTTAAACAACTGCATAAATACTTTAGATTGCAAGGATCTTAGAGAAGTGATAAGTTTAAATAAACTAAAAAATGAAAAAATGAGAATGAGAATAAAAAAGTTTAATGAGTTTGAAAAGTAATTTAGAAATGAATTACCATGTTCACTTACACAGATCGAAACTTCTGGTCGATAGTCTAATTACTATTTAGATTTGCCTAGATTTATTGCTGAATGGATTGTGCAATCTTTATTGACTAGGGACTTGATAAAAATCCTTTCTGGGTTAACTCAAACTAAAATCGTGCTACCAAAAATTCCCAACCCTATTGCCCTTATGGCAAGCCCCAACCCCTTTTTATCGAATTATATACCACTAGGATACAGAGGATGCATTGCAGCAAGGTGCGGTGGCTGGTCTCTACTGATGTCCTGGGAATTACGTTAAACTCAACTGATGGTGAGGTTCCAGTTCTGGAGGTTTGGGGAATGTGAGCACCCCTTCATCACCATTGCTCCCTGGTCCACTCTGAACCGGAGTGGTAGTACCTGTTAGGGTCCCATCTATGGGTTAAATAGAAAAATGTATTTATATAAAAAATTGTATTATCCATTAAGAATTGATTTATTTCAAAACTTTATCGGCATTAAATGACCCATTGAGGTTGGTATGCCGTAAAACAAAACAAAACTATCAAATCAAACTAAAATCCTTTTCACAAGTTTATTTTCTGCATTAATATTTTAATATGTCACACATTCCAATAGATTAGCCTTAAAGTTTTTTTTTGTCCATTAGAACCTTGGAACATACCCAGTTCATAGCTAACCTCCACGTTCAAAGGGTCGGCAAAGTCCACAAGATTATTATTAATGGTATTATTATTATTATTATTATTATTATTATTATTATTATTATTATTGTTGTTGTTGTTGTTGTTGTTGTTGTTAGTTAGTTAGTTAGTTAGTTAATTAGCTTTTATTATTCTATTTTATTTTATTATTTTATTCTTATTTATTTACCTTTATCCTGTTTATTTATTTCTTATTTATTCTGTTTGTGTTTTTATACTTATTATATGGATGTGTGTATGTGTGCTTGTGTTTGTGTGTCTCTCTGTGGGTGTAGTGAGGTCAAATGACCTTAACTTTCCGACACAACTTATCATTCCATCAAATTCGATTTATTTTTTTAATGGTATCGACCTTTCCCTTCGTTTGAATTTGACTGTAAAGCCCGGGGGAAAAACCGTCTTTACACCTGCTATACTTTCTCATTCGTACGATCTGAATATTTAACGTTTTAATCAATTATAACGTAAAAACCTATTTAATGATTTAAAATCAAGATTTTTTTTATCCTCTATCTTATTTTTGGGGAGCGTTATCAGCGTATATTTTTACGGGGTTAGATTTATCCTGAATTTAGATAAACATTGGACATACATTTGTCACGGAACAGCTGGCTAAGAATTATAAATGTCACATACTGGTCTGCTTCAGCTTGAATCAATCAGTCAATAAAGACTGCCAGGATATTGGCAGGAGCTGCAGCTAAGATATTATAGCTTAGCCTTTTTGATAGATAGATAGATAGATAGATAGATAGATTCGAAGTGAAACTAACACATTTCTGTTAATCAAAGGTTTACCAGAGGGGATTTAATTAATATATCGATATATATTTCAACATGATCAGAATACTATAATAGGTAATACACTTTGATGAATCTATAGCATAATTAAAATAGAATACAGACTACACACACACACACACACGCGCGCGCGCATATATATATATATATATATATATATATATATATATATATATATATATATATATATATATAAAGATAAAAGTCTAACCGCATCAGCGTGGATATGGCAGTCCTATATTGTGACATCAAACAGACAAAGTCTGGTAGTATCGTGAGATACTGCTGGGGCGCTCTGGGTTAGTAGTAATGATGCTTCCGCCCCGAAACCATGCCTGAACCCAGAGTCATCATCTGATGAAGGCTTTGTTGGTTGCAATGCCACTGTATAAATAGCAGTCATTGTATTATATATATATATATATATATATATACATATATATATATAACTTAAAATAGCGAAGAACTTTTTTCGGGCATCATGTCCCCAAAATGTATACGTCCTTCCCATGATGAACCACAGAAAATTATATATGGAAAAATACACATAATCCACTTGGTTTGAGGATGCTCTATCAATAATATTGACCACTCTTACTTTTATATATAACACAATTAATTATTATCAACACACACACACACACACACACACACACACATATATATATATATATATATATATATATATATATATATATATATATAAAGCTGATTTGTCTATATGTTGTTTATTTGCGTCCGAAGATCAAGTAAAATTGTTTCAGACTAACAAAACATTTTGCGTCAAAAATGTCTGAGTATCTTCCTATATAACTTGATGAAGTTAAAATTATGTCATATAATTTAGATATTTTTTTATGAATCGCCTATTTAAAAACGAGAAAACTGGTTATAAGAAAAAGTAAGTCTAAAAATGAATAGATATGTTTGATTATTCATTTTCAACGTATTAAGAGGATGTAGATTTTCTAAGGAACTGCATTGTGATTGGGTGATAGATACGTGTTAAGAGAGACAGTCTCAGGTTTAATAAGATTCTAAAATATAGTCGGGACTGGATTCGAAGCAAAACAACTGCTTAAATGGGGGGAGCGTTTAGACCCCGCCAAAGAGGATTTAAACCTCAAGGGTTAATTTGAAATAGATTCCGTAAAGCATTTAAGGTCTCCCCCCCCCTCTCTCTCTCTCTCTCTCTCTCTCTCTCTCTCTCTCTCTCTCTTCCAAGTAACAACGGTGAAGTCCTTACACATACGTATGTGCGAGTGCGTGCGTGCGACCGAGCTAAAGGATGTAGCCGAAAGCATTTTGTATAAGTAAAATTCAAATTACTCGAGTGACCTAAATTAGTATTCTAATCTAAAGTAGAAATGAATAGTTCCAAAAATTAAATCACTACATCAAAATATAACTAATATATTGAATAAGCAACCGAAAGTCTGTTAAACATTGAATACTACTACGAATATTTCTATACTAAGTGATTTAGTCTAAAGACTTGATTCTGACAAGAGTAAGAATGCATACAATAGCTTGTTAGTCCTATTCATACCTGGAAGGTAATGCGATTATTGAGGATCCGTCAACCAATGTAGAATTTCAATGGTGAAATATATTTGTCATGCTATCTGGCAATAAAACTAAACACCATAATGTGAATGAATGTCTTTCGTAAGTGAAACCTAAACATAAAAACCTCTACCAAAATTTGAACCCACTTAGCTCATTCTACTTTCCGTGCTCGCAATCATTACGCCACTTCGCACCTCGACATCAGCAGTTTAGCCTAATCATGAAAGAGCTAAACTTTATACTTAGCTTTTACGCCATTCGACAGCAGCATATTAACTGTGGACATATACTTCATAGAAAATATATATTTTAATAGAATATTACGTTTCTGGCTATGCAATTCTTTGGCAGACAAAAAAAAAAAGAAAACCTTAAAAAAACGAATAATTTACGCATAATAAAATTGCTGTGAAATATAAAATAAAACCATATTACGTCTTTCCTATATCGGCGCAATCCAGACAATTAATTTCTGCTATTTTAGCTTGAATTAAACCATACTTAAAAGGAACGGTTTAGCCCAGTCGGTAGATCATCCGCTTAGGAATAGCAAGTTTCCTTGTTCGATATCAGTCCTCGACAACTCAGCATGTGAGTAATACAGGTTGGGTAATTTTATGTGTGGTAAATTGGGGAGCTGACGGTTGGTTTTGAGATCCACCTCAGCAAAATAATCTCCCTGGTCTAACGCTAGTGAAAATGGGATAGAATCCTTCACTATATGGTTGATAGCGACAGTAGGCCACTCCGTCGACTTTATGGAAAGGATATAATAGTTTCTCATTCTTCTAATTACTTTTTATGTAACATCAAAATTTTCTCGATAGCACCAAACTAAGCGTTCGAAATATTTTCATTTCACTACTTCATTTCTGTAGACACGTTGAAACACGTTCCAGCATTTAGTTTTTTTTCCACCAGGTGTAACGGGTGATTAATCAGTGAAATCTCCGTGACAGCAAGTCACCACAGGTCTTCAGGTCTCTTTTATGTATTCTAGGTGACTCTGAGTCCTGTGGTCTACATTTATTTTTATTGTTACTACAAAGAAAATCGACGAATGTTTGTGCCTCTCAGATATCTAGATCAACATAAAAATCCATTATAAATACTCCAAGTAAAGGAAATACACTCCCTGTTATTACCTAGAAAAAAATTGTACATATTTAAAAAGCAAATAACAAGAGATTTGCTTCTGTTTGCCAACTTAAAAGCAGTGTCATAATATTGGGTTTGATCCCACGTAATTCAATCTAGGGGAAAACTGCACAATCCCCGTTGCTTCGGCTACAAAGGCTTCATTGTGAATAATGTTACTTCTTTATGGGTACAACTGGGAGTTATTTATCCATAAATGAAATCTTCAAGGTTGAGCCACACGAGCTTCACTCTAAAATCCTATCTTGCGCGAAGACAAAACAAGGCTTTTATTGATCTGAATTCATACTGGAACAAATACCATACAGAATTCGTAAATAGGTATTCCTTATATACACATCTTATTATAATGGAGATTGTGGGTTTGTCTGTCTGTAACCGAAACTATATTACTATACAAGTCACAATTCCCTTTAGTTATTTACATCACATTCTCCATGATTTTAATTTTATTTAAACCTCAATTATTAATAAAATCGTTTTACATTATTAATGCTGTTGACCATATCTACGTACTAATAACATGCAATTGTATTTATATATACAACAAAATAGCGGTTTACAGTTTGAACGAGAAGGCTAATTTGCATATTGATATTTAAAATTTTATTTTAATAAACATGTGCTTGATATTATTGATTTCTAATTGTTTGGTTTTATCTTAAGAAATATAAACAAAAATCTCGTGGATAAATCTTAAAAGAAATTTATTTACAAGAAATAACTGTAATATTATCCTTTACTTCCTATTTTAACTAAATAGTTAAATTAGGAAAATTTACCAATGAAAGGGGGGAGTAATGGAAAATGATGGAATAGTTAGTTTCAAAGTTATTCTATTTTTCGATTATACCCCCTCTGTTGCAGATCTTTTTATCTGCATTCTTAGTCAGTTTCATTAGCCTTTCTAATTTGATATGATATTTTATTATATCAAAACTTAAATACTTGCACCCGGAGGGTGCATATATTTGCTAGTGATTGTAAGTAAAAGAAAATATTACAATGTCACCGTGGTCTAAATCTCAAAGCGCCAAGATGGTTAAAAGTTATTGTTTTTTTATAATAGTTACAATTCTGGCCCAGAATTAAAATAGGCACATTAATTATGTGTCCACTCATCTATCAATGTAAGAACATGCATTTAGTGATTTGCTTTCTCACGTGGACTAATATAAAGGTTTATTATCAAGGCAAAATAAAAGAAATTCTGGTGCCCACAACCTGTAACTAACCCCAAGCCCATTTCTTTTAATTAAATGCACTGGAGGGGAGACGCATGGCGTAGCAGTTATAATCTTGAAAATGGACACCGCGACACGATCTCAAATTCTGGATGAAACTGTTTGCGTTTCTCTCACACCCAGCTATGGGTAAATAGAAGAAAATATTGGGTTATTTAGCCTTGGTACATCAACTGGTCTAGGAGAAAGAAAACTGAATACAGAGGAAGTGACTGAATAATTGACCTTGTGTCCCATCCTCTCCATTGTAGAGGGTTTGAGTATATGCATACTATATGTAGAGGTATGTGGTGTGGTGGTTAATGTCGTAGGAAATGGGCACGCTGAGATGAGTTCAAATCCTGAATGAGACTGTTTGCATTTTATATAGCGCTAATCTCATTGGGAAAGGTATGCATCCACACATCTAACGGGTAAATAATAAAGTAAATGGGATCTTTAACTTTAATTAGGCAACCAGTCTAGGAGAAGGAACAGTCTGAATTCTAACCTGTTAAACCCCTCCATGTATCACATCTTACTCGTGGATAGATTTTGGTAAATTCGTACATACATACGTCATAAGTGAGAAAATGGACCAGGCACATTTCCACAAATCTTGGACCCTATCTAACCGGAAGATAAGAGAAGGCTGATCCTAGCCCCGGGAGCACGCAGATCGGACAAATATAATTTTCATTCATCTTTTGTTTCTCTTTTCTTTTACCGTGTTTTCCAGTCTTGTTTTTGACTACACATCTCATCTAAAATCGATTGCAAATGTTTAATGTTGATTAGACTTTATGAAGATGGGAACGATTCGTGTCGATAGCATCAAAGTGGCCGCGTCTAAAGGAAGAAGAAGAAGAAGAAGAAGAAGAAGAAGAAGAAGAAGAAGAAAAAGAAGAAGAAGAAGAAGAAGAAGAAGAAGAAGAAGAAGAAGAAGAAGAAGAAGAAGAAGAAGAAGAAGAAGAAGAAGAAGAAGAAGAAGAAGAAGAAGAAGAAGAAGAAGAAGAAGAAGAAGAAGAAGAAGAAGAAGAAGAAGAAGAAGAAGAAGAAGAAGCCATTTGAAGAAGAAGAAGAAGAAGAAGAAGAAGAAGAAGAAGAAGAAGAAGAAGAAGAAATGTTCGTTTGGGTTATTTTAATATTCAGATCAGCGTTCATATGAGAGAAAACCATTCATTCCGTTAAAGAGCTGGAGGATATGATCAAAGATCGACAAAGTTAGCGGCCATGGCCAAAAAATTATTACTTCCTCCAGACAAACCGGATATTTGGAATCGATTTAAAATGCCATTATCCTGACTATAATGGTGCGAGATTCGAATATTTAATGGCTAGAAAGAAAAGAAAAGAAAAAAACAAAAAGGAGAAGAGAGAAGAGGAAAAAAAGAGAATAAAAAAGTCCACTGTCCCAATGAACGGAAATTCTTTCTTTAATTGTTTCTCTTTTTTTCTCCTCAAATTCCATTCTTATTATTTGTGTTCTAGTTTTTATTCTTTCCTTTTTGCGTAATAAAACATTTTTGAATCACGTTTTTTTTTTTCAATTGCTGTTTTAGTTTTATTTCATTTTGATATTTACTTTAACATTCACTATTCATCATCATCATCATCATTATGATTATTAAATCAGTAGTAGTAGTAGTAGTAGTAGTAGTAGTAGTAAGAGGAGAAGGAGCTGGAGGAAGAGTGCAGATTTTTTATTTAATGATTTTTTAAAGCTAATACTTTTTGTGTTGGGGTCAGTATAGACAAAGTGACACTCAGTTTTAAAACCTCCAGCACTCTCCTTAGTACTAAAGAAACGATTTATTGATATCTTTACTTGAATCTATCTCATCGAAACTATTTACATAGCACCAATACCAAGCGTTCGGAATCTTTTTATTTCAATATTTATTTCATTTATCTAGAAACATCGAAACATCCATTATTATTATTATTTGCTCCTTTTGAGTTTTCACATCAGCATTAGCTGATGGTCTTTCACTGGTGTCTGAGTGACAGCAAGTCTCCTCAGGTCTCCAGGACCCTTCTGAGTATTCTGGCAGATTGCCGCAGTGCAGTGTTCTGAATGGTTTCAATCCTTCCTCTGATTTCCAAACATTCCGGACCCTTTTCCAATCCTTTTGGGACTGTTCCAAGTGCACCAACTACAACTGGTATCACCTTCACTTTCATATTCCATAACTTTTTTAGTTTTCTGGCAAGGTCCAGATATTTGTTCATTTTTTGATTCACCTTCCCAACCCAGTCGTGTCTAGATTTGTATTCTCGTTGTGCTAGTTTGCTACATTCGCAGAGTATATGGTTTACAGTCTCATCTCTATTCCCTCAAAGTCTACATTTACTCTTTTGTTGGGTCCTATCCATTTTCGCTTTGATGTAGTTTGTCCTTATGGCATTATTTTGTGCAGCAATTAAAAGTGATTCCGTTTCTCTTTTGAGGTTTCCTTTTCTTAACCATGTCCAAGTCTTTTCATGGGCAACCTCTTCAATTTGTCGTTTGAAGCGTCCATATAATATTTTTGTTTTCTAGTCTTTGTTGTTTTTCTGATTGTCCATCGGTCGCCTCTACTATTGTTGGCCGCCATGAGTAATTTCTCTTTGCTCTTTCTTGTGTAATCTTCAAGTTGTTGGATTGTTGTTTCTACGCAGTCCTCTATGTTGGTAAGACCTCTTCCCCCTTCCTTTCCTGACACATATAATCTATCTCTATCATCTCTAGGGTGGAGAGCCTTGTGCATTGTCATTAATCTTCTCGTCCTTTGGTCAATCTGTCTGAGTTCTTCTTTTGTCCATTTTAAGAATGGTCCTGAGTATCTTATAATGGGAACAGCCCAGGTATTGATTCCTTTGATCAGATTTCTGCTGTTAAGTTTGGTTTCTAGAAGTTTTCTAGTTCTCCTTATATATTCTTTTTTAACTTTTCCTTCCATTTCTGTTTGCATGATATTGTCCGCTTCTAAAATTCCTAAGTATTTATAGCTTTCATTTTCATCAAGAGATTTCATAGTTTCCTGATTTGGCAGTTGTTATTATTATTATTATTATTATTATTATTATTATTATTATTATTATTATTTGTTGAAAGTTTTTAACCCTTTAGCTGCCAAGTTTTCCTAATGACTGTATCAAATTTTCTGGTATTCTTTACCTGTATGATGGGATATTTTAAAGTTTACTATCTATTCATTTCAGACCCATTCTATTCTATTAATGTATTATTATTATTATTATTATTATTATTATTATTATTATTTGAGTCATTCTGCTTAATTATAATGAACAAACCATCAGTTTTTAAACTTTGCTTGGATGTGGTATGTGTAGGCTTACACTACTGTGAGAGCCGCTATGAGCGGATTAAAGTATGCAAAGAATTAACGTTAATTTTAATTGGTGGTTCATCACTAAAGTCTCAGTAACAACAAGTTCCCTCGCGTCTTCAGGTCTTTTTTAAGAATTCTAGATGATTTTAACAGTGCTGTGGTCGGGGTAGTTTGCTGCATTCGCTTATTATATGATTAACTGTTTCGTCTTTTCTTCCACTCATTTTTCAATTGCTATTCCGTTGTGTCGTATCTTTTTTGTTTTGATATTTGTTGTTAGCGGTGTTGTTGTTGTTGTCGTCTTTCTTGTTTGTTGTTGTTGCTGTTGTTGCTGTTCTTCTTCTTCTTCTTCTTCTTCTTCTTATTATTATTATTATTATTATTATTATTATTATTATTATTATTATTATTATTTACTCCTTTTGAGTTTTCACATCAGTGTGAGCTGATGGTCTTTCACTGGGATCTGAGTGACAGCAAGTCTCCTCAGGTCTCCAGGACTCTTCTGAGTATTCTAGCAATTTGCAACAGTGCAGTGTTCTGAATGGTATCAATTCTTCCTCTGATTTCCAAACTTTCCAAACCCTTTTCCAATCCTTTTGGGACCGTTCCAAGTGCACCAACTACAATTGGTATCACTTTGACTTTCATATTCCATAACTTTTTCAGTTCTCTGGCAAGGTCCAGATATTTGTCCATTTTTTTCATTTTCATTTAGCTACACCCTGTGATCTGCTGGAACTGTAAAATCCACCAGTTGACAAGTTCTTTCTTTTTTGTTAATCAACATTAGGTCTGGCCTCCTTGCTGGGATAAGGTGATCCGTTTTTATTTCAAAGTCCCCGAGAATTTTATGTGTTTCGTTCTCAAGAACAGATTCTGGTTTATGCATATACCATTTTGTTGTATGGTCAAAATTAAATTTTTTGCATAATTCCCAGTGGATCACCTTCCCAACCCAATTATTATTATTTCACTCCTTGTATTCCGCAATAGGGATAGCTGCTGGTATCCACAGGAGTCTGAGTGACAGTGAGTCTTCTCAGACTTGTCTGAGTTAACAGTGCTGTTGTTTGGATGGTCTCGATACTTCCTCCAATCCATTTTCCACACCCTTCGTGACTATTCCAAAATCACCGACTGTAATTTCTACAACATTGACCTTTATGTCCATAGTATTTTCAGTTCTCTGGCAAGGTCTAAGTATTTGATTATATTTTCCTTTTCTTTCATTTTCACTCTGTGGTCCGCCGGTACGGCAAAATCCACTAGTTACTACAATCTACTACAAACAAGCTAAAAAAACAGCTAAAAACAACCCACTTGATACACACTAAAATACCTTTTACAAACTTAAAAAGAACCATAAACATATACACAAAACAAAAATGGCAAAATTATTGGAATAACTTCCAAAATAACAAACTACATGAAATAATGCCACAAATAGGAAAACTTCAAATAAATCAAACCAAAATATCCAGAAAAGAAGAAGTAATATTATCCAGACTAAGAATAGGACACTCATACATTACCCATTCATACCTCCTCAAAAAAGAAGCAGCCCCATATTGCATACCATGCCAAAAACCCTACACAATCAAACACATTTTAACAGAATGTAGCAACCTAAAGCAAATACGAAAAAAATACAACCAAACAACAAATCTAAAACAGATATTCTACCAAATAAACCAGAAAAACTACTCGGATAAAAAAAGAGGCACACATACAACAAAATCTAAAAATCTTCCCAAAAAATGAAAAACAAAAAATATATGTTAAAAAGAATCATCTAAAAGTTCCATTCACAAAAAATATGTCAAAAAAAAAAAATCTTTAGAAAATTAAACATTATCACCAATTCATTTCAAAAACGTAGTTCGCATTAAATGACCCATTGCGGTTGATATGCCGTAAAACAAGAACAAAATCAAAAACAAACAAGAATAAACCAATGATATCTATAGATGACCAATCCCTAAAATGTATCTGTCAGAGGAGATATCTGAACACTCTTGTTCAGATATCTGTTAATTCTCCTTCTCAATTTGTTTCTTCTACTCAACATTTTCGTTATAGTGTTTTAGCGTTTCTCTAATATGAACTCGGGAATTTTCAACAGTCTCCTTCTCAGATGTTTTGCAAATTTCAAGATAATTCTTTTTGAGATCAGAACCAGAATTTTTTGGTGTTTTGCGTGTAAGTTTTCTTCTGGTCTAGTAACTTTTATTTCTTTTCGTATCGTCTGATTCTGTGTCATTCAACTGTTGTATAGCCGCTTGACCGGACTTCAATAAACAACAGATATGTATATACTAAAATAGGACCCGTCTTTATTTTCTTCGGTGAGTGAGGGTGAGGGCGGCGAGTGTTCACAATGAAAATGCCGGGTGGCTGGCGAAGACAGCGACGAGTGTTCACAGTAGAAATGCCCGAGGGTTGCCGGGAGACGACGTTATCTTCTCGGCTGCTGCTGGGATCTCTGACTTCGGCACGAATCCTCTGGCCTTTATATTGATAAGTACGCCCACGCATTTTTATCTTTTGATCTGGTTTTTACATTCGCTAAATATGCCTACGTATTTTTCGTTTAATCTGATAACGAGCATTTGTTATATATTTCTTTATATTCTCCCTGCTTCTTTGACCGGAAAACCTCTCTTCCGTTTTCCCTTTTTTTAATATATATTTTTATCTTTCTATTTTTGCCGGAAGCTTCCTCTTCCGGGCGACGATGATACAAGACCAACCAGCAGATGCTGTTTCGGGCTTTTTAATAAGTCTTGGCATGTCACCTTTATTTGTGATATCTTGTCTTGAGTTTCTTTTTGTTTCCCCAGACCGATGCCATTTCACACGTCTTCATTAGATTCTTTTTAAAATTCATCCTTTTCAAAGCTGACTCTTTGCTTTCTTATATCCCTACATTAGATCTTGTGAAATAAATATTTTTAGAAAAAACAAACACATGATGTTATAACTCGCTGACCGAAATATGTTTCGACCTTTTATTAAAACGGTCTTCATCAAGAGCGAAATGTTTGTGATGGAGAGACGGTGTGAGTAAACCGTTTATATCATCATGTGTTTGTTTTTTTCTAAAAATATTTATTTCATACTGTCGGATTCATTTCCATTCGCTTTTTCATTAGATCTTGTATAGCCAGGCTACCACTGACTGAAGAAAAAGCCACATAAACAAATTGATTTACTTTCTCTTGGGAAATATTCTGCTTAAGCATGTTCTTTCTATTCGGGATTGTTTTGTTTGATGTTTCCAAGGCCAATTTAACATGCTTTTCATGTTCAATTTTCTTTATTTCCGATCTGTCGTTGACTTTTATTTTGTTTAGAGACACCCCTTTACTTAGGGTGTTGTATTGACTCGATTTTCTGTCGTTATTATGCTGAACATTTCGTTGCTTTTCTTCTTCATCGGTTTGATCATTTGACCCGCAGATTATATTACATCATTGTTCTCTTGATAGTTGTCATCGCAGGTTACTTTCTTTTGACGCAGAATTTATTATTATTTACTCCTTTTGAGTTTTCACATCAGTGTTAGCTGATGGTCTTTCACTGGAGTCTGAGTGACAGCAAGTCTCCTCAGCTCTCCAGGATTCTTCTGAGTATTCTAGCAGATTGCAGCAGTGCAGTGTTCTGAATGGTTTCAATCCTTCCTCTGATATCCAAACTTTCCAAGCTCTTTTCCAATCCTTTTGGGACTGTTCCAAGTGCACCAACTACAATTGGTATAACTTTCACTTTCATATTCCATAACTTTTTCAATTCTCTGGCAAGGTCCAGATATTTGTCCATTTTTTCATTTTCCTTTAACTTCACCCTGTGATCTGCTGGAACTGCAAAATCCAGCAGTTGACAAGTTCTTTCATTTTTGTTAATCAACACTAGGTCTGGCCTTCTTGCTGGGATAAGGTGATCCGTTTTAATTTCAAAGTCCCAGAGAATTTTGTGCGTTTCGTTCTCAAGAACAGATTCTGGTTTATGCATATACCATTTTGTTGTGTGGTCAAAATTTAATTTCTTGCATAATTCCCAGTGGATCACCTTCCCAACCAAGTCGTGTCTAGTTTGTATTCTCGTTGTGCTAGTTTGCTTCATTCGCAGAGTATATGGTTAACAGTCTCATCTCTATTACCGCAAAGATTATTATTATTATTATTATTATTATTATTATTATTATTATTATTATTATTATTATTTCACGCCTTGTGAGTTTCTCACATAAGCGTAAGCTGATGGTGTGAGTGACAACAAGTTTTCTAAGCTTTCAAGGACTCTTCTGAGTATTCCAGCTGATTTCAACAATGTTGATGTCTGGATGGTCTCAATTCTTCCTCTGATTTCCAGTTCCTCTAGTATTTTTTCTAAGCTTTTCGGAACCATCCCAAGAGCACCAACTAAACTTTCACTTTCATATTTCACAATTTATTTTTCAATTCTCTAGCAAGGTCAATGTCTATCTTTTCGTTTTCTTTCATCTTCACCCTGTGATCTGCTGGAACTGAAAAATCTACCAGTTAACAAGTTCTCTTTTGCTTATTAATCAATATTAGTTCTGGTCTTCTGCCGGGGATGAGACGATCTGTCTTTATCTGAAAGACCCAGAGAATTGTATGCATTTCATTCTCAAAAACAGATTCTGGTTTAAGCATATATAGTTTTGTTGTATGGCCAAAATTTATTTTTTTGTACAAAACCCAGTGGATCATTTTTCTCAACCCAGTCGTGCCTATCCTTGTTTATTACATTGTTAGTCGTCTCCAAACATCCTACATTTGCTATTCCGTTGTGTCTTATCTATTTTTGCTTTGATATAATTCGTTCTCATTGCATTCTTCTGTACTTCAATTGTGAACGACTCAGTTACTTTCTTGATGTTTCTTTGTCCACTATTTTCATGCGCAATTATCATTATTATTTCACTCCATTAGAATTTTTGACACACGCCTTAGCCAGTGGTTCACTGGAGGCTGAGTGACAGCAAGTCTACTCAGTTCTCCAGGAGTCTTCTGTGTATTCTAGCCGATCTTAACAATGCTGTAGTCGGGATGGCCCCGATTCTTTCTCTGATTTCCAGCTCATCCTGACTCTTTTCCAGACCCCTGGGGACCGTTCCAAGGGCACCAATTACAGTTGCCACGAAGTTTACCTTCACGTTCCACAGTATTCTTTGTTATCTGACAAGACCCAAATGTTTTTCTATCTTTTCGCTTTCTTTCACTTTCCCTCGTTGATCGACCGGGACGGCAAAATCCATGAGATGACAAGCTCTCTTCTTGTAAATCAACACTAGGTCTCGTCTCATGGCCGGTTAACATTTAATTTATTGAACAATTCCCAGGGAATCAACTTTCCCACCCAGTCGTGGCTAGTCTTGTACTCTCCTTGTGCTTGTTTACTGCATTCGCTTATTATGTGATTGACTGTTTCGTTTTTTTCCCCAAACATTCTACAATTGCTATTCTGTTGTGTTCTATTTTTGCGTTTATATAACTTGTTTTTATGGCATTGTCTTGTGCTGAGAGAGATTCAGTTGCTTTTCTTCCCACTTCTGTGGGGTTTTTTTTGTTTTTTTTTGCTTTTGTGATATTTGTGCTGGTTCATGTTACACTTACTGTTTCTGGCTGCTGCTATTAGTCTTTGCTCTTTTTAGTGTATTCTTTGAGTGCTTGAATTGTTGCACACAAAAAAATTTTCAATGTTAGTGAGACCACTTCCTCCTTCTTTTCCTGATACATATAGTCGTCTTTTACTGCATTTTGCTAGTTTGTTAAATGATTAACCATTTCGGCCCTGTCTCCACACATCTTACATTTGCTATTCCGCTTGTCCATATGTTGCAATTGCTGTTACTAGCTGCTGTAACTAGTCTCTCTTTTTTATAAACTTGTTTAAAATCAGGCAGAGTGTTGCTTTACTTTGTTGACTACTTTTTAATTCCGTCTCCTGTCTCAGTGTTGCATATCGTGCAGGTGGAAGTAGGATTTTCCGTTTAAACCGAAACAAAGAAAAGACGACAAAAATAACAAAGGACTTTTTCCGGTTAACGCGAACAAAGAAAAAAAAAGTAGAACAATGAAATCGGAAGTATATTTTTCCGCTGATAAGTATAATAAAGGAAAATGCGTGGGCGGTTTATATACATAAAAGAAAGTTGATAGCAGGGACGGCAGTTAAACAGAAGACTCGGAACAGAGAACAAGTGAGCTGACAGCCGCTCATGGTCCGTCACGGCCCACAGGCTGTGAGACCCACGTAGCCACCTCTCCCGCATCAGGAACCCTTCCCAGCAGCAGCCGAGAAGATAACTTCGTCTCCCGTCAACCTTGGGCAGCCCATTGTGAACACTGCGCTCTTCGCCAGCCACCCGGCATTTTCATTGTGAAACTCTACGCCCCTCACTAACCACACACTGAAGAAAATAAAGACGGGGCATATTTTTTATATAGATGTGTCTGTTGTTCATTGAATTCCAGTAGTAGTCGACAATACAACATCAGAATTAAACAATCAGTTTGTGTATTGGAACTAAGAAATGTCTTAATTCTATCTGATTAATTATCGTTTTTTTTTCATAACCTAGATAGATTTGACATGGGTTGCAATAAATAACTATCCCAATCAGTGGGTAAGTGTCGTCTACATAAACATATCTATTAACTTATTTCCTGAGGTAATCATTTGCTTTTTCAATTCTTCGAGAAGTATTCCGTTGAATTATTTTTTTTTCCGTGTTTGTAATACTTTCATCATTTGTAATACTTTCATCATTTGTTTTATCATTATAACCAATTGTCATCGAGTTTTTCTTCAAAACTTATTACTGTATTCATTACCTAATAAGTTTTGCATTAAGTAGATATTTATTTTTAGAATTTAAAAATATAACATTTTAAACTTAAGATCAGGATTTTCATATTTTAAATGAATTTTATATATCAATTTTTCATAGCAAAAATACTAAATTAAAGTTTGAAATAAAATAACTGATGCATTATAAAATTCATTAATTGTTAAATCAATACTGAAAATTTCATTAGAATCGGATAATTACCTGATTTTTGGTAAATTTGTTTTTCATCCCAAATGTTACGTTAAAATTGTAAACAAGCGCCTAAAACCATTGAAAAACAGCCAAAATGGCGTCGGCGAATAAAATTGACCAAAACAAATAGTTTTAAATCTTTTAAAAATAAAATGCATATGTAATGATATTTTTCTTTTTTAATGATGTTATTATGTTACTACTTATCGATTTAGACAAAGTTTAACCTAAAATAATAGATTTGATTATTCTTAATTCGCTTTTAAAACTCGTAGTATCCGATTTTTTTTGCTAGTCCCTAGCTTTATAATTATAACCAATTGTCAAAATCTTTTGATTGATGCCGTGTGCCTGTTATGTGAATATCATTTTTACATTCTAAACAGTTTAGTAATCCTCAATTTCGTTGTTTTTAAATATACAGTCTATCTGTACAATTTCTAAGACCGATTCCTGTTGATAGCATCAAAGTGGTCGCGTCGAAAAAAACGAAGAAACATCTTAATATTTCGATCTACGTACATATGTGAGAAAACAATTCATTCCGTTAAATGCATCGCCATTGTAACAGCATCTCGCAACAAGATATCTTTTGCTGAATATTCATGGTTATCAAACTACAGTCAATCTTGTACCACCAATTTTAACAATGTTGTCTTTTTACTTTTTTGAATTCTTTCTAAAAACCAATTTCCATCCCGATCGCTAAGCGGTGTTCTTTTCAGATCTTTCAAGTTATGCGGTAACTAGAGACTCCACTTTCGTTTCAAATTTCATATTTCTCAGTATTAAGAATGGTAACCATGGTGGACCATATTTCCACCAAATATTCTCTGCTTCTTACAATTTCAATCATCTTATCATCTATATTAACAGTTATTTTTCTTTGAATGATAAACAAACAAGTGTTAACAGACAATGATGGGTGTATTTATGATTTCATAAAACAAGCAATTTATATATTTGAAAAATGTTATCACTATGAAAGGCTATGTTAGGTTTGTAGTTAAGGTTGCATGAAAGAGAGTAGCAGAAATGAAAACAAAGTTTTGTACTCGTCACAGAGGCTTACTTGAGTTTGTGATTGTTGTAGTGGTGAAGAATGGAAGGCCATATTTGGAGCGTAACTCGTATCAATGTTTTAGGTGACAATTTGTATGGGATGAATGAGCGTTGTTTATTGTTGCATGAGTTAAATAGACGAGCGTTAGCTTGGTCGCTAATGAGTCTGGTAAATCTTCGAACATAAACACACATCCAAGTATTTGTCTATCTTTTCTTTTCAGCCTATGGTCTGTTGTGACGTTTTTTTGTTCTAGTTAATTAACGTTAGGTCTGGTCTTCTGGCCAGGAATAGGTGATCCGTTTATATTATTATTTTGTTATTAATAATAGTAGTTGTAATAGAATAGTAGTAAAGTAAAGTCGTCGGGGGGGGGGAATAAAGTCGGTATCAGCCAATCAGCGAGGGAGTATATCCCCTTTTCACTAGCGCTAGACTAAGGAGATTGTTTTTTGCGTCCGAGGTGGA
>CM042140.1:26660497-26687997 GCA_023376005.1 Doryteuthis pealeii
TGCGCCAGACTTGAACAGATGTCTGTCCTCAAATGTGTTGTGTCTGAAAAGAGAAAACCATGTGAAAGTTACAAATGAATGTGTTTTGTGTATGGAGAAGCATCTTTTAGTGAAAAAATTTGTACAAATTGGCTAAACATGGGATTTCTATGGCGACAAAGACAATCCATGCAGTGAAAGCACACTGACTCTCCGGTAAATTAATAACTCACATTCTTATCAATGTTTCATAAACATAAAATTCGAATTTATTTAATAGAATAGAATCCATAATCATAAAAAACAACCCGGTTAGAAACCTAATCGACCGAACAGAATAAATCACACGGCTTCAGTCGGAGAGGTATAAAACGTTTAAGTCTTATTTCTCTGAATTATTGAGATGAGGCTTGATAATTTGTATTATTTGGATTATTCTGACCATTGTCCTCATCTTTATTATTATCTGTACAATGTTTTGGTTAATGTGACCAGATTTCGGGAAAGCTCCCGAGTCCGACAAGAGTACCGGGGGCACATCGGCCGAACGTTGTACAGATAACAATAATGATGAGGACAATAGTTCCGAATAATCCAAATAATACAAAGTTTTAAGTCTTGCAAAAAATTGTGTTTCATGCAGAATCACAACTTGTGATTGACAAGTTGATTTGGCGAGTTTCGTGTGTGGCGTGTCTGGTTGGCCTAGGGGTAGAGTCTCTGACTCTGCATTCTGGATTTCTCCGTTTGGATCTCTGTCGGGGGGAGATCGTAGGTATACACTGCTGATGAGACCAAAATTAGGTCGAAACAGCTGTACAGTATTTCTTACGCCGCACTCGGTATTCGCCGATTTTGCTTGTCATGATGATTCCAATTATATATATATATATATATATATATATAGATAGCTGTACTGCTTGAGTTCAATTCTTTTGATATATTACCTCGGAAATAATAAAAAATCAGGTCATTGTTATATTATTATGCATTGTGATAGCTTTCTAAATCAACTTCCTAACCATATATATATATATACAGCATTTTTCTTTATACAAGTTTTGTTGAAGTGTACAGACAAGAATCGTCTGTACAGTTCAATTGTATATATATATATATATATTATATATATATATATATTCTCTGAAGACTCTACTTCTGCCTCGGGTGACAGACAGGGCCAATCACAATTTACAATTCGTGACCATGACAAGATCCGAGGTCCAGGGTGCTACATCAAGCACACATTCTTACAGCAAGCCCACTGGAAGAGATGTTGAACTCTGTTAACGTCTTTCTTTCAGGTGTTGTTTTTTTTTCATTCCTATACATTCGCGCCACGTTATCGTTATCTTTTAATGCTACACTTATCGGTTCCTTTCATTGCTAAAAAAAAGCAACAAACGTGTTATAACATTTAAATGTTTTCTCACCATTTATATAACACGAAATAAACTTTTTAAAATATACATGGGAACTGATATCACAACGTTTACAAAAATAGTCGATTTTATATTTATTAATGAGAAAAGACTACGTTAACAAATATTTGACTGTAAAAAGATCTGGCATTCTACAAACAGTATTCATTACAAAATCTAATTGAGACAAAAACAAAATGAGTGTATTAATAAGATAATAAAGTCTGCGACAAGCAAATAACAATAAATTCAATAAGATATAAATTTTAATCATAGAAATATTCTGGCGATGAAAACAATTCTAATAATTTTTTTAATAGCTATACTAAAGAAACGTATGTGCATTAGATTTCAAAGACAAACGAGGGAAAAAACTGTAGACGTAATGGCGTAGCTATGGTATGAGTTGAATACATTTGGAAACAGATACAGAACATCTCCTAATAAGAGTCAAGGAGAATTCTATTCAATCAAACATTATCAAAGACAAAATAATACAGAACGGAATGATACTTTCCGCGTATAAAAAGAAAGTAATGAAAGTATCAATGATATAATATGAATATACTGCAAATTATTCATTCAGACAGAATATAAAAATAATTTAGAAAATAACTGTGTATGACTTATTTGAATCGTTCTGATGATTACGATTTAGACTCACAGGCTAGAGGTGGTTATTCACTAACCTTAGTTTAGTTGTGGCACAAGGAGGATCTAACGGGGCACCCAAGAAGAATCGAACCCACTAACTAAATGTTTGCTAATCCTGTGACACAGTGTTTTTTTCTGTTAGCATTTACGATATTCCAACGAAAAAAGGAAGGTGTAAAATATTTTTAAGTCAGCGGAAATGATTTTGTTTAAAATGGCAAATATTAAAACCAAAATATTTTGTAAATATTGAGTCGACTAAATATATATATATATATATATATATATATATATATATATATATATATATAGCAAATATATGCACCCACCGGGTGCAAGTATTTAAGTTTTAATGTAATAATATATTATATTAAATTAGAAAGGCTAATGAAACTAAATAAGAATGCAGATAAAAAGGTTTAAAACAGAGGGAGTATAATCGAAAAATAGAACAACTGAAACTTACTCTTCCATCACTCTTGTCTTTCATTGTTATTTTTTCTAATTTAAGTATTTAGTTAAAAGAGGAAGTGAAGAATAAAATGACAGTTATTTTTTCTTGTTAACGGATTTCACTTAAGATTCATTGAAGAAATGTTTGCTTATATTCATTATAATAAAACCAAACAGTTAGAAATCAATAATACTAAACACATATTTATTAAAATCACATTTTTAATATCAATATGCAAATTAGCCTTCCCATTCACACTGTAAACCGCTATTTTGTTGTACATATAAATATAATTGCATGCTATTAGTATGTAGATATGGTTAACAGTATTAATAATGTAAAACAATTTTATTAATAATTGAGGTTTAAATAAAAATAAAATCATTGAGAATGTGATATAAATAACTAAGGGAATTGTGTCATGAGTAGTAATATAGTTTCGGTTACAGACAGAAAAATACACAATCTCCATTATAAAGACTAGCAAATATATGCACCCTCCGGGTGCAAGTATTTAAGTTTTAATATAATAAAATATCATATTAAATTAGAAAGGCTAATGAAACTGAATAAGAATGCAGATAAAAGATCCGGAACAGAGGTCGTATAATCGAAAAATAGAATAACTTTGAAGCTAACTCTTACATCATTTTCCATTATTCCCGTCTTTCATTGGTAAATTTTCCTAATTTAACTATTTAGTTAAAATAAGAAGCAAAGAATGAAATTACATTTATTTCTTCTTGTTAATGGATTTCTTTTAAGATTTATCCCAGAGATTTTTGCTCATATTCAATAAGATAAAACCAAACAATTAGAAATCAATAATACTAAGCATATATTTATTAAAATCAAATTTTAAATATCAATGTGCAAATTAGCCTTCTCGTTCAAACTGTAAACCGCTATTTTGTTGTATATATAAATACAATTGCATGTTATTAGTATGTAGATATGGTCAGCAGTATTAATAATGCAAAACAATTTTATTAATAATTGAGGTTTAAATAAAAATAAAATCATGGAGAATATGATGTAAATAACAAAGGGAATTGTGACTTGAGTAGTAATGTAGTTTCGATTACAGACAGACAATCTCCATTATAATAAGATATATATATATATATATATATATATATATATATATATATATAAGGAATCTATACCTTCTTAGCCGTCTCATCAATTCTGTGTTTTTTAAAAATTATTTCATACAGCAAGACCTACGGTGAAATAATTAGAATAAATAGAACTGATAAGACGCCAGAAGTCGAAATAAATTTATTTTCTAAAGGTATATATCATTTATTTATTTATTCATCTATAATACTCCGTATAGGTAAAAAATAAGAATATTTTATATGTACGTTTGAGTTCTCAATTTTGGTTGAATTCAATCAAAGTAACATTTGATAACATCCACTTGTTATATATATATATATATGTATATATATATATATATATATATGATATATTACTGATTCAACCAAAGGTCACTGCAACTCCTAAATTGATATGTTTAACAAAACTTTCGATAGTCCCAGGTGTGGACGGAGAATACTAACGGTTGACACTGATTGACAGTGAAACGCAAATAACTTAATCCAAAACTAACCTGAGATGTACATTCTATTTCCTACGAAGGTAACCATAACAGTAATCGTGTCTACTTGTACTTCCAAACATCTGGGAAGAAAGGATTCTGGGGACATGTCATTGCGAATTCTCAATTTCTGAAGTGAGTTAGTGTACTGTTTGTTTGAACAACAGCAACTAGCTAAGCACAACTGAACCTGTGCCAAGACAATTGGTACTTATGGGAATCAAGAATAGTCCTCTCATGCATTTGGGTGATTCTAATCCTTGAGTCCTGATTGGCTGCTTGGTTTCTATGATGTTATAAGGCTTCATAAATAACCTGGCATTTTGCAGTAATAGTGCAGCAAGATAGATTCGTATTCAGTCAAAACGGTTGAAGGTTGGATTTTTGTAGCTCCGCATCTCAAATGAGAAACAAAGCCCAATCATCGTAATACGGGATGAAAACTAGGTTCTCATTAGCTGATCAATCAGAGATGATTGGAGATACAATTTTCTTATATAGAAAAAAACGTTCTGAGCTGTTAAACAAGTCAGACGCGGAGAGCCAGAAGGGAGGTTTACTCAGAAGAACAAACAGGTATCAAATTGCAGCTCATATCCACTAACATCCCGATCCGTCACAAAACTCTTCGACTAAGTTGCGTTGATCTCCGTTTTGTTGATCAAAGGAAAACAAAACGTGTACACAGAAAGCAGCGACAAAGCAACTAGCCAGAAATACGAGCGGTACTCATGGAACTAAATCCTCTCATCATTTAAGGTGACTTGCATAGGACAACAATCCAGGTTCCTATTACACTACGTGGAAGGCCAGAGGTATATATACAAACTTGGACCTTCCCTAAGGAAGAGAAAAATAAGTAAAATTGAACCCTTTATTTACCCAACGTCTCCAGCATTAGCAGCATGTGCCCCTTTCACTGTTTTGGTAGCCATATTAAGCTCTCAGTGATACGTTTGAGGATCATATGTGGCTCTCAAATGAGCTTTTAGATAAAGGATATGATTTTGTGAAAACGCGTGAGTAGACATCTCTAATTTACCTCGAAAAGTTAAAGGGTTAAGCGAAATAAAGCTGGTTTATATTCAGTTTTTTCACCTCACTTAATTGCCTAAACAAGCGCAAGTAACCCAGTCTGCCCTCTTATTTCCCATTTCCGACAGCTAAAAGGAGAACACCTAGACTGATTGCCTATCCACGGCTAAATAACCCAACCTTCTCTACTATTTACCCATGGCTGGGGTAAACCTGATTGAAACAACCAACCACATCCAGGATTTGTCACCGATTCCATTATATATATATATATATATATATATATATATATATATATATATATATATATACTTTGTTCTTGTGACCGTTGTTTTTTTTTTGTATTTTGAAGCATTGGAAAAAAAACGTAAAAAGAAACAGAACAAAAAACAACATTTTATTATTCAACTGTTGTTCTGTACCTGGTTCGATAAATTCCGATATTTCGGGTGAACATTCACCCTTTTTCAAGGTATAGGTAATAGAGACTATCTGGAGAAAAATGAAATACTGTACATGAGAGAAAAAAAATGAAAATATATATGTGTCTGTGCATGTGTGTGTATGTATGTGTGTGTGTGTGTATGTGTGTGTGTATTTTATGTGTATGCGTGCGAGTGTGTGCACGTGCATGTATGTATGTATTCAAAAAGGTCATCTAATACAGCTTAAGAGACCACATTTATTCATGGTACATAAAGAGAATTTGTTTTCTTTAAAGAGGATAATGAGATTTCAACAAAACACTCTAATTAAATTTAAAAGCCAAAACACATTATCTGTTTCTTGCAAGAGAATTGAACTAACTGTGGATTATGGGTTTTGCATAACGATTAGCGTGATTAGGACAGTAACAATGAACTTTGCAATGAGTTTGAAAGAGATAATTATATAACTAACCGGGTTACGGCGTTATCAACAGGGATGGTGCAAAAAGTGCAGAAAAATCGAATAAACTTGCTACCACTTGATTTCTTGTGAAACACACTATATTACTGTTGTTAAGAAAAAAACACTTGGCACAAAATATCTACAGCATGACTGGGTGACTTTTTTTTTTACTACCTCTTTGTAACTTATTGAATGATATTATAATGTCACTTCTCGGTGAATCTACTTTTTTGTTTTACTACCTTTGTAACTTATTGAATGATATTATAATGTCACTTCTCGGTGAATCTATATTTACGATAAGACTATAGTAGCTGTATATGTAGAAACATAATTAAAGACATTGCAAAAAATATTTCAAGGCATCAAATTATAACTAACAATGCTATAATAGGTCTGCTATTATAGCATTGAACACTATTTCTATCTTAACACTTATCTTATTTGCTGTCCTTTCTGATCTCACTGACAAGCTAAAGCGACATTTCTTCCAGGCTGTAGTCATATCAGTACTGCTGTATGGCTGCACTACCTGGACCCTGACGAGGCGCCTTGAGAGTAAGCTAGATGGGACCTGCACAAGAATGTTGCGTGCAGTACTGAACAAGTCGTGGAAACAGCATCCCACAAGGGAGCAGCTGTATGGTCACCTGCCCCCTATCTCACAGATCATCTGAGTGAGACGGACTAGACATGCAGGGCACTGCTGGAGAAGCAAGGACGAACTCATAAGCGATGTTCTCCTGTGGAAGCCAACACATGGACATGCTAGTGTGGGCCGCTCAGCAAAGACCTACATTGACCAGCTATGTAAAGATGCTGACTGCAGAGAGGAACAACTCCCAGGTGCAATGAATGATAGGGAAGGTTGGCGAGAGATTGTCATGGATATCCGTGCTGCCTGCACGACATTATGATGATGATATATATATATATATATATATATATATATATATATATGAGAGAGAGAGAGAGAGAGAGAGAGAGAGATGAGGTGTTTCTCTGTTATTTTATTTTAGAGGAAGTATTTGTTTTCATACTCACTAAAATAACGTCTACTGTCATCTGAATATTTTATATATTACAACCTTTTCACAATAATTGACATTTCTACACATATGTTTACTACATTCTCAACTCATGCAGAATTACCATGCGACATATTCTTCTTACGAATAGCGTATCAATTCTACACTCTGATTCTTGAGTAATGTGTCAATCTATACGCAAATAGTTTCCTCGTTTTGTTGGTAATCTGCTAGTTAAGTATAATCAAATTACAAATGAACATTCAACAGCGAAACTGTTATCGTTAGAATATTAAATACAATAAAGCAACTACCTGAACTTACAACATCTGCAGCCGTTAAGAACAGAGATTCAATGTCTGTTCGATATTTGGGGTGCAAATATAGATATAAAAGAGCACTTGGGCAAGAAACACAAATATTAATACTAGGTCAGATTTATAAGGGCGCAAAGGTGGCAATTGCTTCGGACATCCTACCTGAGGGACACTCAGGCGTTCTTTATAAAACAGGTAATAATTAGAAAATTCGTTTTATTATTGAAAAAGATGATAGCGATTTGCTGCAAGCTAGAAGGAATTATATCACTGTCGTATAATATAAACTGAAAAATGTAGTAAAGATTATTCTTTCAGTCAATATAAGTGAATTTATTGGTTTGGTTTGTTTTACAGCATATCAACCTCAGTGGGTCATTTAATGCCGATAAAGTTTTGAAATAAATCAATTCCTAATAGATAATACAATTTTTTTATAAATACATTTTTCTATTTAACCCATAGATGGGGCCCTAACAGGTACTACCACTCCGAGTCAGAGTGGACCAGGGAGCAATGGTGATGAAGGGGTGCTCCACATTCCCTAAACCTCCAAAACTGGAACCTCACCATCAGATAGAGTTTAACGTCATTCCCAGGACATGTAGACCCGCAGCCACCGCCTTCTAGCACCCATATGATAAAAAGGGGTTGGGGCTTGCCATAAGGGCAATATAAGTGAATAAAATAAAATAAAACATTTTCTTCCAAACCTAACTTATACATTTTTATTTTGATAAATTCTTTTACTTCAGTTATTTTTATTTGTCATGTACCCAATTTAATTATTATGTTGCGACAACTTGTTGGGTCCCTAACCCGATGTACCCCAGACACCAAGGTCTAAATACGGCTCTGATTAATCTTGCAATTTGTTTCGATGAAAGTTCTTCTCGTTGAGACGTATTTGCCATGTATCCCGCTTATGCAGGCATGATACAAGGACATTTTCATGTAGGCCCACCCACGAGCCGTCTCATGGGTGGTGAGTGCAAAACATGCGTTGATCTCATCGACATTCTCACTCTAGGGGGCACCTCAGGCACTGTGCAATAAATCCAGCTCTGTCCCTTTCAATAAAGGAGGCAGGTGTTGCCTGGGGAGATCAACGCCTTTGTTTTAACACTTTGGTTCACACTGGACCACCACCACCCCACCCCGGAAGAGCGATTTAAAAGAGAGAAGAAATTATAGAGCCATTAACACTGACAAGTCTTTTGATCCCTTTGTAATTTTCTCATATAATCTACCGATGTCAACTTTATTTTGTGATTCACATTTGCCTTTTCAATTTTGGAAGGGACCCAAAACTCTCACCATACCTAAGTATTTAAACATTTGTTCTTCGTTTTAATTCATGTCCAACATTGCGCTTATTCTTTTGCGATATCTTGAGTCGTCCGTTCTATGAGATTGAATCCGTTTCCTATTCTCTCATATATACCTATAATCCATTTTCTAGATCATATTCCTATTAATTTCACGGTTGGCTACCCCAATCTTTTATATCACTCTCTTTTTCTCTTCATACATCACTACTTTTGCATATTGCTCGATTCCCAATTCCATTCAGATATACTGGCTGCAAACTTTGTTTATATCGAGTATCCAATTCCTTTATATTGTTGGCAATTATTTTAATTTATACACACACACACACACACACACACACACACACACACATATATATATATATATATATATATATATATATATATATATATATATATATATATAAAATATTGTTCTGGTTCCAACGGGAGAAAATTCAATATTTCATAAAAAAGAAGGTCCGCAAAATGTATTATGTTCTCAGAAAATGTTTTTTAATTCTTTTTATCTTACATATGCGACACATGTTTCTGATCTGTTGTCTTCTTCAGATATTGAATTATTATTTTGTCAGAATATGTCAGGTATTCAATAGGTTATGTGTGTTTCTGCAACTTTTCTATTATAATAAACACACACAATCTATCAAATATCGGACATATTCTGCCAAAATAATAATTCAATGCCTGAAGAAGACAACAGAACAGAAACACGTGTCGCACACACACACACACACACACATATATATATATATATATATATATATATATATATATATATGCTAGCTAAAATGTTAAGAACCGCCTGTTTGTTTTTCTACTAAATGTATAACTGATTTGACTTGCAAAATGCTGTTTCAAGAAAAACATATGCATCTTGGGAACATTGCATGATTTTTCTTGAAGTTTCTATGAAAGATTTGCAAGTATTTGAACATGAACAACGATAACTCCAACTTTATGACCCATAATGTTTCGAAATTATTCTATTTGAGTAATCCAACGCGAACTGTTTGTCTTCCCATTTTTGTTTTCTAGTTTTTGTTGTTTTTCTGTTTGTCCATATGTCACATCTACTTTTGTTGGCTGCCATAAGTAATCTGTTTTTGCTCTTTTTTGTGTAGTCTTCAAGTTGTTGGATTGTAGCTCCTACGCAGTCCTCTATGTTAGCAAGACCTCTTGCCCCTTCCTTTCTTGATACATATAGTCTATCTCTATCGTCTCTAGGGTGTAGAGCCTTGTGCATGGTCATTAACTTTCTAGTCATTTGGTTAATCTTTCTGAGTTTCTTCTTTTGTCCATTTTAAGAATGGTCCAGAGTATCATAATAGGGATAGCCCAGGTATTAATTCCTTTGATCAGATTTCTGCTGTTGAGCTTAGTTTCTAGGAGTTTCCTTGTTCTCCTCAGGTATTCTTTTTTAACTTTTTCCTTTTATTTCTGCTTGCTTTATATTGTCCGCTTCTAAAATTTCTAAGTATTTGTAACTTTCATTTTCATCAAGTGATTTTGTAGTGTCCTGATTTGGCAGTTGTATTCTGTCCATTAATTTTCTTTCACCCCGTTTTATTACTAGCATAGCACATTTTCAATTCCGAATTCCATCCCTATATCCTGGCTATATATTCTAATAGTTTGTACTAGGGTTTCCAATTCTTTTTCATTTTTTGCAAAGATTTTAATGTCATCCATGTACATAAGGTGGTTTATCTTTTCTTGTAAGTTGGTGAATTTTACACCCCTGTACATTTTTAAGTATATGATTGAGTGGCATCATTGCTATAATAAATAGTAGTGGTGATAACGAGTCTCCTTGGAAAATACCTCTTTGGATTTTTACTTTTGACAGGGATTTCCCTCGGCTTTTAATTGGACTCTCCAGTTTTCCATGGCTTTTTCAATGAAATTCATGATGTTGTGGGAAATTTTGTACATTTTTAGACATTCTAAAATCCAGGTATGTGGGACCATGTCATAAGCCTTTCTGTAGTCGATCCATACCATTGCAATATTTTTCCGCCTATTTTTAGCTTCTTTAAGAATGTGTTGGTCTATATAAAGCATTATTATTATTATTATTATTATTATTATTATTATTATTATTATTATTATTATTATATTATTATTATTATTAATGATAGAAGAAGAAGAGAAGAAGAAGAAGAAGAAGAAGAAGAAGAAGAAGAAGAAGAATGTAAGTACAACAGTGATAACAAGAAAGGAACGGGCAATCAAAAATATTATTATTATTATTATTATTATTATTATTATTATGATAGAAGAAGAAGAAGAAGAAGAAGAAGAAGAAGAAGAAGAAGAGAAGAAGAAGAAGAAGAAGAAGAAGAATGTAAGTACAACAGTGATAACAAGAAAGGAACGGGCAATCAAAATATTATTATTATTATTATTATTATTATTATTATTATTATTATTAATGATAGAAGAAGAAGAAGAAGAAGAAGAAGAAGAAGAAGAAGAAGAAGAAGAAGAAGAAGAAGAAGAAGAAGAGTGATAACAAGAAAGGAACGGACAATCAAAGGGAAGAAACAAAATCACCGAGTCCTCGGTGATTCTGTTAATCTTGATTATATTCTCATAATTATCATCATTATGAAAAGCGACAGCAGTAGCAGCGGGGAAGTTGTTTCTGTTGTATTAATAGTAGAAGCAAAACTTGGAAGAATGGTCTGCATAAGAGAAGAGAAACGGAGACGCAACACTGGACAACCATATGACAAAAGCGGAAACCATAACTAAAAAGAAGCCATTGTTTTCTTTGCGTTTCTAAGGTTATTTATACAAATGAACACAAATGCTGAGCGAAAACAATGGCCTGAAATGTCGGGTCATTACTTGAGGAGAACTGCACGCGCTTTATCGAAAGCTTGGACAGCATCCAAAACCCTGACATCACAATGACTATCGGATCAAGTCTTTGCAATAACAAAGGACACGGTATTTCGGCTTGCATGGAGATGAAAGAAAATAATGGATGAAAGGGAGCAAGAGACACGAGCAAATAGAAAAGGGGGAGATAAGAGAGTGCACACGGGGGAGTAAGAAGGAGGGGCAGGTATAAAGAAAAAAGGCTGAGTCACAAAGCGTAGATTGGAAAAGAAACAGATTTTAGGGAATGGAAAGACTAAAGAGTTGATAACAACTTTATATATAAAAAATAAGCATAACGGCAAAGGATTTTAAAAGAGAAGAGGAAAGCAGTGCGATTTATAAAGAGGTTAAGTTTTAAACAATGTGAAAGAAATGGATAATATAAATGAAGGCAAATGACGGATAGATAGAATAGAAATGACCGTGTAAAAGAGTCTAAGATTTAAATCTTATTATAATGGAGATTGTGTGTTTATCTGTCTGTAACCGAAACTATATTACTATACAAGTCACAATTCCCTTTGTTATTTACATCACATTCTCCATGATTTTATTTTTTATTTAAACCCCAATTATTAATAAAATTGTTATAAATCATTAAGACTGTTGACCACATCTACCCACTAATAACATGCAACTGTATTTATATATACAACAAAATAGCGGTTTACAGTGTGAATGAGAAGGCTAATTTGCATATTGATTTTAAAAATGTTATTTTAATAAATATATGCTTAGTATTATTGATTTCTAATTGTTTGGTTTTATATTATTGAATATGAGCAAAAATCTCGGGGATAAATCTTAAAAGAAATTCATTAACAAGAAGAAATAACTGAAATTTTATTCTTTACTTCCTATCTTAACTAAATAGTTAAATTAGGAAAATTTACCAATGAAAGACGGGAGTAACGGAAAATGATGAAATAATTAATTTCAAAGTTTTTCTATTTTTCAATTATACCTCCTCTGTTCCAAATCTTTTTATCTGCATTCTTATTCTGTTTCATTAGCCTTTCTAATTTAATATGATATCTTATTATATTAAAACTTAAATTCTTGCACCCGGAGGGTGCATATATTTGCTAGTAGAAATAAACAAGAGAAAATAAATCAATGTGGATTTTTTTCTTTGTTTTATAAGTAAAGACAGGAGAGATAATTGGAATAGAAGTGCTCGCAACAGAATAGACAGATAAGTGAACATTATGAATACTAGCATATATATGCACCCTCCGGGTGCAAGTATTTTAGTTAAATTTTATAATAAAATATGGTATTAAATTAGAAAGACTAATGAAACTGAATAAGAATGCAGATAAAAAGATTTTGAACAGAGGGGGTATGATTGAAAAATAGAACAACTTTGAAACTAACTCTTCCATCATTTTACATTACTCCCGTCTGTCTTTGTTAAATTTTCCTAATTTAACTATTTAGTTAAGATAGAAAGTAAAGAATAATATTACAGTTATTTCTTCTTATTAATGGATTTCTTTTAAGATTTATTCCTGAGATTTTTGCTCATATTCAATAAGATAAAACCAAACAATTAGAAATCAATAATACTAAGCATATATTTATTAAAATCAAATTTTTAATATCAAAATGCAAATTAGCCTTACCATTCACACTGTAAACTGCTATTTCGTTGTATATATAAATACAAATGCGTGTTATTAGTATGTAGATATGGTCAACAGTCTTAATGATGTAAAACAATTTTATTAATAATTGGGTCTTAAATAAAATCATGGATAATGTGATGTAAATAACAAAGGGAATAGAGATTTGTATAGTAATATAGTTTCGGTTACAGACAGACAAACCACAATCTCCATTATAATAAGAGATGTGAGAAAAGAAAATATTTTGTATTCCAGGGTAAAGAAAAACAAGGAAAGCACACGGATATGTATGTATGCACCGGAATCTAAATAGATTGAAAGCGGTTTACAAAAACGTCGGTAGAAAATAGAAATCACAGAAGCAATTCAGTTCTTCTTTTGGTTCTATGTTCCTTTACTTGCACAGAGTTCACTGTGGGCAATGATTCTCTCGGTATTGTTTGACTTATTTTAATCACTTCTTAGCTCTCTCTCCAGTGTTCCATGGTCTGTCTATATAAGGCCTATCTTTATTTAAATAATAAAACCGTATGAAAATGAATATATTGGACCATTCAATGGGCACTTTGTGACGGTTCAATGATTAGCAAGTTAGTCATCAATCACTGCTGAATAGTGAATTCGATTTTTACTAGGTGTTTCCATATTTCTGATATTATGCTATATATAGGAATATTAGATGCCTCGGGTAGAGTATTGGTTAGCGTGTGTAACATACCATTAATTGTGAGTTTGATTGTCACTTTTTGTCCCAAGCATGTTCTCCTGCCACAATTAAACTAGAATTACTAAATAAAAAATTGTAGGACTTATAACATATTTTTTGTTAAATGAGAGGCTTACTAGGTATCTAGAGTTATTATCTTTGGTATTTGATTGGCTGACAGTAATGGCAATGACAGAGTACTCCACACACCCCAGAGCTCCAGAAGTGGGGTCTAATCATTGGATGCAGTTTAGTATCATACAGAGGACACACCTTTAACCCTCTGCAGGAAACAGTTGCAATTTTCTAAGCACTGCCAACAGGGATTTATACTACTTAAAAGAAATAACAAATTTTACTAACTTTTGTAAAAAAAATGTATTGGAAATGATTTTACTATATAAATGCATTGGAAATGATTTTACTATATAAATGTATTGGAAATGATTTTACTATATAAATACATTGGAAATGATTTCACTATATAAATACATTGGAAATGATTTTACTATATAAATATATTGGAAATTAGAAGTGTAGGTCAAAAACTGGGTTAAGAAACGTCACTCACAAATTCATGTATCCTCTGTAAACCATCATTTTGAATTCAACTATAGAAATGCATTGCAAATAGTTTTACAGTAGAAATGCATTGGAAATCTGAAATAGATAAATTTCCTGTTCTTTTGATAAATGGAAACATTACTAACAGAATGCATTTCAAATGATTTTACTCTAGAAATGCATTTCAAATGATTTTACTCTAGAAATGCATTGCGAATGATTTTACTATAGAAACGCATTGCAAATGATTTTACTGCCACAAGAATGTTCTTGGTTTATAAAGCGAATGACAAAATATATCAGGAAGAATAGCGCGTCGTGCAATGGTCATTGTCATAGGAAATGGACATGTAGACCCGAGTTCAAATCCTGTACGAAGCTCTTTTTATTTCATATGCCTCTGATACTCTTGAGAAACGTCTGTCAAAAAAAACTATTCTCCCTACAGCTATGGTGAAATAGTGGAGCTGACAGTGCTATTTACCCTTGGTTAGGATATCAGTTCAGGAGGACAACTCAGAATCAAAACCTGTTAAACTTCACTTAAGAAACTGACGTTGTGTCACATCCTGCTTGTCCGGATATGTTGGTAAATATATATATATATATATATCAGGAAAATTTTCCTGGTTACTGGAAGATCAGAAAAGAAATCTAGAGAGAAATATACTTGTTCTTGAGACATCTGACGGGATATCTTTAAGCAAATGTTTGCCAACCATGTCCTACTTTTGCAAATTTTGTGATGGAAGCACCAAACCTAATGATTGGTTTTGGGTGGCTATTGACGAATTTATAACAACATTTAAAATACTTTTGTCAAAAATAATTCCGTAACCTATAGTATTTACCGTATGGTGGAAAAATGTTAACGTTCTATGAGAAGGCTCCATTCACTAAAGATCTATAAACTATCATTTGTTATAAGTTATAACACGTTTGATAAAGAATATTTCTTTAAATTAGTTAAACCATGCCGAAAGATTTAAGACTGTCATAAATGTTTGAAGGAGGTAACAACTAATTTTTTTTTTCAATGAATTCCATAATATTGTGTTTTTCTCCTCTGCTTAATTTGGGAAAATACCATTAATCTAAATGATTTGATCAGAGCCGGGTTAGCTCAGTCGGTAGAGCGTTCGGCTAGAAGCCACAAGGTTCCTGGTTCGATACCGGTCCCGCCAACCCAGCGTATGAGTAGGATCTGTGCGGTAAAGTAAGGAGCTGATGGTAGGTGTGGCGCTCCACCTCAGATGCTAAAACAATCTCCTTGGTCTAGCGCTATTAAAAAGGGGATAGATTCCCTCGCTGACTGGCTGATACCGACTTTAGGCCGCCCCATCGACTTTACTTTTACTTTATTTAGATTAGTTTGTTTAATGAATATTAAAAGGCTATTCTCCTAAACTCGCTAGAACAATTTAGATACTTAGGCAGTAACATCTCCTCCACAGAAAACGACGTTAATGCACGTATAGGAAAGGCAGGGGCCGCTATAAATAAATTATCGGTCATATAGAAATCCAATCTCACAGACAAGTTAAAGAGACAGTTCTTCCAGGCCGTTGTCGTATCAGTGCTGCTGTATGGCTGCACCACCTGGACCCTAACGAAGCGACTAGAGAATAAACTAGATGGGAGCTGCACAAGAATGCTGCGGGTGATCCTGAACAAGACGTGGAAACAGCACCCCACGAGAAAGCAGCTGTACGTCTACCTGCCACATATCACCCAAACCATCCGAGTAAGACGGACAAGACATGCGGGGCACTGCTGGAGAAGCAAGGACGAACTCATAAGCGACGTCCTCCTGTGAAAGCCAGCACATGGGCACGCCAGGGTGGGCCGACCAGCAAAGACGTACATTGATCAGCTCTGTGCGGATACAGGATTCTGCACAGAGGACCTTCCGAGAATGACGAGAGATAGGGACGGATGGAGAGAGATTGTCATGGATATCCGTGCCAACAGCGTGACATGATGATGATGATGAAATAAAATATATTTTGCGATTTATTTGTTATTAGTTTATTTACTGCTAATCTAAAAAGATGAACATCTACCTGAGCGAATTCCACAACTCTTCCAAGGTTAGTACTAATATCATTACAGAGTATGAATAGTAAATATTATTATTGTAAAGGTAATATAGTTTGAAATACATAAATAATAATTCAGAGAATAGCTAAACAATACTAAGGAAGAAAATATACTCTCTCAATTTCCTTTCATTAAATCTATTTTATTTCTTTTTTTTTAAATAATATTTCCTTTTAATAATGATTTGGCTCAAGATTGATTTATATTAAAGAAACTTTTATTGTTTGAAACTGACATTCAGCGTCTGTTTCCATGACAATTTACGTCATCGAATTTCGTAATCATTTTTAAAATATTGCGTAGTGTCTCATAAAGCTATACAAGGAAAAGATTATATACGAATAACTTGTTAATTATAATGGATTATTTTCATTTTCCATTCATATTGCTTAATCATACATTTATTTGTTTAAGATTAAACTAATTTCTAGTACATATGTAAGTTTGTATATATATATATATATATATATATATATATATATATATATCTTATTATAATGGAGATTGTGTGTTTTTCTGTCTGTAACCGAAACTATATTACTACTCAAGTCACAATTCCCTTAATTATTGTACATCAAATTCTCCATGATTTCATTCTTTTAAACCTTCAGTTATTAATAAAAATTGTTTTACGTTATTAATATTGTTGACCATATCTACGTACTAATAACATGCAATTGTATTTATATATACAACAAAATAGCGGTTTACAGTTTGAATGAGAAGGCTAATTTGCATATTGATATTTAAAATTTTATTTTAATAAATATGTGCTTGGTATTATTGATTTCTAATTGTTTGGTTTTATCTTAAGAAATATAAACAAAAAATCTCGTGGATAAATCTTAAAAGAAATTTATTTACAAGAAGAAATAACTGTAATATTATCCTTTACTTCCTATTTTAACTAAATAGTTAAATTAGGAAATTTACCAATGAAAGAGGGGAGTAATGGAAAATGATGGAAGAGTTAGTTTCAAAGCTGTTCTATTTTTCGATTATACCCCCTCTGTTCCAAATCTCTTTATCTGCATTCTTATTCAGTTTCATTAGCCTTTCTAATCTAATATGATATTTTATTACATTAGAACTTAAATACTTGCACCCAGAAGGTGCATATATTTGCTAGTATATATATATATATATATATATATATATATATATATATATATATATATATATATTAAGAAATTTGAAAAAACAAGTGTTCCAAAAATAAGATGAATTTATTTATCGACGCTTAAACGTTTTGGTTTCTTTAAACCCTCATCAGGATGTATTATGGGGTGAAGAAATTGATGGATGTTTTATAGATGACAGGAGATAAAAAAAATCTTTGTAAAAATCTTTTTTGTTGTGTAACTGTATTTGTTCAAGGTTATGTTGTTCATAACGCTGAACAAATACAGTTACACAACAACAACAAAATGTTATAAAGATTTTCATAATACATCCTGATGAAGGTTTAAAGAAACCGAAACGTTTAAGCGTCAATAAATAAATTTATCTTATTTTTGGAACACTTTTTTTTTCAAATTTCTTAATATTGTCGGATTTATTTCCATATCTACTCCCATATATATATATATATATATATATATATATATGTGTGTGTGTAGTATATTAGGAAAAATGAAAAAACACAGGTTTAAATGGGTTAAGTGGCGAGTTTATTGGCCGACGCTGCAGTGTTTCGATCTATTAATTAGATCATCTTCAGAGCATTTGTTGGTATATGGAAGGTGATAATAAATTATTTATCACAGAATAACGAGAAAAGCGAGTGGTAGTTATGTGTTATTCAGTTTAAAAATTTTTGAAGTTTGAAAGAAGAACGGTTGTGAAATGTGACGTCAAATGTTCTATTTTACGGCGTTAGTATAGGATGGTGTATGTGTGTGTATCGAAAGGCAACATTGTGCATTTTTTAGGTGTGTGGTTGTATATGTGTGTATAATTTTTTTGGCGAAGGACTACAGCGGAAATGAACCTATATATATATATATATATATATATATATATATATATATATATATATATATATATATATATATTCTGATGATGTATATATCTATGAAAGAATGAATAGTTTTGCTTATGACCCTAATGATGGTTGATATATTTGATATATGTGACAAGTACAGAAACGCTAAAACCTAGGCGTTGGGTTAAATCTTTAGCTTACATTTTTCTTCAAAAATAATCATTGTCAAATCATGCTGACAGGATTAATAATTGTCCTTGACAAGTCCTTAATATCATCCACTGCCGACACGGACCATATAAATGAACCTTCTCGCTGAACGGCCAACACTGCTGTGGTCATGTATAGTATTCCACAAGTAAATGTCACTTATATATTTACCAACCTCTCCGCACGAACAGGGTGCTACACAAGGTCAATTTCTTAAGCGGAGTTTAACAGGTTTCAATTCAGAATTTTCCTTTTTCTAGACTGGTTACCTAGCCACGGTTAAAGAGTCAAGTCTGTCCCGCTATTTACCCATAGCTGGAGGGAGAATTGGATTCATACCTTTCCCAAGGGTACTAGCGCTATGTGTAAATGTCACTTATGAGTTTGTCTTTACTACTACCAAACAGTGCCCAGCATGTCTTGTTTGTATTACTTGGATGGATCCAAGAATATATATATACATATATATATATGTGTGTGTGTGTGTGTGTTTGTGTTTTTTTTTGGTGTGTGTGTGTGTGTGTGTGTGTGTGAGTGTTCATATTTTTCTCGCTTTATTTCAAAGAATGCTGTCGCTGGAAAATTGCTACATAACTTCTTTTTCAAACACGTTCTTTGAATGATCTGTAGATAATTTTTTTAAAGATATCTTTTTCCCTTGGAGTAAAACTAAATAATTTCTCTTTGTGTCTTATCTCATTTTCTATCAGTACGTATCGATCTTTTGTATTGATGTTTGCTGATAATATTTTTTTTTTTAATTTTATTTTCTGCGAATTCAACTAAGAAATTCTTCATTTTTCTTAACCGTATTCGTAAATATGTTTTTAAATTTGACTGTTAACGTTAATTTTTTTAACGGTATAGCATTTGCTTTTTTTTTTCTTTAAATATATGTAACTTTCCAAAGAAAAAAAACTCCATTCCAATGCCATACCATAATTGTGTAATATAACTGAATAAATATAGATTGTAACGTAATAGATATTAGATTAAACAACCGAACTAAATGAATTAATAGGCAAACAAATTATTTTCATGGCTATCTCGTTGTAATATGAATTGATAAGAAATGGTATATTTTACCCTCACTTGTGACCTTGCGTCAGAAATTAAGCTACACTAAATATTTAGATGTTTACTTTTAAGTCACGCTGAAAGTACCGACCCCGACCAAATCACTGACGTTATAAATATTCTCAGTAATAAAATAGTTAGTTGGTTAGAGTTGAACGGCATTTCCACCCTTGTGGTTAATTAATTGTCAAACCATACACACACACACCACACACACACACACACACACACACCCTTGCTCTGAAGATCGCATGAGAGAAAAACTGTCAGTAACAAAGCGCCGTTCTGAATGTCCACACTACCTTATCTTAGATAAAATGCTCTATCAATGATATTGAATAATATTTATTTATAGATATAGCATCCATATATATATATATATATATATATAATATATATATACATATATATATAATCCAAACGTCCAGTTCCTTACGACACAAGAGTTTTTTTTTAAAAACCTGTCACAGTTTGAGAGCTCAATGTGTGCTCTTAATGTTAGAGTCACAGAGAAAATTTATAAGTAAAGAAATAACAAAAGACTTAGAAATTTTGCATTATAGTCTATAGCTCCCTGAAATAGACTATAAAGCAAAATCTCTAAGTCTTTTGTTATTTCTTTACTTATTATATATATATATATATATATATATATATATATATAAATTGGTAGAAATAATTTTCATTAACGTTATGTGTATTAACAAATGTTGTTGGTTGACCCTCGATCCCCGCTTTCTAGCACCCATGTGATAAAAAGTATTGGTTTGCTATGAGAGCAATTTGAAGAATACGGTGGGAAATTCATTTAGGCCTTAGGACTTGACGTGACCAACCGATTGATCTTATAAGGCTTCTCCGACCACCTGTTTAGACCAAGGAAGAGACGAAGTTGAGTGTTGCATGTCATGGGACCTCTTAGTACGTGAATCACAGACCGCTAAGCCATCGGAATCCATTACTGGTTGCCACCCACCGGCAATAGGTGGTCCCATTGGGAGGGGGCTTAACAACCTCCAGCTGTCCAGTCGGTGTAATCTATGGCACCAACTAGCAGGTCGGGTACTTCAATGGGTAACTTCTAATTAACTATATTTACAGTGTGCCAGTCCAAATAAATCTGATTAAATTGCAAGAATGATCGAAAATGCTGAGGAAATCAAAAGACATATAAAGTGAAAAAAGAAAAGAACAAATGATACATTTGAAAAAGAAAGATGGGAAAAATTTTGCGTTTAAATAAGAAAAGAAAGCACAACTGAAATGGCATGTTTTGAAATACTGAGGACACATATCAATTATCACCCACATGTGTGTTATTTTAATACATTTTGTTTGCTATATTACCCAGATTATGGAGGCGTGTTGTCTAATGGTTAGGGTCGTAGGAAATGGACTCGTCAACGCGAGTTCAATTCCTGGACGGAACTATTGGAATTTCACAAAGGTATGAATCCAATTCTCCCGCCCCCAGCTATGGGTAATTAGCAGGTCAGACTGGACTCTTTAACCATGGCTAGGTAACCAGTCTAGGAGAAGGAAAATTCTGATTTCAAACCTCCGCTTAAGAAATTGACCTTGTGTCGCATCCTGCTTGTGCAGAGGGGTTGGTAAATATATATATATTACCCAGATTTATATTGTATATACAGAACATTAAATGCAAGCTAATCTCACAGATCTATTACTAGGGAATAGCAAGTTTTATCCCCGCTGTATGTCCCATACATGTGACATTGACTCACATTGTACCCGTGTTGAATGGGTTATGTACAAAATCAAAATCAAGCAAAACATAAGAAACAAGACGAGGCGTCCAGTGTTTGTGTAATAGTTAGCAAGCTAGTCTGGCAGATCGATTACTACTAAATAGTGTGTTCGATCATCGCTGGATGCCTCATACTTGCGACCTTCTGGCATATCGTACCTATGACAAACGGGTTGGGTAAAGACGATAATCCCAAGGATTGTCTAGTTTTTCAGCTTGTTGAGTCTCTGCTTCCGAGATCACAGATAAAATCCTAGGAAATATTCCAGAATTATTTATACACTAAAGTAGGATAATTTATTTGAAATTCAGTAATGCGAGCTTAAATCTCAATTCGTTGAGTTTTAAGATTGCCCGAAGGATTAAAAAGGATTTTAAAAAACAAATGCAGTAGGCTAAGGAGTAATAGAATACCCAGTACAAAATTTCATGAAGAATATCCTTCGAGTACAGCCAAGGAAAACGTAAAGAAAAAATAATGAACAAAATCGCTCTCTGATATTTTCTCTGTGAAAGAAATAAACAATATTCTATTAGAATATAAAAAAACTTGGGATAAATGGGAAAGATATGAGAAATAGGGAAAGAGAAAATGAAAGTGTACTGAAGAAAGTTGTGTGTAATTAGAGGCGTAAAAAATTTAAAAAATCAACGAGAATTAAACAAGAAAGAAAATAGAATTAAGACTGTAGCTGACACAATTAGAATTGAATAGAACCAGGAACAATTAAAACCAAATCTTTGAAAACAATATGAAAAACAAAGGAGGGAAATAAATGATTATCATTTCCTGACAGAAGCTGAGAAATTAACAAAGATCTTGAAATAAAAACAGCCCTTTTTGGTTGATGAGAGTACAAAATAAATCTAAGAAATTAAACTAACCCAGTTCTATCGAAAGTGGATCTGGTAAAATATCTAGTCCATTAAGTAATCGTTAGATTTCATCATAAACCCTAAAGATCACGCTCGAAAGACAATACCTGTATGGAGTCATAAGACAATACTGAGGTGAGTTTTCTACTCAATTGATTCTTATGTTACTTTGTGTGTTATTTAATTCCTAAACCATTCGTCTAGAAGAAAAGTAGTAGTACTATTTAAACCATGGTTTTGGGGGAATGAGAAGTTTATACTTTTTCTAAGGGAATTAGGCCGAAAGTGAAGGTAATAGCGGGACTGGAGTTCGAACTCACTTACTACAATGTTGCATTCCAACACGTTAGCCACTACACTACAGGATAGGGGGATTGTCTCAATGGCTGAAGAAAAACAAACATAAAAGCGCAACACCTCAATTTTAAGAACCTTCTGTTGTTTATTTTCTTTATTCAGTTACTGAAGGCGTGGATATATATGGAGGTAGGGGACGGTTACAAGCTACTCCTGCGGAGATACACAAGTCCTTTGCGTCCTAACTGGTCTTTCTTTGCTTCAAGCGAACTGATTCTTGTTACAACTAGGTTGAGCTTGGTATTTTACTTCATCGTTCTATGTTAGATCTAAGTTATTTTCTAGAGGTTCTTGGAAGCACTTACATGTTGATTTAACCCCTTCTTGCTTGTAAAATTATGTGTTATTGAATGACCAATATTCACTTTCCAGCATTTCCTCTGTCAGTATACAATAAAATCTTCTAGTATGTGCGTGAAGCATGAAACCATCTCAGTTTAAATCTAAAACATTACTATCAAATAGTTTAACTAAACTCTTTAATGTTCCAATTCTATTAGTACAACACCGCTCATATTTTTTCGGTCCTCATTTTAGCCAAATAGGAATCGTACAGTTTAGAACTCGCGTAAATTAGAAAAAGAAGATTCCGATGTTTTTGTTAGTATCAAGAATCTAAACATTAAACAACAACTAAGAACGGAGCCACATATGCCACTATCCCAACCACAATGCAAGCTTGAGTATATAAAAACGTTGATTTTCTAATGAAATTGGAATTGAAATAGATTGTACCATGGATAGAATTTCTGAAGGTTTCTAATTTATGACTGAAAGGAATTTCAATAAGATTGTCAAAAAATCACTTTCTTGTTAAGATATTTGCTAATTTTCATAAGCATAGACTTGTTTTACCTTGTCTAATTTTATTCACCTATATACGCTTGATTTTTAGTTTTTTTATGGTTGTATACACATATGATGAGTTTTATTTATATCTTTTTTCACATCAAACGGATCGACACGAGCTGAGGCTGATACAATAATTAACCCCCTACTGGTCATAATTACTGCAACGTTCATAGACGATGGACATAGGATTAAATCTCTGGACCTTTACCAATACGCAGGATAGGACTTATACGCTTTCCAAAGAATCACCAAAGGATTCCATAACCTAGGGCTTTCTTTAAGCCCTTTTCAAAATAAACGAGAAATTCTGGAGAAGTCAGCTAGTGTGATGGTTAGAGTGTCCACCTGTCAGCCTGACAGGTAGGGTTCGAATCACGCACAAAGCACTGTCCTGTCTAAGGCTCTGCTGATGAGGCCTAATAGGCTGAAATGTACATACAGAGATCGACTTTTCTCGATTTGTTTACGCTTTACATTTAAACCGATATGCACGCCTAATTTATTTAATTATAATTAATTAATTAACAAATTAGGTATGACTTTAATTAAGCACATAATCTCCAAAAAAATCGTCGGCTATTGTTTGTCCACTTCATATATTATTATGTTTTAATTGTGTTTTTGTGTTTTTACCGTATAACAACATGTAAATATAATATTTCTAGAGCAAAGAGGCCATTCATTCACTTTTGCTTTTGCAAAACGTCATCATTGATAAAGACATATTATTACTTTTTGACTGAGACTGTGAAGCTAGAATATGTATACATAGAGTAAAATAAAGAACGAAATGAATTAAAATAAATATATTTTACAAGTATTATATAAATACCTTTCATTCTCTCGAGTGAAAAAAAAAAGATTATTGACTTTAGTTTATGCCGCTGACATTTATTTTCTTTTATTATCTAAATAAAACTATTGATTATTTTATTTATAGATCTTTCAACAAATGTGACAAACTGATGAGTATTTATTCTTGATTTTACCAAGAAAATCAATCGTTTTTTCCAGATTTCTATCGCCTCATATCTATAACGTTTATATTCCTTCTAACTTCAATTATCGACCTTCGTTCAGTCGATAATATTCGATATTGTTTTTACATAACCTTCAACATTTCGAATAAAATTCATGTTAGATTTTCAGACACGTTGTGATAATTGTAAAGATGTAACATTGATTCTATTTTATTAACTTGAAATATGCTACGTAACGAACTATATGATTCATACCTGGATATTCTTAACTAAATAAAGACTCATCCAAAGCCTAGGATCAATTGAAAGAATCTTTAGAATATTCTATTCTGTTACATAATTATTATATACCTAATGATTATGGCAATAGTGTAGAAATCATAATGGCGATTAGTGCAGCTGATGGCCTTGAGAGTGAGTGACAGCGCTTGACCTCCCTCTCACCTTGCCTTGCGGGGATGAATCGTGAGAACCGGAACCCCCATAGAAAGCCCTGTTCCGGTTTAAGGATACTAAGTAACTCAGTCAGTTAGAAGTTAGAAGCCGAGCTAGCAAGATTTAAGGAACTGCGCAGGATGTCTGGTTGGGGATTTATAAATAAAGTAACATCAACGTAAATCGAAGTCTTGTGTTTATTACCTAAAAACTAACAATGACACAGGGCTTCTGATAAGGAGTGATCCCTAACAGAAACCAGACCCGAAATCCCCATAGAAGAAAGTCCAGACCAATAGAAGACCAGACCAGACCTTAGAAGATATTCCAGACCAAGATGTTAGAAGATAGACGATCAGAATAGCATAGCCGGCCAGAAGAATAGATGACCAAGATATAGAAGAAGTACAGAAGTAAAGAAAGGTATATAACATTATATCGATATGGTACTGTGAAAACCCAGTACGTAACAATTCATTGTGTGAGCCAATGTATGATTTAGTGTTCGTAAAACCGGTGCACGGGCTATGATTTAATATTTAGATAACTTTCTTTTTACAAACTCATTTAATACATTTGAATAGTGTCTGTTCATTAATAGGCTTATATTTGAAAATAAAACCAAAGATGGAGATATGTTTAAAGTCTCGTTGGTAATATACGAGTGGCTGTATGAAACATTACATGTACATTAATCTTGTAAGCTAATTACATGTTCTTATTTGACAATATAATCTATATTTAAAGCATCCATAAAACATTCAGATGGTAACAGTTTTACTCGAGTGATTTGTTCTTTCTTGCCGTAAGATCTAATGTAAATGAAATGAGATAAACTGCTTTGTTCCTTATCTGGTTCTGAGGTTTGCGGAAAACAATTACATTCCGTATTCGACTTCCGTTCCACTCATTCTTTCTTATAGGTTACTTATATATTTGAATAAAGTAGTATCTCTCACACATAACCAAAATAATTTAGTTGTAGTGAATGGAATCGGGAACCGAGTACAGATCTGGACGAGACTGTTAGTATTTCTCTTCGCGCTAATGCCTTAGAGAATGGCATGAATCCATCTGTTATCGTCCAAATATTGATAGATAGTAAGGCAAGATATGTGTTTAGCCTTTGTAAGGCAACCATGTTTGGAGAAGAAAAACAGAATTCAAACTGGCTTTACTGGGCTTAAAAATTGAAATTGTTTCACATCCTGATTGTGATAGAAAGGCTGGTAAAACAACTTAGCTTTATTCTATACATCTTCTTGCTCTAGTAAAAGGTCATTTTAGGCCGGGTTAGCTCAGTCGGTTTCAGCTAGGGTTCCTAGTTCGATACCGGTCCTCGCCAACTCAGCGTATGAGTAGCACAGGATCTGTGCGGTAAAGTAATGAGCTGACGGTAGGTGTGGCGCTCCACATCAGACGCTAAAATAATCTCCTTGGTCTAGCGCAAGTGAAAAGGGGATAGACTCCCTCGCTGATTGGCCTGATACCGACTTTAGACCGCCCCGACGACTTATAGGGTTATCCTTTATTTGTGTGGTTTGTATTTTAATAACGTCATTAGGGAGAGAAGAAAGCCCCTATCCACTTTAATATGGTAGCTCAAACGCCTTAAGAAAGGGTTAAAACCCAAGCCTCCAACGTATTTTCTTCTATATCAAAGCTCCAAATATTTAAACTCAGAAAAACCTGAGATGACATTAACCAATCAGTGTAAAGACATATACTCAAAATTCTAGTCCATTGTTTCACGATTTTATTTTCAGACAATCACATTAAAAATATTTTCACCTTCGACTTGTAGCGTGTCACACACGAAAAAAGATGTTTGATCCTGGAGCCAAATGTGTTGGCGCGCTGTATAACATAATATGCCGTCTATCACCTTTAATAAAGATTTCCAAACGCACAATGTTGTCAACAATAGAAGACACATTCGTGAGCATTAAAGATTTCCCAATAACCAAATAAAGTCATTTCATTTAAAAATAAGTATGGTTTAAAAGAAACTGTATTGATAATACTCGAATAAACTAATATTTTATTTACACATTATCTATCGAAATTTACCCGGTTATATATATATATATATATATATATATATATATATATATATATATATGTAATATGTATGTATATGTGTGTGTGTGTGTGTGCATGTGTATGTTTGTATGTATGTATACACCTATATATTCATGTACGTTTATGTATAAACATTTATATATATATATATAGAGAGAGAGAGAGAGAGAGAGGGAGAGAGGGGGGGAGGGAGAGGGGGAGAGAGACAGAGACAGAGAATTATGTAAGGATATATAGATGTATGTGCGCATATATATATATATATATATATATATATAT
>CM042140.1:26692997-26700497 GCA_023376005.1 Doryteuthis pealeii
TGTCGGGTGATTTGAAAAAAAAAAGGTTACCGATAAATTTTAATGATTTGAAGGTGTGCAAACCTAATGTGGTACAGCATTTTTCCTTCTAGAATTGCATGAAATCTTAGAATAACAGCTGCGACCAATCTATTAAATTAGAAAACATAGTCGATAAAAACAATGTTATATACCGGTCTTTTCACGATACCAACTCATTTGATAATGTGAAATTACAGTCCCTTACCCAATGTGTGCATTCTAATACGCATGTACCTTTTATCTTATTCCTTTCAATATGAGCATTTTCTCTTATATATATATATATATATATATATATATATATATATATATATATATATATACCTTATACCAACGCAAAAAACAACCACCCAACCTACGTAACATCCTCACTGCATCCAGGAAAAATTTACATAACACCGTACAGAAAGGTAATAAACGATGCAACAAGCCTAGATGCCAAATTTGCAGCCACATACATACGGAAACCGAAATAAAAATACCCTACACAAACATAACAATCCATCCGCCACACCTAACATGCGATAGTGCTAACATCATATATTATATATACTGCACACAATGCAGAAATAGCGGATATGTGGGAGAAACATCAACACCCTTTAGACTAAGGCTAAATAACCACAAATCCACAATAAATCTCAAATCCCCGCATAGTACAATAGCACTTCATTTTAACAACTTATCACACAACCTTACACACCTCAAATGCATTTTAATAGAACACGCATTTCCAACAACGCAATCTAGAAAAAAATCAGAAACTAAATGGATTCTAAAATTACAAACACACGTGAAGGGATTGAACGCAGACATCGGAATTCTCCGTTATTATAAATATTTCACAGACGCTGCCGCTGTCGATAACAACAGAGACAAGGAAGCCGTTAAACAGGAATAACATTCATTTGATAAAGGATATCTAACGAACCTGAAAATTTATGACAAAAAATAATAATGAAAAAATAAGTGAATCCAATACTCCATAATATCGAGTTCATTCATTTATATATTTTAATGCTTCGTAATTACGCCTAATTTAAAAAAAACATTTAAAAAACATATATATATATATGTGTGTGTGTGTGTGTGTGTGTTTGTTTCTGTGTGTGTATGTGAGTGTGTGTGTGCAAGTGTCTGTGTGTAATTTCATATATTGATATATCAAATGAATATTTAACAGTATGTATATATGTGTGCGTGTCTGTAGGTTTTTCTGTGCGAAACAGTCTAAAAACGAAATAAGATATGTCAGACGAGAAGCCATTGTTGCCCTTTTTTAATAAACGAGACAAAATGATATCTTGCCTGGTGAGACTGAAATCATTCTCGAGTTACCAACAAAATGAATCACGTTCTATAAAAGTCAGGAGGGGCGAAGATGTCCAAAACTGCTCCAGGGAGAAAGGAACAGACATCCTTCAAAACACTATCAGCGCCTGATGGGACAGTATCCGATTCAGCAACGTCCATGTTGTTCTCTTCCTTTTGCAGCTTCCCCAATAATGTAGAAGTGTTGATAAAAATGAAATTGCCAGAAAGCAACAATACGAAAGGATATTACTTTTTAGCAGATCGCTGTACGCAACCAATCGTCAATTTTTTTCGAGAATCTGTCAAATAATTAACAATATGTAAAGATCAATGATATTTTTTTTCTTTTATTTACTTCGTATATTCTCGTGGCTTCACATTTGTAACTCGAGCCACGTTTTTCGTCCAATTCTAACTACCGCGACTTATGGCTTTCCGAAAAGTTGGAATAACTATTCCAACGCCGTAGATGAAATTAAATAGACTACCGATGCTTCCACCTAGCTCTATTGGTTAATACACGCTTGGGGTACTATGTACATATTTCCTTTCTGTGACCCTCGATGCTACAATACATGTCTATTCCATTACCTGCCGATTACTTTAATCATAAATTATTTTACCTACAGAAATAGATATGCGTCAATTTGTAAAAGACTGTGTCAAGCGCAGCCATAGAATGATCTATGCTAAAAGCATGGGACAAGAAACTTAAATTGAGGTGAAGACGATGATTCACAGAAATTGGTTGATACGGAATATATTTTCATGATAAATTTTGTGCGTATACTTATAGGAAATCATTCAGAGAAAAAAGTATACAAACCCGAAGAACATTTGACGATATAAATGAGGATTATTCGAAAAAGAAACAAAAACGCCAATGTGATTATAACATTCTACTAATACATGTTCATTTTTATAATTATTTGGTAGGTAGCGTTTATTTTTAACATTTTATGTAATGTGATGATACTAAAGAGAATTTTAGATCAATGTTATATATATATATGTAATGAACAAGCTTACTTACCTCCGGCGAAACGCATATATTTACCAACCCCTCTGCACGAGCAGGATGCGATACAAGGTCAATTTCTTAAGCGGAGTTCAACAGTTTTGAATTCAGTGTTTTCCTTCTCCTGGACCGGTTGCCTAACCAAGGTTAAAGAGCCCAGTCTGCCCTACTATTTACCTATAGCTGGAGGGAGAGTAGGATTCATAACTTTCTCAAGGATATTAGCGCTAAGTGAAATGCAATTACCACGTCCAGGATTTGAACTCAGGGCGACGAGTTCATTTCCCATGACTTTAACCATTACACCTCGCGCTTCCTACATCAATCTTATAAATGGTTTATAGAAAGCAAATCATGTAACCTTGTCTTGTAACTTAGACGATTTACCATCCAAAACACATCCATTGGTCGTCCTCTGATAGTTTCTTCATTCTGCATCTGATTAAAGCGAGAATGCTTAAATAAAATGACAGAAGCTTTACTACCAAGATGAAGATGATTGACCGTCTAATGGACATCTTTCATTTCGGTTGTAACAGAATATTGTGTTACATATTTCTATGCACTACTACTAAGATGGACATCACTGACCGTCCAGTGAACATCTTTTTAGTTATTCTACTACATGTTCCGATTGCTATAAGCTATTACGAAAACTGACCCACTGAGGTTGATATCATTATAAGAATAATCAACTGTTTATATATCCCGGATGTAATTCGATCTTAATCAGGCAATTCAAAAATCGCATTCTTTACGATAATTTAACGATGTTGCTTTACGATTACCTAACGATGTTACTGCTGATCCGCTATTTTTCTACCGTACAGACATTTATTCTGTACGGTAGTTCTACTGAGGAATTCAACTAATGCCATCGTCAATCGCGCCATGAGAATTTACGGTATTCAAAAATCTATTAATGTAATTTGGTCATTCTTTGGGATGATCTTTCATGTGTACAAAAGTTATATCTCAATTGACATTTGCAATGTAAAATCTACTAAATACTAGACAGGATATTAACGAAAGCAAAAAAGAAAGAAAGACATGATATGAAAAGAAAGAAACAAACAAAGGCATGATATAAAAGAAAGAAAGAAAGAAAGAAAGAAAGACTTATATATCCGGGTTAAGGGATATATTCTGAAGTTGGTATTTGGTATATTATCGCAGTAGTAGCTGGTGCTTCAAATAGCAATACGTCTTCCGAGCAGGTGTTGTGTAGTCTAGCGAGTAAGAGTAGGTCTCGGTATAGGTCTAGGTGCCTGTACCAACACAGTATCGACTATTTAGACATGACACTGTCCAATCAGATTATAGTGACGGGGTACCAAGGTATTTACATATCCATTATATCAAAGACAAAAAAGAAAGGTGGGATATATAGAAATATTTAAACGGGGCGAAGTAGAGGAAAGTAGGAAAGATGAAAGGAAATGAATAGAGTGTCTTATAAAGAAATGAGAAACAATCCAACGAAAGATCCAAGAGATGAAATTCATATCTTAAACAAAATTTCAATATTTCAAATTAAGTTTCATAAAATGCAACTGGAACCCAAAATTTAATACAACATTTCTACTAAAGCTGCGAATCCCAAATACAGGTTTTCAAAATAAATATATCTTATATAGATGACTTTGTTCATATATATATATATATATATATATATATAATATATATATATATATATCCAATTACTTAATAAATTGCGTGAGGTCTAATGCATGAGCGTACACACACATACAAACACAGATATATGTGTGTATTAAAACAGTTAAAATCCCCTTCCCATTCTGTTAGTGAAGACAGCCTAATGGTTAAGGTGCCGGACACCCAACCGACCGGAGTTCAATTCCGGCTGTAGGTAGCTTACAAAATGTCTATCCACACCGAAGAGACTTGATAAGTCGAAACCTGTGTCTATGGATGACCCTATATATATATATATATATATATATATATATATATATGGTAATAAATCCGACAATGTTAAGTAATTTGAAAAAAACAAGTGTTCCAAAATTGAGATGAATTTATTTATCGACGCATAAAAGTTTCGGTTTCTTTAAACCTTCTTCAGGATGTATTAAGGGGTGAAGAAATTGATGGATTTTTTATAGATAAAAGGAGATAAAAAAATCTTTATACAGATTTTGTTGTTGTGTAACTGTATTTGTTCAGCGTTATATTTCTGAAAGACGAGTTGCGAACCGCACACTCAAAGATGTCATATATATACATATATATATATATATAATATATATATATATATATATATATATGGTGTTGTCTCAGAGTCCCGTATGCTTCTAGTAAGTATATATATTTGAAATCATTTTGGTATATGTATCCGTTTGTTGGAGGTACATATGAGGCTTGGGCATTTGTATGAAGCATTTGTATGAAGCAAATACATATTTAAGAAATAAATATTCAAAAAATAAATATCAGTAACTCGGTTGTTTTTGTGTAGAGCTTTGTTTATTTAGTAGTAGTGGTAAATGTTCAGGATTATAATGATTTGAAGGCAATTACAATGCATATAAAAAATAAAAACAAAAAGATGTAAGGACAGTAATGATTACAGTTTGAAGAAGGGAGACATTATAATCCTGAAAATGTACCACTACTACTAAATAAACGAAACTCTAGCCAAAAACAACCGAGTTTCAGATATTTATTTCTTGAATATTTATCTCTTAGATAATTTCTGTCTGGTACAAAGTTGTTAATAGTGAAGTGAAGATCATCATTAGTAAATGGCTAAAAACTTAGTCCAATGATTTCTATGCTAATGGAATACAAAGTTGTTGGTTTTTTATGAGAAACATTTATTTCAAAGAATGGAGATGATACTGAAAACTAAAGCAATAAATCAATTCTTCTCCTGCCTGAAATGTGAATCATTATATTGCAAACTTCATCTTATTTATTGAATCACCCTTGTAAAAATGAAGATCACGTGACCAATGTACATGATAAAAGTCAACTAATTGAGAGCATGTAAAATTACGGCGTATACTGAATATCATGTATATATATATATATTATGGACTCTCTCGTCGATTTTCGACGCATGAGGGTTCATACACACAATGAACACCCACACAGTGATTTGTTTATAGTGGTGAAGGCTTGTGTTGGACCATCCACACTTTTTGGCACAAAGAATTGGTGCATCAAGGGTTGCCACAAACCCAATCAACGACCGACCTCAGGAATTTTGAATTCAGAGTTATCCCTCTCCTAGACTGGTTAACTACCCAAGGCTGAAGGGCCCAGTCTGCCCTACTATTCAACCCATAGCTGGAGGGGAATATATGGATTCATAACTTTCCCAAGGGTATTAGCGCTATGTGAAATGCCAACAGCTTCGTCTAAGAATTGAACTCAAATCGACGAGTATATATATATATATATATATATATATATATATATATATATATATATATATATATATATCCGTATTCTAAAGCGTCTAAGCTAGTATTTCCCGAGGATTTTAAAAAATACACTCTACTTGCGTTCTCCAAGACTATGGTTATTTTTTTTCTGTTTATGGTTCATTTTATGTGTATTTGTTTCCCTAATTGTGGTGTGCAATTCGGTCGGGGTCGTTCTATTTCGGGATATACAGTAATAAGTAAACATGAAAATAAAACAATTATTTCATGCAGCAGACATGTCTATTTAACCCGCCATCATTCGTTCAGTATTTATGTCTATCTATATATCTATATTGATGTTTCATGATAGATCGTTTAGTATAGACACAAAAAGATATTCTGTGTTCTGAAATCTGTATAGATCGGAGTCTTGACAAATTCGATATCTGTTATTTTAGTATTCATTGTAACAGTTGAATCAACAGCAGCAGCAGCAGCAGCAGCAGCAGTAGTAGTAGTAGTAGTAGTAGTAGTAGTAGTAGTAGTAGTTTAGTGGTAGTAGTAGTATTCGTGTTACTGGTTGGTAAATAGCGGGTGATTAATCACTTAAATGCATGTCTTGTAAGTCGTAAAGTAATAGAATCGGAAGTACAGAAATGAGGATTCGAAAAATAGCGGGAAATGTGTGTGGATTGGAGTTAAAATGAAAAAAAGTATTGTTGAATGAGACGAAGAGGATATCAGATGAAAGAGAACAGAAAAGAGAGGAAATTGCTTCAAAAAGTGCTCAGATGTTATTCTTTTGAAATAAAGGCGAATACAATTCGTGAGATGAGTATGGTGAATAAATAAAAGCAATCCAAAGAAACATGTTAGATCTAAAAGAAATATTGAAATGGGAGTAGATATGCGTATAGGAAGAAAGGTGAGCAGATTGGGGGTTGATATGGAATGCTTAAAATATGTGTTTGTATAAAGGAGAAAAAACAATGAAAGTTATGAAGCTTTTATTAATAGGAAAGAAAAAAAAAGGAAAAAGATGGAGAAAGAGTCATTAAATACAATATATATATATATATATATATATATATATATATATATATATATATATATATATATATAATATAAAGTAAAAATAAAAGAATATATATTCAAAAACAAAGAAGGTAAACAAAAGAAAGAATTAAAAAAAGAATAATATATGTGAAAAGAAAAAGATACAAAGGAAAGATAGGGAACGATTTATAAAAAAACGAAGAAGGAAAGAAGTTTTTTAAAAAATACGGAAAATACAAAATTAATGAAATGCAAAAATTATAAAATAAAACTTAATATCAAAACGGATTCGCATTTAATACAAGATAAACTATATATTTATTTTTAGAATATCATATTAAACACAAAAGAATGTTACATAATATAAAAAAGTATAAGACATTTTAAAAGATAAGAAAAACAGAAAAGTGAAATTAAAAAAGGTAATTCCTTAAATAGAAAAAGAAGGAAATGTCAAATGGGAATAAATAGATATTAAATACTGAAGAAGCACGAAAAAATTAATTGCAAAAAATATCAATTACGAAAGGAAGAAAGAGTAAATAGAAACGAAAGGCAAGAATTAAGGGAAAATTATAAATGCGTCAGAAAGAAAGAAAGAAAGAAAGAAAGAAAGAAAGAAAGAAAGAAAGAAAGAAAGACGGATATGATAGAATAAAAAAAAAATTTAAAGAAAAAAACAATCCGGGAAGCCAATGA